>CM034155.1:589890195-590490195 GCA_019776745.2 Taxus chinensis
GTCACCGGTGCCCAGACCAATCGCTATACTCGGTTCTCTGGGTGTTTTAATTTGTTATTTTAAAATGTCAATTCTGGATATATTAGATAGTTGTTCTTTAAATTCTGTTTAGTAGATAGATATATCAGATTTAGGAATACACATAGACATATCTTTCACAATTAGTTTATTATGTCCTTAGTTAGATTTATATAACTTTCTTTTGTATGACAATCACGGGACCTAGAGAGCCCAAAGAATACGTATTCGAGCCAATCGTGCCCCAACCCAATCTCGTCACAGCAATAACTGATATAGATCAGAATCTTAGGATCCAAGTCTTCTGAACAATGATAAACTTACAAGAAATCAGTTTTCAGTTAAGCAGGTTAAATATAGAAGACGACAAAGCGCATACGTTTTGGTTAAATCAACCAAACTATAGATTACCTTAGATTCATATCCACATGACTGTAGAAGGTTTTGAAAGAGAGCAAACCTTTGGTTGTGATCCTTTGGCCCCACAGCCAGAAGCAGGGGATACTCTCACAGACATAGATACTAGCTTGAGAATTCAGATTACACAAACACCTGTAAGATACTCTGAGAAGATTGCACAATTATTAATTCTGAATATAGAATCTGAGAAAGCATATGATTACTGGATACTAGGGATTAGGGAATGATCCTGCACATGATCATAGCAGGACCACAACAACCATGAATCTACGGTTGTGACCCACAAATCCCTTAACCCAATGAATCTACTGGTCAGTCTGACATTGATGTTGGCTTATGTACACTAGTATTCAAATCTACTCCACTTCCACCTATCATTATTGAACAGTTATCCTTGTTAGAAATAACATCTAACAAAGCTAGGGAATTCTGGACTAGGCCAGAGAATCGCCCATAGAGTCAGATATAGTTACCATCCACCCTATGACCTTATCTGGGAACATACACAAAACTATCCCAGGTCATTTTCCATGTATTCCACAACCCATAGACCGAATCACGCCAGAGATCAATATTGATTGGAGCCTTCGATCAGTCATCCTTGCTGATCGATTTATCACACCAGTTCAGGTTAGAAGGGCCTTCTTTGCCTTAGATTTGTAATTTCCACTAGTGCGTGTTGAAGACATCAGATTGCCTAACTAGTTTTTCTACATCCCACGCATATTCAATCCCCACCAACTATCTCGACACGACCTCGGGAGGTCGGGTGCGAGGAAGAGGTGCTTGTAGATTCCCATGCTCGCTTGTCACTTTTCCATCATACAGTTACCCTCAAGTGGGTAACATTGAGTGACGATGTTCTACAAAGTCGTTGACTGGTTTAAGGAAGTAGCCTTCTTTCCTCAATTTATTATGAAACAAAGGTACTTTCATGATAACTTGTATACTTGGGAGGAGTGAGCCTACATGATCTCTTTGATGTCTAAATCTTCCCTCAGAAAGTCCATTTCCCTCACTATCTTTGAAATTAGTCTCAGAATGCCAATTACCTTCCATTTTCACCCACACTGCTGATATTTTGTTGAGCATCTCATTGATTCCCCAATGATGATTGTTGAATAAATTTCTTAAATATTCTGAGTTTCCTTCTTTTTCATATTCACATTTATCGACATCTTTTCGAAAAGAAACCTTGAACTCATCTTTTTGCTCCATTCCACTATGAGGTTCTTGTATATTGACTGTGGGATCAAAAGTAACCTCATACCTGTCTTATATGGCCATATCATGAGCTAAGAGATAAAGAATTAGCTTAGGATATTCTGCACTTTCTACCACATTCAAATTTTCTAGTACGAATTCCTTCTTTGAAGTTTCCAATAGTTCACCTTTACATTCATTTGAAGAACCTTAATCTCAAAAATCAAGGAAACCATTGGGAGGACTTGCTTCATTATCCCAAATCTCATTCCATTTCACTACTTATTTTTCATGAGGAATATCAAATTTGGGGACCTCAAAAATATTTTCTTCGACCTCTTCATCATAGAAAGAATCTAATTCTTTGAATGGGAAAGAAAATACTTCCATTTCATCATTGCATCTGATAGACACTAGATTTAGATTACTCATCTTGATTTATTCAGTCATGACCATTCTTTGAATCAATTAAGAAACTATAATTTGATGCATGTTTTTCTTATAAATCCATAGCTTGCATCAAGAGCTCAAGACTAAGATGTGGATTCCCTATTTCTTCCGTAGACTTAGCAATTCTTACATGGAGTATTCCTTCAAATCTCTCAAGATCTCATCACAGGTTGGATTTGTTTCTTCTTCATGAATTACACGATCAAGAGAAGTTTTAGGTTCAAATGGGAACATGAACACTTCCTCATCATGAGGAAACATGATGGTTGAGCTCTCCACTTGAAATTCCTTAAGGACTGCTTCCTCTTCTTCATGGTTTGCATTATCTAGCAATTTGGGATTGTCCATTTGGAATCAAAGATTCCTCAATGCTCCTTCAAGATCAATACTTATCCATAAAGGAATTCTTGTTCCTATCAAGATGGGAATCTCATCCTCCTCTTAGATTGTTACAAATTGATTCATCCTCCCACTATTTTGGTATAAGATGTTGGCTCCTAGGTTTCCTACCTTTTGTACTGTTTATCTCATATTTTTCTATGGGAGAAAATTTTCCATATATCACTTAACTGGAATAATTGTGGAAGATCAATTCATCTGGATTTTGCCTCCCAACTGTTGGAAGAATCTTCTACTTAGTGACATTCCAAATAAAGCTAGAATATATTCTACAAAGATGGTTATTAACACTTTCTTGTCCAAAAATTTAGTGAGATCCACCTGTGTATCCTTGAATTTTCCTACGAGTGTGACTTCCTTTCATTCCATAGAGTAAAAAGAGCCATTGACTTGAGTAAAGGTGAGTTTGAGGGCATTGGAAAATTTCATATGCATTACATTGTCATAGGCACCTAAATCTATTATGCAATTATTCAATCGCTATCCTCCAATGAGAAGGGATACATAGAAAGGGTCGACCTTATCAGTCTTTGATGCACTCAAAGAAAGCATGTTCTGTGATGGAGGTGTAGATGGAATTGGTAACATTCCTTTATAACTGGAAGTTATGGTACTAGAATTTTAACTCCCACCCTTGATATGATGGGAAAGATTCTCAAATTCTTCAGGATGAGTCCATAGTTATTCAGATTTGGAATCTACACTTTAGTCTTGTTCATGTGTTCTATAATATCAAAAGGAGAAGATGTGGATAGGAAAGATGGAGACACTAATTTTGAAGTTAGGATAGACTTGGAAGCATGGGTAGTTTCTTGGGGAATAGAGGCTGATTTGAAAGGAACATTGGGGGTTCTTGAGAGGCTAGATTTTGTAAAAAAAATTTTAGATTTAGAAGAAACATTGGAATACTTACTTAGGATGACGAGTGACCTCTTTCTCATCATAGGATATAGTTTCTCCCATGTAGATTCCATGGAGGGTGGGATTGGAGATCCTCGACTGATAATTTGTTTTGGTAGAGTCGTCATAAGAGGATCTTCAATCTTTGTATTTATAGTTGCAGTCTAGGAATAAGCTCCCTTTTAAGACTGAGAATGGGTGAATAACACGCATGATAAACTAGGTGCATATTGGTCATCATCTTCATCACCTCCAGAATAATCACGTGATTTGATTTGTGCATCGCTCTCTACTTCTTTGACTTCTTGGAAATCATTATCTTCATTTTCTCGTTCGATTCCTTCTTCATCTCCTTGAGTTCTACAACTTGCATTGATGGGTGAAGCCTTCAAGTAAATCCTTTAGGGTACTCCTACATTTTGATTTCTATTTTGACCTTGATGGAATTATCACTGGGAAACCTCCCTCTTCAATATTGTCACCTCATTTACCAATTTTTGTAGCAATGGGTTTGTTCTCTCATCATTGGGATGTTGAGTTATACCCTTTAAAGGGTTCTCGATATTTTTTGAAAGGATGATGTCATCTTATACTTCAATTTCCATTATTTTTGCTTATGCAAGATCCCTTGGTTGAACTCTCTAGAGAAAGAATCCTACCTCCATCATTTGAGAAATGATGAAGAATATTTTTACATTTTTATCAGAGGTAACATTTTCAAGCGGTATCCTTTTGAGTAACTTGTTATAACGTGCTACGAAGTCCCTCATAGCCTCATCATACCCCTTCTTTATTTGAACCAGTTTCACTAAGAGATCCTAGAAGTCCTTGGTAGATTTGAGTGTGTCCTCGAAAATAGTTTTGATATCATCCCAATAAGTGATGGATCTAGCTGGTAAGAGGTAGAACCATTCAACTTCTTTTTCTTGTAAAGACACCACAAACAATCTCACAACAACATATTCATTTTCAGTTCCAAGGATGCCACATGATGTGATGAAGGTTGAGATATATTCGTTAATAAGTTGTGTCATCACCTTTGAACTTCAGGAATTCCTTATGGGAACCCGTTGGTATATTGTGAGGAGGAGGTGTCAGAGTGAGTGGATCTCTATTCCTTCCCTATGGAATAATGGGTTGAGGTCTTTCTACTTCTTTTGCCATTGTTTCTTATTCTTCAGCTCCAGCTTCTACTTCAGTAACTTTCCCAATTCTTCTTCTGGTTCTTGTTCTTCTTGATTAGGGAGTTCAATTTTCAATGGTGTGTGGAAAATGGGAGATTTGCAGGATGATTATCAATGGGGGTTTGAATCAGATTACCAGGTGAACCACTTGAATCATACGGGGATGAACCTTGAGAGAAATAGTAGGGGTTATGTCTGATATTTTCTTGTCAGTTTTGTAAAGCCTTGAAAGTGAGACCAACAAATCCTCTCAGCCTATTTAGCCTGGTATATCCTCTTTTAATTATTTTTGGAAGAATATTGGAATGGGTATACAAAAGGAAAATATGGAATATGAATGGTCATTCACATTGTAGTCATTAAATCACATGCTTTGAGTCAATATTTAGTCTCGGTATCATACTACTATTCATATGGTTTTTGAGTGAAGAAAGTAATAACTAACCCACATCCTTTGGCCATTTCACTTCGCTTTCTGTCATCACTTCCAACCTTCCGCATGTACTTTCCTAGTTTGTTTCTTCATTCTGTGTTATTCCTATTCCTGACTGGGGTGCCCATCCAAAAATTGGGTGCCCCAGGTACCCTGGTCCCCTCTAGGAACCTTGATCTTCTTTGTACTTTGCTTCCATATTTTGGGCACTTTCTAGCCATTTGAGATTTGCATTTTTTAGTGGTCGGCCTTTTAGGGGTTAGTTACGAAATTAGAAGAAGAGAACCATATAAATATAAATTTATGTGACCATAATGAAGGACCAAGCAACTAAACACTTGTTATCACACATCTAGGATGCATCCATCAAATGCATCTAAAGCTACATTTTCATCCATATAGCTCCATCACAAGGCACACAAGGTTGGTTCATCGGCATCACACTTCATAGGAGGGGAGTATATTGTTTCCATGCACACATTTATTACATTCTACATCTAGTTATTGCTCACTACTTCACAAATTTTGCAACTGGCACAAGAGCAAACTAGTGCATGATCTTGCACACACACACACACACCTAAAACTACATTGGGTCTAAGATGTAGTACAATGCTTAGTTAGTAAGTCCACCATTTTGGCAACATGAGGACATTTCGACCCCTTCATATGCATCCTTCTTTTTTTAGGGTTTTCATGCTTTTCTTAGGGTTTTGTATGTATATCCTTCATCTTTTCTTTTCAGTGACACCCGACGCTTAATTCAAAGAAGCTAGTACGTGACAAGATGTGAATGCAGTAGATAGTCACTTAGCAATACCCTAGAGGAGGGTTTCTAGGTCATTTTCATAGACCAGGGCACCCAGTTCTTAGACCAGGGTACCCAATTCTCATACCAGGGAACCCACATGCACCCCTCTCCCTTTCTAGGTGCCTTAGTCCAGTTAGACAGCTCGGATCTATTTTGATTCTTAGGATATATGTGTGGTCATTTCCTCCTCCTGTTCACCTAGTTAGTACTACGACACAGTCCCGTACCTTCACCAAATTAGCTAAGGATTTCCTAACCCTTTCTTGCACATTAGTGTATCACATTTTCATTTACTTAGGTTATTGGGTCACATTCTCTATTTACTTAGTTGTTATTAACTACTTTGCATAACATCATATTAGACTACTATATCCCATTTTATTTTAATCATTTTAGTGGACCCCACGCTCGACACCACCTTCCACTTAGGGCTCTCTTTCGCTTCTTTACTGCAGCTCAATCATCTAAAGATTTTACTGAAGCTCATATTAAATATATTAATGATCATATTGTTGAGAATCCCCAGGATCTAGACTTGCTTTTGTATGTTGTTCATGAGGAATCTACAAACCTTGTGAAGCTTAATGCTTTTGTCATTATTCCCTTAATAGTTCCTACCCAACAGATCACTTCTACCCTTCCACTCATCTCTGTTGTTCCCATTTTTGTCCCTACTCCTACCAATCATTATACCCCACCCCTTGATTCACATACATGGTAGAATACTTCCACTGGTACTCAGGATCTAGCCTCTCTTTCTCTTCTTTACTATGGATCAATATTTTGAAAATTTTACTGAAGCTCATCTAAACACTCCACACAACCTTCCATGTAGGGCTCTCTTTCTCTTCTTTATTATGGATCAATCTTTTGAATATTTTACTGAATCTCATCTTAAATCTATTAATGATCATATCGTTGAGAATCCCTAGGATCTAAACTTGACTTTTGTATGCTGACTCATGAGGAAGCTAAAAATCTTGCATGGAGCTTAATGCTTTCTGTCGCTATTCCCACAACAATTCCTACCCAACCGATCACTTCTACCCTTCCACCCATATCCATGTTATTCCCATGTTTGTGTCCCTACTTCTACTAATCATTAAAACCGCACCCCTTTTTTCATATATGTGGCATCCTCCTTCCGCTGGATACTCAGGATCTAGCCTCTCTTTATCAAGACATTCAAGCATAAATTCCCCAATTACGGTAGGATATTTCTCATGCGTCTCCATCTTTGGATTCCACTCTATTATTACATACTCCATTCACACCCATCTATATCCACTTATTCATGACCACCAAAATTTGTCACCCCTAAACTACCTATTTTCAATGGCCATGGTGATTCCCAAGAACACCTCCAAGTTTTCCATGTGGATTTTCTAGATTTTTGTGGTGATCATATCCTCTTAGCTAAACTTTTTACTTATAGTTTGAAATATTATGTGACGTGTTAGTTTTATGACCTACATTTCCATTCGGAAATCTCTTTCACACATTTAGTTGATGCTTTTCTAACTCATTTCTCTATCAACATCGAATCTAATATCTCTTATGCTCAATTCACATAACTCAAACAAGGATGCAATGAGAATTTAGCAAATTACATTTTAAGATAAAAAAAACTTAGCCAAGATGTCAAATGTTCTTGCGAACTCTGAGCTTCAATATTTATTCATCTTAAGTCTACTACCACCACTCCAGGAGAGTGTCCACTTTGAGACCTCTCCTTTTTTCAATCAACTTTTTCATACTCTTAAACTTCACAAAACCAAGATCTTGGCCATAGGAAATATTAAATACCAAGAAAAAACGTCATCCTCTCCAAGTTTTCCAAGTAATATAGTATTTAAACCATCTACAACTAAACCTACTAATGCAAAAGTCACTGTTAATGTGGTATCTACTACTAAAGAAGTTCAGCCACAACTTCCTTAGTGAACATTTACTAAATTTCTTATTACCCCACAACTTATCTTATAACATCTCCTTGAATGAAATATTATCATGCTTCCTCCACCACTTGAATTGGATCCATCATGACCAAAAGGAAGAAATTACAATGAAAATTTTCGATGTGATTATCACTGTTATGTGGGAAACTCTACAAATAGGTGTTTCAAACTCTACATCATCATCCAAGACCTCATTGAAAATAACAAGTTTGAATTTCCTGAGGCTGTAGACTCTCCACCAGTTAATCAAAATAGTAATATCAAACTATTTGGTAACCTACCTCCATAACACAACAAGAAAATGACTAATTCATCAGATAATCATACTTATCACACTATGCCTCCACCTGAATCGGGGTTCCTTGACTTCTTATTTGCTAACATCTACACTTCTCCCTTGGTTATTCAATCTCTAATTATGATTATCATGCTACATTCTATTATAATCACTTATATATTCACACATCTATTGGAGTGGTCCCCATTAATAATACTAAGGTTGATCAATCATGGCTTATCAATGCATGTTCTCTGCCACTTCTTGATGCTATTGACTATCCACATTCACAAATATCATATCCGATGAACAATTCATTTGGTGTTGTTAATATATATGTTACGTTTAGCCCTCTTACTATGTTAGTGCCCTTCCTTGGGGGCCAAATAGTCGATGGTTTTGACATGCTTCTAGGACTCAATTGGATCCGTGGCTCTAAATACATCATCTCTATGAATCATTTGTTACTCAAATTCATTCATAATAATCAAGTTGTTTCTATTGATGGTGTACCACCCTATACTCCATGGTTTTCATCCCTACGAGCGCTAGCTTAAGTATCCCCTACTCCATCTATCACATCGCAACCTATGTTAGTTAAAGTGTACTCTACCACTAGTTCAAATACTTGTACACAATCTACGCGACCGCACCATTCTGCTAGTCCTACGCATCAATATAGGACTATTCCGCACACATAACATCCCATCATACATCTTTACCTCATTTTACTACGCGTATATCTCCATCACCCACACATTTTATCATGCCTCCACATTTTTCATATACTCATCCATCGCATACACGTATACTTCACTCACCCGTTGTTGGTCGTCAAATAGGACTTTTTAAAAGAGCAACAGTTAGGGGACAAGAAGTCCCTCCTCTTTAATGGGAGAGGTTCCTTTATTCGGAAACGAACTTATTTACAAATGTACAGAACATTTTTTTATGGTCAAACTTGGATTTTACGAAAGTGTTTTCCACAAGGATCATCAATCACACAAGGACTGAGGAAAGGGAATAAGGAGGTGAGCAGAATAGCAACATTCAGAATTATAGATAGCAGAATAACTCTTCGTGTATGCAAAGCTTCAAAGAATTTAAGACAAGATCATTTGCGTTGGCCGAATGAGATTAAATTTAAAGACACAAAGTTCTATAAATAACCTTCTTCAGATTTATTAATCAAGGACACAAAGTTCCTTCTTGGTTGTACAAGATCACTGTATTTGCAAAACTAAACAATATGCAATCAGAGAGACTAATGAGTTAGGAACAAAATGATCTCCACAATATTAAAGGAAAACACAGAGATAACAATAATTAGATAGACAAAGAATGGAAAGCCCTTTTGTATTGATTTCTTTAAGGTCTATTTACACTTTCAGCAAATATCCAAGTTCTTCCTCCTTTCAAAATGGCGTGGAAAGGCCATTATATAGCTTACATGTCAGTTACTCTCCGTAACCGTTTCTTTTAATTAAAGAATAGTTAAAGATCGCCCATTGCAATACCTTAACTAATTACAAGGAATACGAAAAGAATGGGAAGAAGAGAAAAGAAAGGAGAAGGAGACAGGTGGCTAGATATTGGGAGGGACCCACTGTCTTCAGAATCCACTGCCTGAATTTCTTCAATGACTCAGCTATATCTCTGCCACGAGGGACTGACATGTTGGTTGCAGACTGAGTCCAAAATCCCAGACATTTCTCCATCTCTTTATCAAACTCGATGTGAGTATGATAATCTTTGTTTGCTTTTTCAATGGCAGACTGAAGAGAAAAAATTTCCTTCATCATTTCCTTAGAGATGGAGCTTTCCTTGAATAGATGATCTTTGACAAAAGATCTGAACTGAGCTTTGATTTCTTGCAAGGACAAGGAAGCACCAGAGTTTTCATCTTGAAGATGACAATGTATATCTTTGAAAGCAGCAGCTGCCAGTGTCTTGAAAGCTTCTCCCTTCTGCCAGCTGTTCTTCATTTCTCCCATAGCTTCCTCCAGGACTTTGATTTTCCACTCTACGCTGTAGACCCAGGATTTTGATAGATTGTCTTTGGCATCATCGAAAATCTTATTCGCCAGTAAGACATTCTCATCTGTCTGTCCCATGAGGCGAAGGTCTACAATGCAACTGCTCCAGAGTTTAAGCTCTTTATCCATAACCCCAATAGCAGAGGATAGCTTCTGTTGCAAATTGTCTACCTTTCCATGTAGTTTAAAAGCTTCATCGATGAAGTTTAGCCCAGCAACAAGCATGTCATCCACCATGGCTTCAATAGCTCTGCCATAGACGGAATACTTGTGCATATCTTTAATACTTTGCACTTCATCTTGGCTTAGAATTACAGGAGGCAGTAGAGCAGTCAAGGGGGTAGGGTCCAAAACTTTGTCCTTAGACAAGAGTGACTTGATAAAACTTGTGAGAACTTGGGCTTGTTCTTCCAGCTGTTCAATAGTCTGCTGCCCTTTCTCTACCCTTCCAATGACTCTTGTGACTGTTTCCTGGAGGTTGTGAATTTCACCTTCAGGAGTAGACTCTCCCATAGGGATCCTTGAAAGCTCTAAGTCAGATGTCAGCAAGTCTGATTCCGATTTGTCTACTGTAGGCTTAGCAATCTCCAAGAATTGCTGACCTTGGGCATCAAACACAATTCTGGAGACGGTTCTGGCTTTCTTGGCACGAGAAGGAGTGGTGCCCAACAAGGCTGCTACAACATCAAAATTTGGTCCCAAGCTTTGAGAGGAGGATTTCCTCTTCCTTTTGTCAACCAGAGGTTGCACCCAAGCAAAAGAGGAAGAAGAATCTGCAGGAGGGGCAAGGGGACCAAGAGACAGGGAGCTCATGACACTCAGGGTCTGCGCAGTTGTTGACTCAAGCTGAGACGTGAGTAGAGCACTGGAGGCAATGGCAGTAGAAGAATCAATAGCACCCGGAAGTTCAGTGCTCTGGACATCTTTGTCCTTATCTGCTGGGTCTTCAGGAACATTTGCAGGAGTGGGCATCTCACTTTCTTCACTTTCACTGAGAACAATGATGTTCTCTGGCCCTATAGGCAACTCTACCTGTTTTCTTGGAGGATCATTCTCTGCAGGTTCCTTCTTTACCTCTTTGAGTTTCTTCCTGTATACCTGGGTAGATGGAGAAGGAGTAGATTCTACAGGTCCCTGAGCTGTTGAGGCAGGAGGGGTTTTCACTGGTGTTCCAGACTCTGGAACTGATGCCTCTCTTATGGGTGTCGAATCATCCTTGGAGCTAGATTCTCCTGAGTGCCTCTTGAATTCTCAGATCTTCTTACTGAACCAGACCCTAGTCCTGATTAAGACTGGAGCAAGAATCTCAGCCAGATCATCTCTCTCTTTCCTGTTCCAATCCAGGTCCTCCAGAGGGGTGTGCTTAATCACATTTTCATACTCATAAGAGTATAGATCAGAATTGTCATCCTGAAGACCTTCAGGGACTTGGTACAGACTGAGTTCTTGGATCAATTGCAGGGAGAACCTGCCACAATGCCTTCTTCTGGCTTCAAAATCATCTACACAGTCAGCCCAGTAGTCTTCTGTATCTGCCCTATGATGATAGACTATCTTGATGTTCTGTTCAATGAACTTCTTCAAGTCAAAATAGGTTCCTGGCTTGAAGAAATGAACAGTGATAGGGACCAGGGCTCTTTCTATGTTCTGAGCATCCAGAGCTGTTTTGCATGTGTAGTTTCCCAGAGAGATGGGAAAGTGCAAGCCAGAAATCTTCTTGTCTCTGTAAGTTCTGTGCAACTTGTCTAGTTGCCTGCATATTTCAATCAAGGCCATTTTGTCATTGCAGAACATGGGAAGCTGCAGAGGGGTGTTCTCATAGCCAGCAAGCCGGATATAGGAAAATTTCCTGAATTGAATGAAATAGGCTCCATATTGCGATATCAGGTTCATGGGTTCATCTGAAAACCTTCTTGCAGTATCACCTTCGAGCAATTTGACCACGTACATGGTGAAAGCATCATTGACCCTTCTGAAATTGCGGTTGCTGGTCTCCAAGGTGAACTGCGGGCAATAGGCATACACTGGATCATCTTTGTGTGCATCTATATAGGAGAAACCAAACCACTGCCTGTATGCTGCTAGGGTATACATCAGGTATGAAGTCATATAGAACTTCTTTGTTTGCTGGACGTTGGATAGCTGCTCCGCCAAATTCATGCTGATGATCTCTGCCCAGTTGATGTTTTATGTTCCCTCGCACACCATGCTGATGAGCGGGCACATCCAGAAATGAAACTCATTGGTGGAGGGCAAACCCGTAACCTGAGCCAACAGGATTATGAAGTCTGACAGTTCTTCGTTGAAATCTACTCGGAAGAGGGTTTTGGTTAGGCGAGAAGCACCTTTCTTAGGGTTCTTCAACCAAGACTTCGCCACTCGCGTCTTATATTTGTCATTGTCTTGGTCGAACATAGCCTGTGCTTGATCCCGGGAGACGACTATAGCATTGTCCATCTCTGGAATCCTCAGAGCAGCACCAATGGCGGCAACGTCCAACTTGGCAATGAGTTCCCCATGTACATTTGTCAATTCGCTCGAAGCGGGGTTGAAGTGAGCTCCACATGAAAGCACTGTATCAGCACACTGTACTGAGATTGGGAATTCTCCGGCAAAAGCTAAACCACTATCATTAATCATCTGTGCCATTGGTGTAGGGTTTGCATCTGTCATTCTTGCCCAAAAATCGCCGAAGTCGAGATGACGAGCTTCGCTGTCCCCTATATTGCTAATAGCAGACTCAAGCGGAGAAATTTGCTCCTGTCCCTGGAACTTGATCTTCATATTGATAATCTCGGAGCTGCAACCTAGACTTCTGGAAGGAATTTGCAAAATGGAGGGGGGATTGCGTAGGTTTTCAAATTGCAAGGGTTTGAGAAAAAGGTAGCATGGAAGCAATGTGAAAAATACAAAGGGGAATGCTCGTTATATAGCCATTTGGAGAGAGGAATGACTTTAATGCGCATTGAATACACAACCACCAATTTGAAAAGCATCATACTCGGAGTGAGCGGGAAAAACTAAGTGTGAATGACACTTGGTACGCTTGGGACATGTGAGACGCGAATGCGTGAAACACACGGCTCGGCCGGTTCGGGCGAAACAGGGAGAGGACGCACAAATGCATTTGGGACAAATGGGACGAAAATGTGCGAAGTACGCGATTCGGGTGTTTCGGCCGAAATTGGAACAAAGGGCCCGTTTGGACTTGGGACATTCGGGACAAAAAGTTCCGAAGTACGCGACTTGACCGGCTCGGCCGAAATTGGGAAAGCTCGCACTTTTTAAAATGGGGCAGTTGGGACAAAATTGCACGAAGGACGCGGTTTGGGCAAATCGGCCGAAAATGGGAAAGCTCACACTTTTTAACTTTGGGACATTTGGGACAGGAAAGTGTGAAGTACGCGGGAAGGATGATTCGGCCGAAATTGGAACAACATGAAAAATAAGTTTTGGGACACTTGGGTCAAAACTCTCCAACGGGCTTGAAAATGGGACAGCTTCGGGGATTTCGGCCGGTCGGGTAACAGAATGCACTTTCGTACTTGGGACAGATGGGACAAAAAGTTCCGATAGGCCCGAAAATCCCACAAAATGACCCAAAACACAGATTTTTTTAATTTTACGACTTAGGCATTTTAGAGAAAAACACTTAAAACTCAAAATTTTGAAAATTTTACTCTTATCAGAGCGGGGAATTTTGAGTGGACAACAGCTGGCTCCTTCTGGGGATGACTTGGTATAAATTCTCGAAATGAGACAAGGCAAGAACTTAGACAAACTCGGTGAAGCAGACCAGTGCCTTATCCATTGGGCAAAGGAGTCAAAAACAAACCAACACAGAGGGCAACACACACAACAACAGAAGGGGAAACACACCGAAAGCAGAAAAGCAAAAACACTGTACAGAATATACAAAGGGACTCCCTAGTCACCTACGACTTGAACAACTTCAAATACTACCCACTATAAGGAAGTGGGAGGGGAGAACCATCCATGTAATCAAGATAGAAAGAGTTCTTACCAGCAAAGTGTCTTATCTTGAATGGTCTGAGCCAAAGTGAATCAAATTTTCCATGGCTGCCACGAGGTTCATGTCTTTTGTCCCATAACAGCACGGTATCTCCAACTTGGAACTCTCTGAACCTAGCTTTCTTGTCAAACAAAATCTTTACCTTCTGCTGGTGAGCAGATATCCTGTCAGCAACCTCCAATCTATCCTCATTCAGTTTGTGCAGGTACATGATTCTTTTATCCAGAGCATCACTGAAACTAGTATCTTCAATGGCCTTCATCAGGTGCAAGGCTGGCAGTTCCACTGTCACTGGTAATTGAGCTTCCACTCCATACACCACTTGAAAAGGAGACATTCCAATGGCTCTTTTAAGTGTGATCCTGTCTGCCCAAAGAGCATCATAAAGCTTCTTATGCCAGTTTCGCTGAGACTCATTGACCAACTTCCTTATGATAGTCACTAGATTTTTGTTGGTGGATTCTGCTTGTCCATTTCCCTGGGGGTAATAATCTGAAGAATGAGCCAGAGAGATGCCATACCCGTAGCAGAAATCCATTATCTCAGTTGAGGAGAAGTTTGAAGCATTATCTGTTACAATCTTGTTAGGTACACCATACCTTACCAAGATGTTCTCCTTGATGAAGTTGCATACAACTTCAGAAGTAGTGCTCTTGACTGGAATAGCTTCCACCCATTTGGTGAAGTAGTCAGTGGCAGTTAGCACATGCGTGTGACCAGCACTAGAAACAGGGTTCAGTGCACCAATGAAGTCTAGACCCCACTGCTGAAATGGTTCCTCAATCACAACTGGCTTGAGAGGTAAAGATTCCAATTTAGGTCTTCCCACAAAGGTCTGACAAGCTTCACATTTATCCACCCACTTGGATGCATCTCTGAAAAAGGAAGGCCAGTAATATCCTCCCCGGAGTATCTTGTGAGCTATGACTGTTGATGAATAGTGCCCTCCACATGCCTGATCATGGAAATATGAGAGCAACTTTCTCTGCTGCTCCTTGTCCACACACTTCAGAAATCTCCTATCCAAACCACGCTTGAACAAGGCATTTTCCCACAGTACATATTGCACTGATCTCAATTTAACAGTCCTCTTTTCCTTGGTATTTAAATGAGAGGGGCATTCCCCCTAGGTGAGAAAATGGGTGATGTTAGAATACCATTCATCAACTGAACTAAGGAATAGAACAGTAGAAATGTCAGCTTTCTCCTCCAGCAACTCATGTTTGGCTCCTTCAGCAATGAGCTCACAAAGACCTTTTCCACGAACCAGCTTGGTCGGTTTGATATCAATGTCATACTCCTGGACTTTAGCCACCCAGTTTCCTCTCTTGGACCCAAATTCTTGCTGTGTAAGAATTGACTTGACAGTTGTATCTGGAACTAGCACCATAGAGTGAGAGTTGAGGATATAGAAACGAAACTGCTTGACAGCTTTGACTACTGCAAAAGCATGCTTCTCCATCATGGTGTATTTCAGCTCATGATTCTTCAGGATATAGCTCATGAAGGCAATTGGTAGCTCATGTCCATCAGAGTCTTCTTGGGTTAAGACAGCAGCCAGGGTATTATCTGTAGCATAGCAATAGATGATGAAATCTTTGCTGAAGTCAGGACAGGCCAAAACTGGAGTTTTAGCAATAGCTTTCTTGATACCCTCAAAGGATTCCTTTCCTTCAGAAGACCAACCAAACGTTTGCTTCCCTTTCATCATCTGAGAGATGTTCGAAGTTAATTCAGCAAAATCAGGGATGAATCTTCTTAAAAAATTGATCTTACCGAAAAAGGAATGCACGCCTTTTTTACTGGTTGGGAGAGGAATTTGCTGGATGGCTTGAACTCATTCAGGATCAATCTTAATACCATCCTTGGAGACAATGTGCCCTAATAGTTTTCCTTCTGTAACACAGAAGACATATTTTTTAGGATTTAAAGAAATCCCATGCTCTCGGCATCTCAGCAGAACTGTTTCCAGGTGATCAAAATGATCTGTTCTTGTCTTTGAAAACACTGTCAGGTCATCAAGGTATATGACGATACATTTTCCTTTCAAGCTTCCAAAAGCCAAATCCATAGCTCTCTGGAAAGTGGCACCAACATTAATCAGCCCAAAAGGCATTCTCTTGTAGGCGAAGGTACCCCAAGGAGTGGTGAAGGCTGTCTTGTGTTGATCTGCAGTATCAACCTCTACCTGATTGTATCCCGAGAATCCATCAAGCATAGATAACATTTCAGATCCTGTTACTGCTTGCAATATTTGATCCATCAAAGGTAGAGGGTAGTTATCTTTCAGAGAAGCCTGATTCAGGTTCCTGAAATCAACACAGATGCGAATCTCACCATTCTTCTTCCTAACAGGCACAATGTTTGCAATCCATGTTGAATGGTGAATGGTAAAAATGATTTTAGCCTTCAACAATTTCTGAATCTCCTGAAATATAGTGTCAGCTATTTTGGGATTATACTGCCTTTGTTTCTGTTTGAAAGGCTTGATTCCTGGTTTGAGAGGGATAGAGTGCTGCATGTCTTTTGGCTTGAAGGCTTTTAGATCCTCATAAGAATATGCAAGAACATCCTTATACTTCCTTAGAAGATCAATTGCTCTTCTCCTCTCATCGGTTGTGCAACATTTCCCAATATTTACTAGCTTGGGATCAGTAGAACTCCCTATGTCAATCTTATCATACTCAGCTGATTGCTGAGGTCCAGTAGAAGCTTTAGATTTTACATATCTGTCATGTTTATCGAACAACTCCTCCAAACTCACCAAACCTTTGGGAATCTTGTTTCCTTTGAGTTTAATGCACCCTTCCTGATCTGTTTCTTCTCCTTGGGTGACAGCTTGGTCAGAGGACACACTCTCACGAGGCAGGTTGTCACTTCCCTCAAAATATAGTTGTTCGAAATTCCCCTTGAGTTCCAGGAAGGAAAGCAAATGCTGGTCATCGTTGAAAACTTGCCAGTTATTAGTATTGTCAGGAACACTAGGCCGGTGGACCATTTCAATAGTGAACTTATCCTGAAAGAACTCAGGATGGGGAATCAATAGTGACCCTGAGACAGCCAGTGAATCAGCCCTGCTGTTCTTTTCCCTGGGTATTGCTTCAATGGAGAAAGCATCAAGGAATTCAATTGAATCCCAAACCTCATTCCTGGTAATGCTTTAGCCTCCCATTTTTTACCTGAAAAAGGCTTCTGACTTGCTTCACAATCAGCTCTACATCACCCCGAGCTAAAAGATTTTTTACACCTCATTCTTTGCCCACTTGCAGTCCAAGAATGAGAGCCTCATACTCTACGGTGTTGTTAGTGTTCTTGAATTGCAAATTAAATGAAAAATGATGTAGGCATCCTTCAGGTGACACTAGCAGGACACCAGCTCCAGAACCAACCGAGGAACAACTTCCATCAAATTCTAAAATCTAAACACCATTGGGATCTTTAGGTGATACTTTGGAGGGTTGGCTTTCATCAGGGGATAGAATCATGTAATTACCATGACCCATGTCTTCATAGAGTATTTGTGCCTTAGGATCATCCGTTTTCTACACAATATACTCAGACTGTTTCTCAGGGAGTAACTTCTTCATTTGTCCATTGACAGGTATGAGGGCGTGTGACCAATCCATTTGAATCTCCCCACCCACATCTTTACAGAAGTTCCGACTTAGCAACATTCCGTAAGAAGGAGGAATGTCTGCTACTAGGATGGTAGCCAAGACTTTCTTTTTAGGTAAAGCAACAAAAGCCACTTGTGCATCTTTAATCCTTCCAACCAAAGGCACTTCCTTACTTTCCATGGATTAGCAAGATCCATAAGTATGAGTAAGGGTCAGGCCTAAAGCATGAGCTACCTTAGCAAGGATCACATTATCTGAGGCTCCGGAATCTATGACACAGTTACTGAGCCTATGGCCAGCTATAAGAAGTGTTACATAAAAAGGCGTGATTTTGTCTCCAGGTGAGGTGACAGCAGCTACCAAACTAGGCTGTGGTGTAGAAGGAGGAGTGGGAAAAAGGCCTTTAGAGGTGGTCTTGGAATGGGAATTTACAAATTGGATCATCTTGGCAAAAGATTTGGGATGGGTTTGGTAGTATTCAGCTTCTGAAATTTGAACCTTAGTCCTTTTTAGATGATCCACAATATCAAAGGATCCAGAGGTGGATGGGCCATCATCATTTGAAATTCTAGGCTTATCAACCTTAGGAGAAAAAGAAGAAGAAGCAACTTTGGTAGCAGGATTGACAGTACTTACCTTTGGTGCAGATGAGGTCGGGATAGGAGATCCTCTTCTAGCAATTACAGGAATAGTTGCCGGCTGCTCCTTAGATTTCTTCATGGGCTGTGTTACTTTCTCCTTCTGCCTCGTCTATTCTCGAGTCATGACAGAAAAATGATTCACTGTTCATATCTTCTACCACTTCATCATAATTATCTCCGTCATCAGTGCCTTTGGTTGTAAAGAAATTAACCCGAGATCCTTCGAGTTCTTCCACCTCATCATCAAATTCCTCCAGGAATTCCTCACGAGATTCATCATCCACATCATCATCGGGCTCTTCAACTTCACAGGTTGCATTCACAGGAACTTTAACAGGAGGACCTTCAAGTGCTAGTCTTGTGTGAGGAGCAGGCAAACGATTTCTGGGCTGGAAATTTCTTCTTGGAACATCTGCGTACGGGGCATGCTGGGCCAATTGTTTCTTTATAGCTACTAGATCATTTGCAAGTTTCTGGACTAATGGATCAGTATTGGGTCCAGAGGTGGAAGAGGAGGAAGCAGCAGATTTAGATTTGGGAGGATCTCTCTTCAACTTCCTTGACATGATCATGTCATCCTCGACACTAACAGCCAGTTCTTGATCCATGAATTAAAGTTCCAAGATTAGCCCTTCTTAGAGCATAACTGACTTTGGGCATTTGAGCATTTAGAAAGAAACATTTTTGGATTTGATCAACCGGTCAAGTATTTACAGGAATTTTTTTGATTAGTCCATTGAACCGAGGCACAAATTCTCTCATGGGTTCTGATGGATCTTTCTTTATCTGAGAAATTTGGGCAAACAGGGCAATGCACATCTTCTACCAGCTTGAAACGGATTTCGAACTGAGTTATCATTGTATTCCAGTCGGTGATGGCACCATCTGGAAGGTGATAGAACAAGTCAGCAGCATTATCCTGTAACATCTCAATGAATAGCCTTACTGAGATGTCTTCATGTTCAACTCCCAAGACTCCACATGCAACTATGAAGGCTGCAATGTGTTCATCGGGGTGTACTTTGCCATCTCCTTTAAACTTGGGGAAGTTCTTTTGGTTACCTCTAGGTAACTCATGCAAAGGTTGAGTAAGGGCCAGGGGCCCGACACGTTGACCCCATGACAATTGTGCCGCCATTCTTGGAAATACGGCTTAGAAGGGAACTGTAGCACCAGCTAGGATCAAAGCTTGTAGATTGGGACTAGCAGGTTCTGAAGGAATACCACCCGTAGGACTTCTATCTTGAACAGGTGGAGTGCTCGTCGAACGAGTTCTTCTATTTGAAGGGAAAGGAAAACCCTGTTGCTCCAAAAGCTGAAACTGAGAATCTTCGATACCAAGGGTCCTTCTCCCTCGAGTGAAACGCGGAGTCGCCAGATCAAAGGATGATCGAAAAAATTGTAGTACTGGAATGTGATTTTCCCCAGCGGAGTCGCCAAAAACTGTTGATCGTCAGATAGGAATTTTTTAGAAGAGCAACAGTCAGGGGGACAAGAAGTCCCCTCCTCTTTAATGGGAGAGGTTCCCTTATTCAGAAACAAACTTATTTACAAATGTACACAACATTGTTTTATGGTCAAACTTAGATTTTACCAAAGTGTTTTCCACGAGGATCATCAATTACACAAGGACTGAGGAAAGGGAATAAGAAGATGAGAAGAATAGCAACATTCAGAATTATAGATAGCAGAATAATTCCTCCTGTATGCGAAGGTTCAAAGAATTTAGGACAAGATCATTTACGTTGGCTGAATGAGATTAAATTTAAAGACATAAAGTTCCATAAATAACCTTCTTCAGATTTATTAATCAAGGACACAAAGTTCCTTCTTGGTTGTACAAGATCACTGTATTTGCAAAACTGAACAGTATGCAATCAGAGAGACTAACGAGTTAGGAACAAAATGATCTTCACGATATTAAAGGAAAACAAAGAGATAACAAGAATTAGATAGACAAAGAATGAAAAGCCCTTTTGTATTTATTTCTTTAAGATCTATTTACACTTTCAGCAAATATTCCAAGTTCTTCCTCCTTTTCAAAATGGCGTGGAAAGGCCATTATATAGCTTACAAGACAGTTACTCTTCGTAACCATTTCTTTTAACTAAAGAATAGTTAAGGATCACCCAGTTGTGATACCTTAACTAATTACAAGGAATACAAAAAGAAAGGGAAGAAGAGAAAAGAAAGGAGAAGGAGACAGGTGCCTAGCTACTGGGAGGGGCCCAGTGTCTTCAGAATCCACTGCCTGAATTTCTTCAATGACTCAGCTATATCTCTACCACGAGGGACTGACGTGTTGGCTACAGACTGAGTCCAAAATCCCAGACACTTCTCCATCTCTTTATCAAACTTGACGTGAGTACGATAATATTTGTTTGCTTCTTCAATGGCAGACTGAAGAGAACAAATTTCCTTCATCTTTTCCTTAGAGATGGAGCTTTCCTTGAATAGATGATCTTTGACAAAAGCTCTGAACTGATCTTTGATTTCTTGCAAGGAAAACGAAACACTAGAGTTTTTCATCTTGAAGATGACAATGTATATCTTTGAAAGCAACAGCTGCCAGTGTCTTGAAAGCTTCTCCCTTCTGCCAGATGTTCTTCATTTCTCCCACAGATTCCTCCAGGACTTTGATTTTCCCACTCTACACTTTAGACCCAGGATTTTGATAGATTTTCCTTAGCATCATCGAAAATATTATTCGCTAGTAAGACGTTCTCATCTGTCTGTCCCATGAGGTGAAGGTCTATAATGCAACTGCTCTAGAGTTTAAGCTCTTTATCCATAACCCCAATAGCAGTGGATAGCTTCTGTTGCAAATTGTCTACCTTTCCATGTAGTTTGAAAGCTTCATCGATGAAGTTTAGCCCAGCAACAAGCATGTCATCTACCATGGCTTCAATAGCTCTGCCATAGACAGAATACTTGTGCATATCTTTAATACTTTGCACTTCATCTTGGCTTAGAATTACAGGACGCGGTAGAGCAGTCAAGGGGGGTAGGGTCCAAAACTTTGTCCTTAGACAAGAGTGACTTGATAAAACTTTTGAGAACTTGGGCTTTTTCTTCCAGCTGTTCAATAGTCTGTTGCCCTTTCTCTACACTTTCAATGACTCTTGTGACTGTTTCCTAGAGGTTGTGAATTTCACCTTCAGGAGTAGACTCTCCCATAGGGATCCTTGAAAGCTCTAAGTCAGATGTCAACAAGTCTGATTCTGATTTGTCTACTGTAGGCTTAGTAGTCTCCAAGAATTGCTGACCTTGCGCATCAGACACAATTCTGGAGGTGATCCTGGCTTTCTTGGCATGAGAAGGAGTGGTGCCCAACAAGGCTGCTACAGCATCAAAATTTTGTCCCAAGCTTTGAGAGGAGAATTTCCTCTTCCTTTTGTCAACCAGAGGTTACACCTAAGCAAAAGAGGAAGAAGAATCTGCAGGAGGGGCAAGAGGACCAACAGACAGGGAGCTCATGACACTTAGGGTCTGCACAGCTGTTGACTCAAGCTGAGACGTGAGTAGAGCATTGGAGGCAATGGCAGTAGAAGAATCAATAGCACCCGAAAGTTCAGTGCTCTGGACCTCTTTGTCTTTATCTGCTGGGTCTTCAGGAACATTTATAGGAGTGGGCATCTCACTTTCTTCACTTTCACTGAGAACAACGATGTTCTCTGGCCCTATAGGCAACTCTACCTATTTTCTTGGAGGATCATTCTCTGTAGGTTCCTTCTTTACCTCTTTGAGTTTCTTCCTGTATACCTGGGTAGATGGAGAAGGAGTAGATTCTACAGGTCCCTGAGCTGTTGAGGCAGGAGGGGTTTTCACTGGTGTTCTAGACTCTAGAACTGATGCCTCTCTTATGGGTGTCGAATCATCCTTGGAGCTAGATTCTCCTGAGCGCCTTTTGAATTCTCGGATCTTCTTACTAAACCAGACCCTAGTCTTGATTAAGACTGGAGCAAAGAATCTCAGCCAGATCATCTTTCTCTTTCCTGTTCTAATCCAGGTCCTCCAGAGGGGTGTGCTTAATCACATTTTCATACTCATAAGAGTATAGATCAGAATTGTCATCCTGGTGACCTTCAGGAACTTGGTACAAACTGAGTTCTTGGATCAATTACAGGGAGAACCTGCCATAATGCCTTCTTATGGCTTCAAAATCATCTGCACAGTCAGCCCAGTAGTCTTCTGTATCTGCCCTATAATGATAGACTATCTTGATGTTCTGTTCAATGAACTTCTTCAAGTCAAAAAAGGTTCTTGGCTTGAAGAAATGAACAGTGATAGGGACCAGGGCTCTTTCTATGTTCTGAGCATCCAGAGCTATTTTGCATGTGTAATTTCCCAGAGAGATGGGAAAGTGCAAGCCAGAAATCTTCTTGTCTCTGCAAGTTCTATGCAACTTGTCTAGTTGCCTTCATATTTCAATCAAGGCCATTTTGTCATTGCAGAACATGGGAAGTCGCAGAGGAGTGCTTTCATAGCCAGCAAGCCTGATATAGGAAAATTTCTTGAATTGAATGAAATAGGCTCCATACTGCGATATCAGGTTCATGGCTTCATCTGAAAACCTTCTTGCAGTATCACCTTCGAGCAATCTGACCACATACATGGTGAAAGCATCATTGACCCTTCTGAAATTGCGGTTGCTGGTCTCCAAGGTGAACTGTGGGCAATAGGCGTACACTGGATCATCTTTGTGTGCATCTATATAGGAGAAACCAAACCACTTCCTGGATGTTGCTAGGGTATACATCAGGTATGAAGTCATATAGAACTTCTTTGTTTGCTGGACGTTGGATAGCTGCTCAGCCAAATTCATACTGATGATCTCTGCCCAGTTGATATTTTGTGTTCCCTGGCACACCATGTTGATGAGCGGGCACATCCAGAAATGAAACTCATTGGTGGACGGCAAACCCATAACCCGAGCCAGTAGAATTATGAAGTCTGACAGTTCTTCGTTGAAATCTTCTCGGAAGATGGTTTTGGTTAGGTGAGAAGCACCTTTCTTAGGGTTCTTCAACCAAGATTTCGCCACTTGCGTCTTATATTTGTCACTGTCTTGGCCAAACATAGCTTGTGCTTGATCCTTGGAGACGACTATAGCATTGTCCATCTCCGGAATTCTCAGACCAGCGCCAATGGCGGGGCAGCGTCTAGCTTCGCAATGAGTTCCCCATGTACATTTGTCAATTCACTCGAAGCGGGGGTCGAAGTGAGCTCCACATGAAAGCACTGTATCAGCACACTGTACTGAGATTGGGAATCCTCCGGCAAAAGCTAAACCACTATCATTAATCATCTGTGCCATTGGTGTAGGGTTTTCATTTGTCATTCTTGCCCAAAAATCACCGAAGTCGAGATGACGAGCTTCACTGTCCCCGATATTGCTAACAGGAGACTCAATCGGAGAAATTTTGCTCCTATCCCTGGAACTTGATCTTCATATTGATAGCCTCGGAGCTGCAACGTAGACTTCTGGAAGGGATTTGCAAATGGAGGGGGTATCGCGTAGGTTTTCAAATTGCAAGGGTTTGAGCAAAAGATAACATGGAATCAATGCGAAAAATGCAAAGGGGAATGCTCGTTATATAGCCGTTTGGAGAGAGGAATGACTTTAATGTGCATTGAATACACAACCACCAATTTGAAAGAGCATCATAGTCGGAGTGAGTGGGAAAAAAACTAAGTGTGAATGACACTAGGTACGGTTGGGACATGTGAGATGCGAATGCGCGAAACATGCGGCTAGGCCGGTTCGGGCGAAACTGGGAGAGGATGCACAAATGCATTTGGGACAAATGGGACGAAAATGTGCGAAGTACGCGATTCGGGTGTTTCGGCCGAAATTGGATCAGCGGGCCCATTTGGACTTGGGACATTCGAGACAAAAAGTTCTGAAGTACACGACTTGACCGGCTCGGCCGAAAATGGGAAAGCTCGCACTTTTTAAAATGGGACAGTTGGGACAGGATTGCGTGAAGGACGCAGTTCGGTAAAATCGGCCGAAAAATGGGAAAGCTCGCACTTTTTAACTTTGGGACATTTGGGACAGGAAAGTGCGAAGTACTTGGGAAGGATGATTCGGCCGAAGTTGGAACAACACGCAAAATAAGTTTTGGGACACTTGGGACAAAACTCTCCGACGGGCCCGAAAATGGGACAGCTTCGGGGATTTTGGCCGGTCGGGTAACAGAACGCACTTTCGTACTTGGGACAGATGGGAAAAAAAGTTCTGACAGACCCGAAAATCACACAAAATGACCCAAAACACATATTTTTTCAATTTCACGACTTAGGCACCTCAGAGAAAAGCACCTAAAACTCAAAATGTTGAAAATTTTACTCTTATCAGAGCGGGGAATTTTGAGTGGACAACACCCGTACAGTGATTATCTACTATTTCACCACTACTAGAGCATGATCATAAACTTTCAACACCATTAGCATCAGATGAAGGAACTTGGTCCTTCACTTTCATCAGTTAGTTCATTCACTCACACACACTTGGGGGGCATAACATTTACACATTACCCTCCCATCATCTTAGTGTCAACACACGCCTCATACTCATATTTTCATAGTCATCTACATCACACACATTTTCATTACCCTATGAAACACTCTTGTGCTTCAGTTCACACTTGATTGTTTAGGGCATACTACACATGAACCTCACACACTACACAATAGGTACTACACATAGTGTCTCTTCACATATCTTACATTACATGTCACATCTTACATACTACATTTTTAAGTCTCTCTACATCATTTGCATTCTGACATTCATACATCTATACATCATACTATTGTTCATCACACATGTGTCACACTCCTATTGTCTACAATTCTAGTATTACATCCTATTCATCATACATACTACATAACACGCATTTCACACTATTAGGTTATCTACACTTCTTGCATTGCATCCTATACATCTCATGTTTTACTCATCACATGGTCGTCTCTTTTCATCACACATACTACATCTTCTTCCATGTGTTGCACTCATTTCCCATTGACACACTCTAGTTCCTCGGTCCATACTTGGTTGCTAAGGGTTTACCAATAAAATGGAGCTTACCACACACACACATTCATCACTCAACCTTCTATCATGTGACATTAAAATTTTAGTGACATATGCTATAGGCTAAATGGTAATATATTCCTTCATCTTTACAAGCTTTAGGCTACATTACCACTCGCTCTAATTGTCTCATCGTGAGATATGCTTTAGGATACATCATCATGTGTTCATCTCTAGTTCACATATCATCAATACACATACACACTCAACACAACATGATATACAACACACACTATTTGACTGCATTTCCCAATGATGTACTCTCGTTTATGGTTCATTTTTGACTACTAAGGGGGTATACTAAATGAACCGCATTGCATACAAATCCATTCACTTGGGGGTCATGTGGCTCCTATCATCCACATTGCATTCCATTTCATCCATCCATAACATATTGCATTTTATGGTTGCATTTACTCTTTCTTTCACTTTCTCTTACATGTACACTTTACTACACATGTTATATATATCTCTTGTATGTCATCATTTTTACCATAAACACATGCACGTTCATTTCATTTTCTAGTTATGATCGTAAATAAAGATATTCTACATGCAGTATCGATGCTTCATATAATACCTACTGGGGCATCCAGATTCGTACACTACATGTCCTATTTTTTCATTTTGTACTTAGCACTTTCTATTATCATGTTCTACATGCTTTGACATACTTTTTATTTTTCTAACATACTAATGGGTGCTTCATGTGCAACATTTTTTGTGTAGGGATATTTGATTCCATACTTGTTTGTTTGTTTGATATTTCTCGTTATTGTTTATGGAAGTTTCCCTTTATTGAGTGTACACACTTGTTTCTTTGCGGCCATGACAACCTTGGGTTTCTTGTGACATCGTGAGTGGAGTCCCATGTTTACAAACCACTTAACGTGGTCTATGATTATCTCTTTGATTATTTACATTATCTTCTTATGTTCTAGTATACACATTGGTTGTTTCTACATGCATGCTTGTTTGTAATAACACTTTTCTAGCCACTTTTTTATGTTTTCCTTGGTCTTTACCAAGCACATTCCCTTCCCCTATAGGATAGAGTTTCAGTATCCGTGATGTCACATGTGCCCCCAAAGAAGGGGGGCATCATTTGGGGTTTTATACACAATACCATTACAGTATAAGTCAGTGTATAATCTATATTTTACTATATGGTTATGTCCACATTCGTCGTCTATGGCACAATTTAGTTTACAAAGAATGGGTTCAGACCAGTCTACCAGCCCCATACACTGCAGCTTTTACAGGGCATATTTTCCTTAGCATTCTAGGGATAAGTTACAGGGTACAGGATATAGTGGACTTTCCTCCCTACACTACTTCAGCCAATGGCATTGGATCTCCAAACAAACCAGACAGTACAGAGATCTCTTCACCAATCTCAGAGAAGCAGTTACATGTTGGAGAATAACACAAATTTCTCCCTACACTTCTTTAGCCATAGTGGCGTGATATCACCCAAAAAAATTGCACTTCACTTACTGTTATAGGATATCCTTTCTACACCCTTTCGTCTCATCATGAATCAGGTGCACATGTTTATTTTTCATTGTAATTTTTATAGTATTTCTACATGTTTTTTTACATAGAATTTTTAGACATATACATGCATATTTGACTACTTAATTGTCTTCCCTTTTAAAGGTATTTCTGTATGGGAATCAAACAATCAAAAACAAAAACACACTCATGGTGAGTACATCACACATGATACTAACCATATAGGTATACTACACACATCGACATCTAAACACATGCTTCCACCATAGTTTCACTTTCATCACTTGTTACACTTTTTCATCTTTAGTCTCCACACTCCATCTTTATTTTTGTCACTCCATGCTTTGTCTAGTCCTTCGGTGTGTTTCTATGTCACTCTACAGGGATTATCAAGTATGCATCTCTATCTACTTTATGTCATCGAGATTTTTTCTCACCAACATAAAGTGGGGGAAAATGTAGTCACTAAATCATGCACTTTGAGTCAATATTTAGTTTTGGTCTCATATTACTATTCATATGGTTTTTGAGTGAATAAATTATTAATTAATGTATGTCCTTTGGCATTTCACTTCACTTTATGTCATCATTTTCAACCTTCCGCATGTAACTGGCCAATATGTTTCGTCATTCTATATTATTCCTATTCCTGACTGGGGTGCCCAAAAAGGACTAGGGTGCCCCAGGCCCCCTAGTCTACTCTAGGTGCCTTGATCCTCTTTGTACTTTGCTTCCATCCATTGGGCACTTTCTAGACATTTGAGCTTTCCATATTCTTATTGGTCGGCCTTTTCGGGGCTAATTACAAAATTAGAACAAGACAAATATGTAAATATAGATTTATGAGACCATAATGAGGGACCAAGCACTAAACACTTACTGTCACACATATAGGTTTCATCCATAAAAGGTATATAAAGCTACATTTGCATTCATCTAGCTCCATCACAAGGCACATAAGGCTGGTTCATTTGCATCACACTTCATCTATTATTTCCATGCACACATTTAATACATTCTACATCTATTTATTTCTCACTACTTCACAAAGGATGACTGACACAACAACAACCTAGGGCACAATTGGCACACAAACACCTAAAACTACATTGGGTCTGATATGTAGTGCAACACTCATTTAGTAAGTCCACCATCTTTATTTTACAGTGACCCCTTCATATGCATCTTTATTTTTTAGGGGTTTTATGTTTGTCTTGGGGTTTTACAGGTCTCTCCTTAATTTTTGATTTATAGTGACATCTAACGGAGTTCAGTGAAGCTAGTACGATAAGAAGCGAATACATGCAGTCACTTAGCGACATCCCAGAGGATGGTTTTAGGTCATTTTTCGCAAACCAGGGCATCCAATTCTCATATCAGGGTTCCCACAGGTTTCCTTGTCCCTTTCTAGGTGCCCCAGTCTAGTCAGAGAGCTCAAATTTGTTCTTTCTTGAGCTAATGCTTGGTTGTTTCCTCCTCATGTTCACCTGGTTGGTACTGTGACATAGTCCCACACCTTCGTCAAATCATCTAAGGATTTCCTAACCCTTCCTGCACTTTAGGTTTTCACATTATCATTTACTTATTTATTTGGGTCACTTTATTTCTTTATTTAGTTGTTATTTATTGTTTTACATAACATAATATTATACTAATTTATCCCATTTTAGTTTAATCACACATGAATCAATAGTGGGCTTTCAAGAATGGATTTCCATCGACTCTTTTTTTTTGGTTTTTTTGTAAGATTTAATTTTTAGGATTTTATGGTCATATTTTGGGTACAAATTACTACCAAGTCTTCCCCACAGTGGGCACCAAAATTTTTTGGCAAGAATTTTTGTTAGGTAGACAAATATGTGGGTATCTTGCCAATTCTTTGGGACTCTAGGTTCCTCTACTTGTGTGGTGAAACTCCAATTTATTGTGAATGAACAAAAAGTAAAATTTGTTTATAACCAAGAGACTAGGGATCCAAAAGGTACACTTCACTGTACCCATGGAAAATGATTGCAATTAATTTCAAGGGAATAATTTGTTAAATGATTGGGAAGAAGGGGAGAAAAATTAAGAGATGGAGATTAGCTCTACAAGTATAAAATCAGATTCTTTCCAAAGATAATCAGAAGTATCACATTCACAACTTATAAGAAAGAAATAACAATGCTTAGAACATCAATGATGAGAGGAAACCATGCACACAAAGTTGCATACATTCATGCATCATGAAAATAAGAAACTCCTTTCTTTATTGATATCTTCACAAGTTATACAATGCTAGAGAAGTGGAGGAAAATAGATGGGGAAAATAAAAGAATGGTATATCCTTTGCTTTGCACAAATAGATATCTCTCTTGAGTACATAAAATTAACAACCCTTAAGAATGAGGGCTCCATTAAATTATATATACCTTGAGGATACTCTTCACCTACCCCCCATGTGACCTTTGACATTCCTAGGAAAGAATATTAAGTCCCCTTTTATCAATTAAGGGAAATTTATTACATTTTTTGATTATAGTCACATTAATTTATAAGACGAATGTCATTATTTTTCACAATGAAGAATTATAAAATGGGGAGATAAAAGGAGGAATAATTAGGAAGGAGGGGAAAGAAGAGATGCATGGACACCCTGGACCACAAAATGAGTGTTGAGAAAAATTGTTTCAAGAATTCTCAATGTGAGCTTGAGATAGACATGAGCAATACTCACAATGATTCTCCTTAAAATTTTTATTGATGAACTTCCTTATTTCATTAGGATTACCCTTGATAATGTACTTCAAGACACCTAGTTCACTGAGAGATGGTGATGGATTCACCTGTTGCACCTTGCGATGCTCTTCTATGCTTTTGAACACGATTGAACTCAGAATGATGCTTTGAGGACACTTGTGAGGTTTTCATTCCCCTATTTGATCCATGAGGTAATATTACCATCCCATGGGCAATCCAAAAAGTAGAAAGATGAGTGAAAATAGATCCATCTATAGATTTCTGCACTCAAAACTAAAACTTGTTATTTTTAGACCCTGGGTTTCAAGAGCTTCCATTTGGGGAAAGGTTGCCCTTTTTCCAGGATATCAGTACTGATGGGTTCTTACCATGTTTTGAGCATGTTCATAGATGTTTTATGACAAAATTCAATCACTTTATATTTTTAGATTTTTTTTTTCTTTTTTCCTTTTTTCCATTTTGTTTCTTTCATGATTGTCCTGAGTGATAAAATTTGTAATTCATGGGACTTATTATTTTTGGCAAGTGGGGGAGCATATAATGTGTTATTTTTATTAAGTTTCCAAAATGGAATTAGTTTATGATGGGAATTATATTTATGGATTTGTCCCTTTGTCGTGATCTCGTGCTCCAAATTTCACTGTAATTTGCCAACCAGAGAGCTTGAAAATATAAAACAAAATATTTTCCTGGTTAAGCTTAAGAAATGAAGACACCATTGCAGTTATTAATGGAGTATTGATATTTTTGACAAGGTATTTTTTCACCTCTCATTTCAATTAAATCAACACCATTGGGATAGGTTTTTCTCCTAGAGCTTGTGTTCACAATTTTAGCTTCACCTGGTCTCTGAATTGATGAGAAATTTGAGGAATGGGAGATGGGGAACAAAATGGAGGTTTTGTTGCAGTAAATTAATGTGGGAAAATTTTGATATATATATTTTGTTTCATCCTTAAGGCGTTTAGGAGGAATATATGTGGCCAAAATTTCAAGAGCATTTGATTTACGGTTCATGAGTTATGAATATTTCTTCATTTCTTGGTCATGGAAGCTTCTGGCAAAAAATGGCCATGGTGCTGATTGGAAAAGAAAGGGTTTAGAGATTGTTACATCAGTGTAAAAATGGTTATTTATGTATAATGAATGACTTAATAGGTGGAAGCAATGGAAATGGAAAAAAAATTCCTTCCGGCTGCGAAGTTCTTGTGTGCACAGGGAAGAACTAGTAGAAGCAACACAAGAAATGAAAAAATTCCTTCCGGCTGCGAATTGAGCATAAGAGATATTAGATCCGATGTTGATAGAGAAATGAGCTAGAAAAGCAAATTTGAAATTTATTCAACTTGAACATGGGTGCACTTTTTTGTCCCTAACATCATAAATTTTTGGGATGGTTTGTGCAAAAAATTGTTCCCTTTTCCCATTGTTCCATGTGGTGAAATGTGGTTTGCTGAGGCGGAATGGTGAGGGGGCTGGAAAAATGGCTCATAAGCAACTTCTGGGGTCATGTGGGTAATCAATTTCCAAGATGGGAAGAGGAAATATTTTTGTGTCCCAACCATCCCAAATATTTGGGATGGTTATTTCACAAAATTACACCCCTCTTTGATTGGTCCATGTGGTGCTCTATGGTTGGATGAATCTGAGGGCTAGAAAACAGTGCACGAGGTCTTAACTGAGATATTTGGGCTCAAATGCGGTCATATTGTGGTCCAAGGGGATTAATGGGAGATGGGAACACTTTTTGGTCACAAAAATCCTAAAAATTTTGGATGCTTGGTGTAAGAAAGTTCGCTACCACCTAGGGTTGATATGTGTCCACCAAAAAATTGACTAATTCCTTTACCTTGTGGAGCAACTTGAAAAAGGCGTAACTTGAGCATATGGAGGTATATTATTACCCTTATTTATATTAAATATAATGGAAATGACCTTTTTAACACAATGGGATGGGTCTCATACCTTTATTATGAATGAAAATTCCTAAAAATATGATTTTTCTTCAGGACAATAGGTTGTGCATGCTAAAATCAAGATGTGGGAAGAATTTCTTAACTCTTGTGAAAAATGTAAGACCACTACCTTCTAGAGATCTTAATTACCTTTATGAAGATATTTTATTTGAATTACAACTCTTCAAAGAGATCCCAGAATCACTTCTGAAAGCTCACAGGGTATTTTTGCACTACAAGTTGCTTCGCCCTCTAGGACCCGCTTTTGCTAAAACTATCCCAAAACCTCTTGAACTTCCTAGAATCCTCCAAAATAAGTTGTAAAACATTATTATTTCTCTGATACACTTCCTAGAGTATTTTTTTCCTTTCATTCAACTTTGAGGGGTGCGACATCCTTAGAAAGACCAAAAAATAGCCTTTCTTAAGCTTCGCAAAGAGCTTGTCTTGAAGGATCTTGACTTGAAAGTGCTTGAATTGAATTGATATCCTTAAATCACCTATATACATGATGAAAAAAATATTTTACCACTTTTAAGTATGGGATAGGATTGATACTGGGGTTTTGATAATCTGGAGGAGGGATCAAAATGACTTTCAAGCAAAAAATTCACAATATTAGGGTATGGTTGTCATGCTTTCAAGTTTGAATTTTTCCCTTGTAAAAACTCATGACAACACACTATAAAAATAGCTACATATTTTGATATAACAAAGGTTAAAACCTCATTATTAAATTACATAATGATATTTTAATTGATAACAAAATACAACATACCTTTAAATGCCTTATTCATTGCAACGTAATAATTTCACCTTTAATCAAATACAAGTACATTTATTACATCATATAAATCAGTACAATATCAATAAAGTATGTTGTAATCCATTTCTTTTTCCTTTTGTATTACTTTTTAAAACCTGAAATATGAGAATAATAATTTTATACATGGTTTGCTCAAAAGAACTGACATGGATTACACATCTCTTTGCCTATATGTTTTATTAAAAATAATTGAACATCTAATTGTTCATTTAATGGAATTATATCATCTATGAAAAAACATATAAACTCAAACACAATGATCAAAAGGTATCAGACAAGGTGTTAATCCTCACTACACAGTGTATCCAAAAGCTTCATTCTTCTTCTAACCTGTGATGTGAGCTTAAAATCTATTATTAGACAAGTTCCTTTTATTTCCAATTCGGATATATTCCTAATTTATTTTAATTTAGCTAAGTATTATGACTTAATCATATAACTCATCCAACACAATTTTTTTCTTTCATCAACAAAATAATGCTAATGCAACTATTCACAATAGTCTTTTAACATGCTTACTTGTTAATACTAACAAAGAGAAGATGAAAAGATTATTCCTTACGCCTTTAATCTTTTGAGTTCCATAATAAAGCCAACAAGTAAATGTCATCAAATATATTTAACAATCACGAGTTTCTTAATCCCTATTTTATTATAGACATATGCATCAAAGTGATTCTCCCAACCTTTTCTAATTGAGAAATCAATATTTACTACGCAATGTTTCAATAGTCATTTCCCTAGTGTAAATGAACCCAGAAACACCCATCAGAATATTTAATGATAAATATCATAAAATAAAAGTCTTATGTTTTCAGATGGATAAAAAACCTTTCATATTTTCTTAGAAAATATCCTATGATTAATCTCAAAATAATTTATTCTAAAGATTTATTGAATTGGTTCCCAATCAAATTATTTTGACATTCTAGTTCCCCAATTAGAAACAAAGTAATTTGGGTACTTCCATGTAATCAATATAAACCCATAACACTATCTAAATATAAGTTTTTAAAGTTAATCTAGTGAGTCTAATAACTAGACCAATTAACATCCTTCACCTTCATAAATCCCTAATAAAAATTTAGACAGAGTTTCATTCAAGAGATCATAATTGCATATATCTTATGCATGACATAGATCTCATCAAAATCATCCTCGTGAAAGATAAACAGTTCATCATGTCACATGGAAAAGAAACCAATATATACAACCGTAAAAACTATAATAAAAAATTCCTCTGAGATCAGTTTTCTCAACACCCATTTGATTAGGAGTATTCGAATCATAACAGTCACAACAGATCCCATAATCCACTTTTCCTAGACTACGAAATATCTTAATCCCAAATAAAAATAACATGGATTGAATCAAACCACTTCCCATACGAATATGGTGACCCAAAATTCATAATCCTCATAGAGGTGGGAAACCAAAATATATTCATGCAGATATCAAGTGGTTCGGATTAGTATGCAACCAAAGGAATAATTCCCCAAACCTATAGGCTTGGTCTTAACCCACGAACTAGAACATACTCTTTTAAACCATTCACGACCACGAATCAAGTATATGGGTATCTAATACCTAAAACAATCACTTTAAAGAATACTATTTTAAGGTCGAAATCATAGTCAATTTTTTTTCATAAGATGAACTCACAAATAAATATATTTCAAGTGTATAGTTGAGCACACACGGAGGTAAGAAAAACCCATATCAAAATCCCAATATTTGAAGCTTGTAAAAATTTTTAGCTAACATGCAATCATTTTACCAGTCACTCAGATAGTGTTCCACCATTTCAAAATAAAATAGAAAAACAAAGATAAATATAAACCATGCATGTGGACTGGTAAATTTCAGTGATTTTCTTGCTTCTCTTCCACTGATCCGTAAACTTCTACTTTAGAAATTCACAAAATCAAAATAATTTTTTGTTCTAATTTCTCTTTGGAAAATAACAGATTTGATGAATATTAGAGCCTTAGTGAGTGATTATCTAGTGTGTTAGAAAAGAATTTGCAAATACGTGAAACGAATTCAAACTCCAAACACCAAGAATTTTATCTTGGAAACCTCTAATGGAGGAAAACCATTCGAGAAGGGAAAAAAACTCTTTCTTCCCACTTTTATTGGCCAATTTTAAACAATTATATATTACAATAAGCATAGAGAAGAACAACAATGTAAAATTACTTGTTCTTGCTTTGTTCCTTACACCTTGCTCCTACAATTCCACTCCAACATTGAAGAATCTCTGTTCACTAGCTCTCATGACTCAAACTTTGCTCTTGATCTCTTTGGATCCTCTAAATGTTCATTCTCCTCTTCCTTTCATGCATTTATAGGCCTTCCCATGTCCTCCCATGCACTGGAGGATGTGAAAGGGCATGGAAGGGAAGAGATATAGCCATCTCTTTTAATTCTAGAATAGTTTGTTTCTTGATTTTATTTTTCTTGTCAAAAGTGTTAAGACTACCGTCCTGCGCAGACCAGCGATCACAAGACCACCACTCTAGTTGGGCAGCAGTTACAGGATCTCTTCCCTATCTAGGAATCTTTTATGTAACCTCCACTCTGCACAGAGCAGCGGTTCTATTGATTTACAAACATAACCTCCTTTTCCCTCATTTTTTCTTCTTGGTGCTGATGAATTTGATGGAATGGTGTGTTTTTTCTGGATCCCTATGGATCATACCTCCCCTTCTTAGGAGGATTTTGGTCCCACAAAATCTTATTTGGGGAGTGCTAGAGGAATCAACTCCCTCTCTTGCTCCTTCGAGTACCACCAGTTTTCCCTTGGCATCTTCTCTTCTCATCCAACATGCCAAGACTCCTGTGGATCTCTAGTTTGCTACTCTAGTGCTACATCCTCCTCCAAGTTACCTCGAGTATAATCCTCTTTAGAAAGAAGCTTATGTGTGTTTTCTTTATCATACTTAGATGACCCTAGTAGGTGCAAGTTCTTGTAACTTGCTACCGAATGCATCTGTATGAAGTGTGCCAAAATTTATCTCTAGAGATGGATTTGTCACATCCTCTCCATGTGTGTTTCTACTATAGTCACCACTGCCCCTTGTATCTCCAACTCTTCTTTCTATCCTACTATCAGTTCTAGTGAATCCGTAAGTAGATATGGTTACTGCATAGCAGAAGTTTGTATTGCTCCTTGAATGAGTACTTCCTATGGTGGCTTTTTCTGCAAAAAATGACAAGTGTTATCCAAATTCTCCATCCTTTGGTTAGAAACATTTGTGCTCTCTGCTCCATTTTGCAATGAAAGTAAACAAAAATGATGATTTTCCTAAATAATTATTTGTGCTTGGTTGGAACTTACCATAACCTTCTTTGATTTGTTATGGTGTTCCCGGATGTTGAAAATGACTCCATCCTTGACCCATCTGTATCAGTTATCCCACCTTGTGAATATAACATCCTTGACATACAAGTAAGGAATTCCAAAGACAACATCAAATGTATCAAGTGGAATGATATCACCCTCTAATACATCTATGTATTGGGAATTTATCCCAAACTAAAAGCTACACTTCCTTGTAACCTGTATTTCTACACCCTTCTTTACCCATCCCAATGGGTATGAACGTGGATGCTCATAATTTTATAGACCAAGCTCTTTTACAACCGTATCAGAAATCAAATTTGACTGAGAACCAAAATCTACTAAATCATTTACCTTAGTCTTCTTGATTTGGATTCTAACTTGAAATAGCTTACTCATCTCTTCTTCTTCTGCTGCCTCGTACATGTTAGTGGTCATGCATCCCAACCTCTCGTCTACATCCAAATCATTTCAATCTCCACCTCTTCTTTTGTTTTTATAGTGGCCATGAATTTATTGGAATCCTTGGTTTGGTGATTTAGGTGCAATTCCAGATGTAACTTCCAACATGTGGCATCAATATGTCTGTTTATATCACAATTCTTACATAAATTATTTGGATATTTACAAGTATGCAAAACAGTGGTGGCCAATTTACCTTTGTTATCTGTTGACTCCTGCTCTTTTTGTTGCTATTTTTTTGATTGCTCGTCCTTTGGCTTTGTCTCTTCTTTCTTCCTCTCATCATCAATATAGTATGCTTGCACACAAGATTCATTGAGATGCTTGGGATTTATGGAGATTACCTTCCTTCGAAGGTGAGTGTTAAGTCCTCCCATATATTTGGTCAGAATGTCCCCTTCCTCCAAGTCCATATTAAGCAACATGGATTGTCTCTAAAATTCCATAGTATAGTCCTGCATGTTTTGACCGTTTCCTTGCCTAAAGTACTACCGCTTATTCATTTGGTCAATCTTATGGCAGATAGGATAGAAATTAGCTCTAAAAAACTCTCTAAAACCCTTCCAAGTACTGACAATAGGACGTTTCTTCTTTTAACAAGTGGTTAGATGGGTTTCCCACCAAACCAGAGTATGACCTTCCATTTTGAGACGTGTAAAGGTGATCCTTTCTGCCTTAGTGACATTATGCACACTAAAATAAAATTCCAACTGTTTTAGCCATTTATCTAGTAATTTTGCATCTACTTTTGCTTCAAAATTATTTATTTCAACTTTCGTTTCGAATTTAAAAGGAGTATGAGCAGATTTTACTTTCTCACTTACAATTGTAGCCTCTTCTTCACGCCCTTCCAAATCTTCCTCATCATGGATCCCTTCGATACCAAATTTTTTGGCCACTTCTCAAACCACTGAGTCCATGGAATCTTGTTTAACTGAAGCTGTCTTTCGCAGGTCTAAAATATCTTTTTATTTTCTATACAACCTATACATAATGGTCTTTAGCATCTCGACTCTACCGACCAAGTTCTCTTCCTCCATTTGAGCTTGAATTATATGTTTCCACATCTTCGTAGAAATATCTGGTTCACAAGGTAAAAATTCTTCACCTTTGGACCTTGTCACTATCATATAAATCATAAGAAATATTTGAATACCACAGTCTTGGATATATAATTAGCTCTAATACCAAAATGATCTGTAAACTTCTACTTTGGAAATTCACAAAATCACAATAATTTGTTGTTCTACTTTCTCCTTGAATAATGACAACTTTGATGAAAATTAGAGCCTTAGTGGCTGATTATCTAGTGTGTTCGAAATGAAATTATAGATAAGTGAAACAAATTCAAACTCCAAACACCAAGAATTTTATCTTGGAAACCTCCAATGGAGGAAAACCAGTCGAGAAGGGAAAAATGCTCTTTCTTCCCACTTTTATTGGCCAATTTTAAACAATTAGATATTATAATAAGTGTAGAGAAGAACATCAATGTAAACTTCCCCTCTAGTTGTTTGCTTTGTTCCTTACACCTTGCTCCTATAATTGCACTTCACCACTGAAGAATATTTGTTCACTAGCTCTCATGACTCAAAATTTGATCTTGATCTCTTTGTATCCTCCAAATTCCCATTCTCCTCTTCCTTTCATGCATTTATAGGCCTTCTCATATCCTCCCATGATCTAGAGGATGTGAAAGGGCATAGAAGGGAAGAGACATAACCATCTCTCTGAATTCAAGAACTGTTTTTTCCTTAATTTTATTTTTCCCGTCAAAAGTATCAGGACTGCTACCTTGCGCAAAATGATGATCATAGGACCGCCACCCTCACTGGGTGACGGTTATAGGATCATCGCCCTATCTGGGTGGCAGTTATGTAACTCCCGCTTTGCATAGAGTGACAATTCTGTTGATCTGCAGACAGAACCTCCTTTTTACTCATTTTTCCTTCTTGGTGTTGATGGATCTGATGAAATGGTGTGTTTTTTCTAGATCCCTATAGATCATCCATGCTGAATAGAATGAGTTCCTCCAAATATTCAAACTCTCAACCCTTAACTCAATTCCAAATTCTATATTACTAGGTTTACCCTTATTTTCTCTTCTAAAATCTCAACAAAATCCCATGGAGAGTTCATGCAAATATAGAGCTCTAGAGTGGGAGAAAGAGCTCGTACTTGCAAACATGCAAGAATAAAAAATAGAATACAAGCATGCATGGTAGCTTCTCTAGGAAGCCTTGCACTTATCGAGAGAATTAACTAATATTAATGTTCATAGTGCCACGTGGTGGACAAAATCACTACCAACCACTGACATCTTCCAAATCCCTCCAATTAACTTAGTGGAGTTTAAAATGAGTGATCAACACAATAATAGCCAAATTTTCATGCATGGATTTTTCCAATGTTCGGTCAAAGACAATTATTCAAACAAATCAAAAACCTTATAATGCATGGTGTGGTCGATTGACCAAATAAAACCCAAACCATATTAGGTTGTATGGGTCGTGATTTGACCATATTTAATATATTAGCCCGTCAAACCAATGGTAATTCAACTATAGTCAAATTAAATATAAACTCCCATACAAAGCAAAGTCTTTATATAAGGTTGGTGATCCCATTCACATTCATCAAATAATTGCATATGGCCATTCCACATTAACTCTAATTTAAGCATATGCACATGGTCTAAGACCATAGTATTCTAGATTTTTATTAGACCATACAAAATTACCTTCCCCCATTTCTCAATATAACTATCCAGCTAAGGAAATATTAACAAACCATTTTAAACCAATCATGCAATTACGTAAGTTATCGATATAATCACTCATTCATCAATAAAGGAGTATTGATTGGTCCAAGATGATTAACCAGCTCAATAATTTAAATACAAAATGAAAGATGATCACGATAAATACTTTGCGACCATGCGATGAGAAAGATTAGCATGCGATCTTAATAAAAAAAATTGTATTGTCATTTTTTGAAATATTCCGATTGAAGGCCATCTCTTTGTTTTACGATCAATGATCATTAGTATCAAAGAGTTAGTATATGTAATAGTCACAATTATTTTAACATAACGAATAATGTATTGCAACCATGTATAAATTCAACCATACTTTACAATTTATTACTACCAACAAATAAGATAAATCAAGATATTAATAACAAGTACAACCACCAAACCGTATATCAATGCATTGAAATCATCACATATAATCAGCAAGTTGCAACACTATCTCACAAGTACAATAATGAAACCGGTCTATCACCATTACAAAACAATCGCATAAAACAACAAGATGAAGATCGATCATACTCAACATGGTAAGTACATCCAAACATCAAAGAAAAACAAAAATAATTTATAAATATTAAGTACTTTACGAATGCTTGGTGATAACCAATGTTACTTGGTTGGGCATGCAACTAAGTGTAAGTGTGTATATCCTTTTCCAGATATACATATGTACATATAGTTGTATACTCAGCTATGCAACAATGTTTATCCCCTCTCCTTAATAAACCACTTTCCATACAACAACTTAACCTTGTGATGAAACATAATGAAATTATAGAATGTGACACTATTCTTAATCAAAACTATTGCGATTATGTCAAAAAATGCATCAAATGTCAACAACATTCCAATCTCACACATATCCCCAATCACGCTCTTTAACCCGCTCAGGACCTATGGCCCTTTTCACAATGGGTACTTGAATTTATTGGTCTCATCAATCCTTTCTCATCACAACAACATAACTCTATCATTGCAGCAACTAAATATTTCACTAAATGGGTGGAATTTATCCCCTTCATTTCTATTAAAGCTGATAAAAGTGTCAATTTCATCCATCATTACGTTATCTATCTCTTTGGAATCCCTCATAAGATCATCACAGATAATGGAAAATCTTTTAAAAACAATAAATTTCAAAAACATTTTGATATTTACAACATAAAACTAATCTTTTCATTACCTTACTATCTACAAGCAAACAGTTAGGAAAAAACATCTAACAATTTAACACACAAAAGAATCCTCATGAAAATTGTTGGTTAAGCTAGTAGAAATTGGAATCTATGAGTCTCATTTTCATTATGGTCATATCACACCATATTTCACACTCCTACAATCATTACACCCTTTTCCTTGGTATACGGTACTGAAGTTGTTGTTACTCTTGAAGTCCAAATTCCATCTTTATGAATACATTTTCAAATACCTCATCCATGATGAGGATTATCATCAAGAATTCTTATCACAAATAGAATTTTACATGAATTTTGACTAACCACACTTGAACCCATAAAAAAAAATCAAGAATGAATCAAATATGCCTACAACAAACATCTCAAATAATGTGACTTCAATGTTTGTGATCTTGTTCTCAAAGAAAACCAACTCATCACTAAAATGGGAAAGAGAAAACATGGAAAGTTTTCTCTATACTGGCTTGGACCATATATTATCACTCATAAATATGGGTCCAGTGCCTATTTTTTAGCCTTCCTTTATGGTAAACCTGAGAAGGATCCTCTTAACGCATTACACTTATGGTTGCTCTAATATTATCTTATCGATTCATGAGATCTTAGTCATACTATGATATCCATCCATTAACCTACACATTTTATCACTCTTATAATTTTGGAATCATGTGGTATTTTCCATCAGCATACATGTCATGTCCTTTATTATGGGCACCACATATTTACTCATAGCATATTCCTCATGGATAACTTACCTTCTCGCAATTAAGGGACCCCATAATCATTAGTCTCACCATCTCCTTATCTTATCTAGATCAACATGATAAGGACATAAGTATATCTTGCACTCTCATCTTATCCCCTTCTACACAATTACCCTAGGGTTTACCTCAACTTGAAAATAAAAATATCCATGAGAGGGATCTGATCAAATATATATCAATCCCTCAAAGGATGGATATGCAAATAAAATCATGTCAAATAATATTTTAGACCACTCCCTTGAAGGATGGCTACCATGAAAATCAAAAGTTAATAAAATCATAGGCCACTCCCTCAAAGGATGGCTGCCTAATAAAAATGCACAAAAAAGGACTTCTCATATTGATCCTTCCTCACATAAAACAAGGTATTCCTGCATCAATCAGCCCCCATACAAAAAATCAGAAAAGAGTAAAACCATCTAAGGAATGTTTTCCACGTTGATCAACTTTCCCATCAAACACAAGTTTCCCACATCAATCAACCTATATGAAATACAATAAATATAGGGAAAAACCTTGGTAACTATCATGAAGAACATGTTTCCCCATGCTTTTTACACACCAAACCTTCATCGTGTTGAAATATGGATAAAATCTAACTATCTCCTATTTTTCATGATCCTAGTATGACTAACCATTTTGATTCATACGTATAAATCATCTTACCATCAATGTGCCTAAAGTAGTAAAGAAGAAATAATTCCCCAATAAGTTCTAATCCATTATAGAAGTGTGTAAATCATGTAACAACATTACCATTTGTTTTATACAATTATTTGGTTGGTGGCCATTAATCGAGAGGAAAATGTAGAGTACTTCTACTTTGTTGGATTTGGATACACTTAGTGAAATCATATTTTGTGTTGGAGGGGTGGGTGGTGTTGGCAGTAACCCTTTGGAATTTGAATTTGCAATATTGGGATTTTGGTTACCACCCTTGATGTAGCTGACGAGTCTTTCAAATTACTCCGGGTGTGTTTGTGAAAATTCAAATATAGATTTTTGAACCTTCGGCTTATTCACATGTTCAATGATATTAAATGGAGAAGAGGTGGATGGGCTTGGTGTTCCCAGGATAGTGGATGTTTTTCAAGTCAGAGGAGGGGCTACTGTGGAATTTTGAGTGTTTTTAGAACATAGAGTAGCATGCTGGGAAGACGCAACTGATTTTGATTGAGAATTTGAATATGTTGTAAGATTGGCATTGGATACAAAATTAGAGCTAAGAGAAGTGCTAGAGGACTTACTTGACATGGTAGCATGTTTCTTGTTTGCCATTGGATCTCATTTAACCTTTACAGATTCCATTAAATGCAGGAGTAGATATCCTTTGTTAATTATCTTATTTTGTTGATTTTCCACTTGGGGATCATCTTTATTCTTATTTTCATAGTGTTTATAGAGGGATAAGATCCCTTTTGAGATTGATAGCGATTAAATAATGCCCATGATAAACTTTCCCTGAAGAATATTCAAGGAAACCAATATGTGTATTGTATTCTACTTCTTCAATTTCAAGAACATTCTAATCTTCATTCTCTCATTCTAGCTCCTAGATTTCTTCTTCTTCTTCTTCTTCTAAATCAAAGGATGTGTTTATTGGCAGTGGCTCAAGAGAAAATAATAAGGGAGGTCGAACAAACTGTTTTCTATTTGGAAAGTTATTCTTCTTTAGAGCATCTCTCAAGGTACTTTGTGCAATTTGTTTCTTTAGTGAAATCACATCATTTGCCAATTTCTGAACCAAGGGGTCCATGGAGGTAGAATTGTAACTTTGGAAATTTTTTTTACCACTTGGATTTTTCACTTTATTAGAAATAATTATCTCATCCTCTATTTCAACAACATAGTATTGAGCTTCTCTAAGATTCCTAGGTAAATATATTCAGAGAATGAATTCTACCTCAAGAAATTGAGCATTGATGAAGAATATTTTTATGGTGTCATGAGAGGGAATATCTTAAAAGGGTGTCCTCTTAACAAACATGTTGTAACAAGCTACGAAGTCCCTCATAGTCTCATTGGATTCCTTTTTCATATGAACTAGTTGAACTAGGATGTCTTGATAGTCTTTGGTAGATTTAAACCTTTCTTCAAAACTGGTTTGGATGTCATCCCAACTGATGATAGATCTAGCCGGTAGGAGATTTAACAAATCTCTTACCTTATCTAGCAGGGATTCTATGAAGAACCTCACAAACACATATTCATTTTCTAATCCTAATACACCACATGTTGTGATGAACCTTGCTACATGTTCTTTCAGGAGTTGTGTGTTGTCACCTCTAAATTTAGGAAAACTCTTACGAGATCCTTTTGGAAATTCATGGATAGGTTGAGGGAAGGTGAGTTGACCTTTTTTTCTATCCCATGGCACAATTTGTGGAGGTATCTCTTCTTCATCTTCCATTATTGCTTCTACTTGTGCTTCTTCCTCAACTTCTTCTTTTTCTTTCGCTTCTAGTTTTGCTTCTTCTACTACTTCCGCTTCTACTTTTGAAAAGTCTGTAAAATATTCTCTAAGGTCCTGAAATTATATGGCCAATGGATTAACACCACTTAGGCTGCCAATGAGAGAAGTCTTAGGAGGAAGGGAGTGATGAGGATTTCTGATTTATTCTTTCTGCCTTTGGAGCTCTTCGAAGATAGGGTCAATATTTATTCTTTGCCTCTCAGACCTGGTGTTTCTACGATTAGCTCGTTTGTAGACTTTATATCAACTCAACTCATAAATTTATCAATCTCTCCTTTATTGGATTTTATTTTCTCTCACCCTTTTAAAATCATCTATGTGTTGTTCTTTAGAATCTAACACTCTTGTAGCAATGAAGTAGTGAGATAATTTTTCTTTGTTATTCCAAATAGTCTCCCTCAAGTTTGATGCAATATCTTCTTGGATATGGAAAAGAATTTTGGGTCTCAAGACTGGGGGATTACCAAGAATATCCATTAGTGGAAGACATAAGGCTTAGTGAGTTTTCAAATTCAGAATATTTTTATTTTTAGGAATATCTAATTTTTTCTATTTTGTGGAATCTATTGTGGTGTAGTAGAAACAAAATTTGCCCCATGGTGGGTGCAAAAAATTATTAGTGAAATAATTTGTTTGATAGGACAAATTAGTGGATTTTTTTCCAACACTATGGGACTAGGTCCTTCTACTTGAATGGCTGACTCCATTATTTTTAGTGAAATGACAAAAAAATGTTGTTGGTCTAGAAGTAGATGATATAACAAGAACACTCCATTGCACCTAAGGAAAATGTTGGCAATTTTGTTTAAGGGAGGAATTTGATAGGAAGGTGGGAATGTGGGAGTGAGAAATTATTAGGGGGATTAATACTATAAGTAGGAAAAACTCATATTCTTGCAAGGATTAACAAGAAATATCAATAAACATAATTGGGAAAGAATAACAACCTTTCTAGTTATATCAAGACAATATGAAACCATGAACACAAAATTTCATTATTCACTCATCCATAAAATATGAAACTCCTTTCTTTATTGACATATTTGGAAAGTATTATAACAATAGAGATGGAGGGAAACATATGAGAAGGATAATGGAATAATTTTCTACCTTTTTCTTATTCTTGGTAGTTATCTACTTCTGAACATACAAAATTGACAACCCCTTTGAATGAGGAAGTCATTACAATATATAGATTTCAAGAAGACTCTTCACCTACCCCCACATGACCTTTCATTTATATTTTACAACATGTGACTCTTCATATTCCTAGGAATGAAATTAAGTCCCCTTTTTATTACTTGAAGTTGACTTATTATAATGTCAACTATAGTCACATTTAAATGAATAATAAAAAATGAAAAGTGCAACCCCCTAATGAAGAAATAGAACATGAAGGAAGAGATGAAGGGGGAGGAAGGAGAGAGAAAGGAAGATAGATAACTACTTAGAAGAATACATTTCCCTTGTTGGTTTTTCTTCAATATCTGATGGACCTGTACCAAGTGCTTCTGGGAATATCTCCACTCATTTTAATTTTATGATATATCGAGCTGTCACAGGTGTGACTTTCTCAGCCTGAGGAATACAGAAACATCACAAGGAATCGAGCCAACTATATGGGATGACATTGATGTTTTTACTTTTGGTGAACCAATATTGATTTTTCTTTGTTGTTCTTGATATTGTAGCTCTTATCTCAATAAATGACTCCAATTTGTCCTCATTCAAGAAAAAAGGATCCCCAGCTTCTTTCTTGGAAAGTTCCTTGAATGGATTCAAAAAATCATCCGCTGAGGTGTTTTTATCAATTGTGGGCACTCAAAGCTTATGTATCTTAGTGTTGACATCATCCTATATCTTGAAAGCATGTTCCTTTGAATCCAACTTATCCAGAGTATAGTTTAACATCTCATACTGGGAAAAAATATATCTAGCCAATACCTATGAAAAATTCTCAGATGGATAATTGAATACCTTCTTGTCCACCAACATGTGAGAATGAGATCTCCCTATTTTTGTCACTAGCAGAAACACTCGATCCCAATGTTCCTTTTATTTATCGATTTCATCCGTTGGCATTCAGACCTTGCGGTTGTTGTGTACATGTACTTGAACAATGAAATCATCTCCAGAAGAAACACTTTCCATTCATCCACAATTTTGTTCACACATTTATCATTTTGTCTCCCCTACATGGTGAAGCTTTGTGTCTTTCGAGTGGAATCTAGATCAAATCTATTGATGGGAGTAACTTTTTCAATTAGAAGAGATGAAGTAACCTTCAAATCCTTGAAATTTTGAACATACAATATTATTGTTCACACGTGATCTTCCAACTGATCAATTGTTTCCTTATACTTATAATTCCTTGCGATAAGGGGCATGGAAAATTCTCTAAACAAATGTGCATCTCCCTTATGAGTTGTTAGGCCTAAGGGGATGGTGTTCATCTTGTAGTTAGTTGGGTTCATTTCTTTAATGGGTTTAATTACCTTTGGTTGGACTACTTCTACATATTGGTTTCCCAAAACACCACTGAAGAATCATGAAGTTTCTTAAGCTAACTTTCTCTTCTTTCCTTTGACCATTGAGGCTATAGCTTAGAATTAAGGGACTGCCACCTGTTGAACTATGTGGGTTTCTTCGGTGATGATTTCTTATACACAAGGAAATATCTCGTTTTTCTAAGGCTTGAAATTCGGCATGATTACTTGCTCTTTTTTTGACTGAGAAGGCACATATTATGCAGGAGGGGTCGATCTAGCAGTGGAGGATGAGAATCTTTGAGACTTCTCAAGGACTGAAGGGTGAACTAGATCAATTTCCCCTTTCTCCAAATCTACCACAGGCTCTTCTATTGTCTTTACCTTTTTGTGCAACCGTTTTTAGTGAGGAGCTTCCCATTCTACTACCATTCACTTTGAACGTTCTCTTGAGAGAGCCGAGTTAGAAGATTTCTCAATGGCCTTTGAGGAGGAATGATGAGATGTTTATCTTTGGAAAGTTAAAAATTTTCCTAATTCCATGAGGGCAGCTCTCTTCTTTTTAAACCACTCTTTTAATATTATAATGGTTATTTCGGTCCACTCATTCATATCCTCTGATTTGCAGATGCTCCAAGACAATTGTGGAAGGGGTGATGCATTCACTATATGATATTATAGATCCTACATCTTTGTGTCATCAACTTTGATGCCATATTCATACCAATCAAACCTAAATCTCCTCATTTTCCTGGTTGTCATCCTCATGTGATCTCGTTCTTTGAATTTGAAATCATCTAAACAATTCACCCAGTCATCTTCAATATGTGGAATGCTATGCAATTCTGGGAGGTGGAATGTTTCCAGATCACTCCAAATATTGAAGTATTCTCTTGAGGTGTATGAATATAGGTTCAAGGGAGATAAGGAAGCTTCAACATTGGTATCCTCATGAGTAATTTTATAGGAGAATATCTTGAGAGAGATGGGGAAAGAAAATATTTTTTTCATCTGGTGCCTTAACTTACCATTGACATGAAAAAGTTTCCTACACAGCTGAAACAATGCTATCCTGTCACTAAGATATTACGGAAATTTTCTGTAGAGAAATATTGAAATTAGACACTCAGATGTAGGAAAATGTTGAAAATCGTATGAAGTAGGACCCATACCTTTTTATTAGATAATTTTTTGTAGAGGAATCATTCAGTGAGGGTTTCCTTCCAACAATTTGATGACAATAATTGTGAACACATCACTCACTCTTGCAAAGTGTTGGTTTCTTCCTTTCAAGATCAGATGTGGATAGTTCTCATATGTAGGAGCCTTCTTATAAATGTTTTGTGCGAGTGTCAAACACATGAATGTTCTCATGCTTGCAAGGGTGTAGAAAAAGTATGAAGTCATTGAAAACTTTTTGGAGACTGGGAATTGAAGTAATTGGTGATGTAGGTTATCACTATTATTTTCCCACAATCTATCATTTGTCTTCCCTCGATGATGGTGAGTATGAAAAATTCCATCCAGTCATGGAAATATTTTGTCACCTCTTCTCCCATTGGTTGGCTTAGAAGTATGATCGCATATGAGAAGCCCTCATAAAATTCACTTTGGGAGAGGGATTTTGGCAACGAGAAGGATTTTTACCCTACTTCAACCATGAACCTAGTGTAAGGCCTTGGAGGTAGGAATCTATCTTAGACCGTTCACTTGATTCAAACTCTTTTGTAATGATGACCATGTTTCTCCAGATGGGAATTTACATATATTGGGAGATTTCACTGGGAGTGAGTGCTACCAAAACTGAGTTATCATCAACTCTTATGGTTTGAGTATCGAGCTCATAATGATAAGAACATGACATCACCAACTTTGTTCTTTAAAAAGATACATGATTACCACTAGAAGCATACAACCCGCTTGCATATATTTTATCTTCCATATGTTCCCTGGGTGCACCTAACATCCTATTCTTGAGGTCCTATAGATCCATGTAGGTAACATCACTGTCACCCACTCCTAAATATTCTGATGAAAGAGCTGAAGCGGGCTCTAGACCAATAAATTTGAACTTCATGTTTGTGAAAATTGATTTTAAAAAGTACAAATTATATCTAATTGCAGAGTAATGTATATGATAAAATATAAAATATATACAAATGTTAAGCTCTTGACAAATGAAACACTATAAGTGAATAGGAGAAAGAGATAACTTTGCTAGATCCTATGCAATTTTGAAATAATTTCGGTGGTGTAAAGTGTTGAATAGGGTTGGAATTATGCCGCAACTGCTCTCTACAAAATCTAGATTATGAGAATAATGTCAAACACAGGTGACTGGGGATGAATAGGGGCACTTGGGCATTGGTGACTATTCTTGGGAACTGGTGACTATGCAGAAGGTCATAATCTACTTTCTTATTTATCGCTAGAATTTCTCTCTCACTTCTTATTGATCTCCTATTATTTTCTCTTTGATTTCCGAGGGTACATGTAACTTGTAACATAAACCCTAGCTACCTGTACAATCTCAAAAACACCTCAAATTAGAATGAAAATGCAATATGTGAAGTCAAACTGACCCCGGTGGACACCTGATGAGTGAACTTATGACTAAGTGTTACACTACATTCCATAATCCATGTAGTTTTTTATGTTTGTGTCTGTAATAGTGTCCTTATGTTTCCATTACTTCAATGATGCCAAGATAGTGGACTATGGAAAGATAAGATGAAAATGTGTGATATAAATTGAGCACTTCCCCTTCCTATGCAGTGTATGCAGCCCAAAAATTTAGTCCCTTGTAATGGTAGTGATAATATGTAGATGATATTTCCCTTTAGCATTTCCAACCATAATAATAGAGTGTATGTTGTTTATATATATTGATCTCTTGTTTGAAATTTGACACTAGTTACCCAAAGGGTCAATTATGAGCTCGAGATAAGGATAAGAAAACTAGAAAGGCCAACCACAAATGTCACAAAGTGTAAAAATAAAAAAGAGGATAGGAGCACCTAGAATGGACATGAGTGTTTGGGTGTTAGTGTCCAGAGTGGGTGTTAGTGTCTTGGGATAAATTAAAATAGATGTGAAAATATATACAAATAGAGATCCATGTGACCTGACTAGAACTAGGTATAAAAATGAAAGATGTGAGAGAGAAAGACAATATAGACAATCAAAACAAACAGACAGACAAAGAATTGTGTCATCAGTGAATACTTTTCTTACTTAAGATCCATGTATATAAACAACATACTAATGGCATAGTAAAATAGTAATATGTGCATGATTTTGTGAATACATTTTCCCCTTCTTTATGTTATTTGAATTAAATTAAAGTAGTGTAAATGAAGGAACATACCTGTATAGAGTCTAAGGAAGCCATGTTGCAAAGTGCGTGTATAATGTTGAAAACATGTAGTATTATCTACTATGGATCAATATTTTGACCCATGTGGCGTAAGTGGAGATAGTGAACCATCGTAAGGGTCACTTGGAGAAATAGTTGAGATGATTTGGAGACATTTGGAGATTTTGAATTGTTGTCAAAGAAGATTAAAGAGGTAGGGAGTGATCAATTCCCAACCTGATTTGTTTGTAAATGGGAGGATTTGGGCATCCTGCCACTAGAGGAAGAGTGTTGGGGAAAGAGGTCTAGTTTTACTCTCCATCCATGACTACATCCCCAAAATTTCCAATCGTTTCAGATAGATAGAGACCAAATTTAGTTTCATGTTGTTCTGTGTGATTCCATATTGTACTTGATTGAAGAACCCATATAGGAGAAGTATAGGAAAGGCAATGACGTCTCATTTCCCTTGCTCCTATAGTAACTTGTGTTTTGATTTGCATAGTGCTAGATGGATTCCAAGTTAGGTCATCTAAAAGTGACAGTAATGTAATGTAGCTCCCAAGTTAGGTCATCTGCGAGAGATAATAAAGTAATGCAACTCCCAAGTTCGATCATCTAGGAGAGATAGTAAAGTATGTTTATTGAAGCAATTGATTGATTTTATTTGAATTCTAGAATAATGCTTTGAGATTTTATACTTAGTAAATAAATCACGGAAAGGTATTTGTGATTTTCCCTCAAATTAGGTCATTTGGGGGATTAGATTTGAAATAATATAAAATATTGATCGTAATATAGAATAATTGCACCTTTGTTTGAATGAGATCATAGTAAGTTCTAATAGTGATATGTTAGGAGTTTGATTGACTATATTGTAACATAAGAGGGATTATAAGATGATCCCGATTGTTTGCCCCCCTTTCATAGAAATGAGTACTGATATGAAGGTAAGACATATAAAATGATGTAATAGTAAATGAGAAATAGTATTGGGTAGTATAGTCACAATGTGAATAGATATTGAATAATACATGTGCCAAATATGGATATGAGGTGTTGAAAGTTATATGATATGGTGCTAGATGATATTATGATCTGTATGTCGTGAACGGTGAGAAAAATTGAGTTACGAGGATCAAGATGTGAGTGAAACATTGTAACTTGTATTAGTTGTAAAATTGATTGCAAATAGTAACTATGGTATATGAAAAATTGGAATTACTATATCTAATAATAGTGAAAAGTGAATAGTATTTCATTTGCATCGAGATAAATTGTGATTTGGAACTCTGAGTTGTGAGGATGCCACTTGTTAGAGCAATGAGTTTTCCTATATTTGAGAGAGTAGCGGTATTTGTTGCTTTGCTGAGGACCGATGAGTTAGTATGTATAATGATTTTCACACTATTGTGTCAAATATGTTTGTTTTCATTAATTTTTGAAAAAAACACATTGATGTATTTTTCATCATTTATGACCTAGGTGGAAGCGGCTAGGGAGTTTCTATCCTTGGAAACACCAGTGCCTAGTTCTAGGCACTAGTGCCTTAATGTTGGGTTCCCGTGACATGTTCCTAGGTGTTGGCATCCCTGAGCAGGGTTTAGGCATTGTGTCCTAAACTGTTGATATTAAAATAAATTTGATGCTATGATAAATGATAATGGTAGCATGTATGATGTACTAATGGGAGTTTTTTTTTTTATGTTGTGTAGAGGGATATACACTTGAGAGAGTTTTGGGTGGTACACCATTTGCTAACTTTTCTTACCTTGGGCTTGTCAGATGTAGAGTGGGATATATTGGATCATTCCATTCTATGGTACATTACTAGACTGAGGGAGATATCCCAAAATATGTCCTATATTCACTGGATTCTATGTTAGTAGATGGTTCTCAAATACTTGTACATTCTAGGTTTACTTCTGGGTGATATTTACAGTGACCCTGAAGGGTGTATTCCTGGATATTACAGATTGCATATTTTAGTGAGAAAGATTACAGGTGATGGAGTATAGTAGATGCCCAAAGGTCAGATGAGGGGTAGTGATGTGAAGTATTTCATAGGGACACAAGCGTATAGGACAAAGACTCATATAAGTTTAGATGTGATATTAAGATCAAACATTTTGTGGTTGCAGAATTTTGTTGCAGTGATTATAGCATTTGTTGGTTGTAGTAGATGGTGGTGGAGTTGGAATATTGTAATAAGATGCATGATATTTGTTGCATTATAGAGGATTATTGGACTATGTATGCATGGGAATAGTGTGTATTGGCCCGTTTGTATAGATATTTGTATATATTAACTCAGGAGGATCATGGGGATGTTAGGAGCCACAACATTGTTGCACATATGAGTGTATGAACATATAGTGATATTGAGGTCACTCAGTGGGCCACAAGACAATTGGGCGTGACTTAAGATATTTATATCAAGGTGGGTAGGCATCTATAGTAGGAGGATGGATACGACCACCTATAGGTTGATGCTAAATCAGATAGGTCCTAGGGCCATTATATGGAGACAATATAGAGACTATGGTGTTTAGGTAGATGATTGTGTGGATTTTTCGTGCATTCGGTGCACCATGTGATTAGAGGATTACTTCCCAGGGGTGACCAATTTTTTCCAAGGTGATCTAGTATATAGATAATTTACCATGGCCTAGGATTATTCTTCGGAGCCATAGGTATGGTTAAGATCTACGAGAGTGGCGATATGACCAGGGGCGAGGCTTAGCCTAAAAGGAGAAAAGCTAGTGCATCCTGGTCCAGATGAGGCATACGTGACTATAGATCCTATACATGTTGATGACGTGGGGTCTATCAAAGACTACAGTGAGTGGTGGGTGACACATCAATGGGTGTTTCTATTTTTATTAGTGGTGGATGCATCTGGTGGAGCAAAAACTAGAGGATTATAGGGGCATACACCTTCCCTTGATGTAGATAGTGTAGCAACTTTGAGAGCAGAACATAACTATTGTGTATTGTTATTTGTGAGTTTTTTTTGTTATTAGATATTGTAAATGTGTGTAGTGACTAATAGTGGATTTTTTGAATGCAGGTGATGCGTATTGGTCATTTATTGTAGATTCTTCAATACACATGTTGACGTAAACTGTGCCTCTAGATGTGCTCATGGGAGGAGGAATACTAAAGACAATTGATGCTATTACAGGTGAGCATGCCCATTTTTTCAAGCCGATTGCTATCAGAACAACCACATGTACTATGTTATTGAGCGAGAGTGATGAGGCTTGTGCAGAGATTGAATGAGATAGACATGTTTTAGGAGGAGGAGCCCTAGCTCAGGATGTGTTTTCTAAATATGTTGAGCTACATGGTTGATTCACATAGTAGACCACTAAGATTACTATATTACGGAGTCCTTTAGAGAGGTATAGAGGTTGAGACCATTGATGTAGAGTTAGCGGTGATGCCTCTAGTTCTAGATCTCATGTTCTTGTATATAGTGTTAGCAATAGCAATGATCATGTATGATATATTGTATAAGTTGTAGTGATGCATGGGGGCTTTCCCCCCAGTGATTGTATTTTGTAACTTACGATTTTTGACGAGATATAAATATTTACTTGTGTTGATGCGGTGTTTATTTTTGATGTGCGTTGGATATTATGTTATTGTAATGATGTGTACATGGTGGTAAATGTGTGATGTGATAGATTTTATTTGCAATTTTGAAATGGTTGTTTAGATTTTAAATGTATGATGATGCGGAAAGAAATGGATAAGTATTGATTAGAATAGGATTTGTATTTGGATGAGAATGAAGAGCATAGTATGTGATGAATAGAAATAGATGTAAGTGATGTAATATAATAGATAATGTTAAAGAGAAATGTGAATTAGTTAATATAAGAGAATGGGATAACAATGCGTTGGTATTTGTATGATGAGAGAATGTAAAAAAATGGTTTTAATTGTGTGTGATTAGCATAAAGTGGGGGGAAAGAGGAGTGATTGCCCCCTAGTGTGATAATAAGGTTCATTTATAAATTCCCCCTCAATAGTCAAGAACGAACCATATAATAAGATTGTGTCATCGGGAAATGGGTTTTTCATGTGTTGGGAAATGTTAGAAAAAATATGACATGAAGCACATTATATGAGTTGTGAAAGGATAAGTTCATTGATGTAGTATTCCCTCAACATTCAAGTGTTAACCATAGCATGAAATTGTGTCATAGGGTAATGAAATGGAAAGTGGATGTCATCTACTAGAGATTAAGTGACCTGCAAGGCATAATGGAGCATGTGAAGTAGAAATAGTGTGAGAATAAGTTCCAAATTGGATGTCAGATGGAATGGTACAAGGATTGAAAGGTGGAGTGGGAGGAAGTGCAAAAGCAAGAGGTTTAGGACACTAATGAGGTAAAGTAGCAATTTGTGAAGAATAAGATGATGTAGCCATAGGGACCCTATATAATATCCTATATTTTTTTTTCCATCTCCAATCGATGCTCTTGTTGCCCTATTATTTGCAAATGCGCCAAATAGTGCAGTTTTCACCAGTGTAAGGTTGTCAAATGCTATATTTTTCAAACGGTGGGTCATGGAACAAAACCAACTATGCCAACACATCTAGGTGGCTAAGTAAATGCTAGGGAAGGTGTCATTTTGGTGTGGGACAATGTCGTTGCTTCTAGGCTACTTTGTTCGGGTGTAGTCCCTTAAGAGCCATGAGACCCAAAAAATGTATAACTTCGACAAGTGATTACTCGGTCTCTATGGTACCTAGAGACATATCTTAAGATTATACACCTCCAGATATTTACCCTCTATAATAGCCTATCTCAGTTTTTTCAATCTCCAATCGGTGTTGTTGTTGTTTTATTATTTGAAAACGTGCTAAATAGTGCAATTTGAGCTAGTGTAAGGTTGTCAAATGCTATATTTTACAAATGGTTGATCGTGGAACCGAAATGAATATGCCAACACATATGATTGGTCAGGTAAACACTAGGGGAGGTGTAGTTTCAGTGCGGGGAAATGTCATTGCTTCCGGGCTACTTTGTTTGGGCGTAGTCCTTTAAGAGCCCTGAGACAAAAAACCATATAGCTTCAACATGTGATTAATCGGTCTCTATGGCACCTAGAGATGTCTCGTTAGATCCTACACCTCTGCGTAGGGACCCTCTACAATAGCCTAACTCATTTTTTTCCATCTCCAATTGGTGATTTCATTGCCCTATTGTTTGCAAACATGCCAAATAGTGCAGTTTGAGCTAGTGTAAGGTTGTCCAATCCATTATTTTGTAAACAGGCACTCATGGGACTGTGGAATTCCTTAATCTTTCATGGCATAATTGTTTGCAAACTACATTTTCTAGGAATTCATAGGTAATGAATGGAGCCAAGTAGTGAGAAGTCATGCCCCAGGACATTGTGGGAGAAAACTGTCACTGCCATTGCATCCGGTTAGGGGGGTATACTCCTTCGGGTCTAATGGCAGGCTCTAGGTAGGCTTGGTTTAGAGTCAGACCACCTGATCTAGAGCTAAAAACCCCCTTCATAGGTACATAAACAATTGTGAGTTTCTTCTCTTTGCTTGGAAAATAATGAAAGATTCTCTTAGCTTCGAGAATATAAAATTCTCTACTAAGCGTGCCAACTACGTGAAGGTAGAATCTTTTATGGCACCACTAACCTGCATAAAAGTGTCAGTCAAATTAATTTAAGTTGAATCAAAACCATACTAGATATATACAGAAATTACCAAAAATTTAAATCAAATATATGAACTTGAATCTTAGTATGTTATAAATTTAAAACTTCAGCCTTTTATGCGCCAAGTTAACTTGCCTAAAACCATAGTTCGGCAAAGTAATTTAAGTTACCATCACAACTAATCACTAATATAATACAAAAATACACAAAACTAAATAAAGAGATATGAAATTGAATCTAGTATACAAATTTACAAAAACTTCAAAGATATATGGCCCAGACTCGAGCATGTAGATTCTCTGAATTACCCATCAGGTTGGTCCTACTAACATGGCCAACCACATGAAGGTATCTAAGCGTTTATGGCACAAATTAACCTGCATAAAAGTGTTACTCCATTAATTTCAGTTGAATCAAAACCATACTTTATATATAACAAACCTACTCACTTAAATAAAATAATATGAACTTGACAATCTATTAGACCAACTTAAAAAAAAATTCAAAGAAATATAACCCAACCCCCCTCGAGCATGTAAATTCATTCCCAATGGAATCATCAGGATTGGATCTATTAACAATGCCAACCAACGTGAAGAGTACTAAGCTTTTATGGCACCAAGTTAACTTGCATAAAATTGTTAGTTCCAAAGTAATTTAAGTTAAATCAAAACAATTAGAATATATACCAAATACACAAATTAAATAAAATATATGAACTTGAATCTAGTATAAAATTTAAAAACTTCAAAGATATAAAGACACCAGACTCGAGCATGTAAGATTCATTCTAATGAAACCATCAGGATTGGATCTAAAATAACAGTGCCAACCACATGAAGGTATCTAAGCTTTTTGGCACCAAGTTTAACCTGCATAAAAGTGTTAGCAAATTTAAATTTCAGTTGAATCAAAACCATACTAGATTATAGCAAAAATATCAAACTTAATAAAATATATGAACTTGATCTGAGAAATATATACCAGACTCAAGCATGTAAATTCATTCCAATGAATCATCAGGATTGGATCTATTAACAATGCCAACCACGTGAAGGTATCTAAGCTTTATGGCACCAAGTTAACTGAATAAAATTGTAGTCAAAGTAATTTAAGTTTAAATCAAAACAATACTAGATATATACAAAATACACAAATTAAATAAAATATATGAACTTGAATCTAGTATACAAATTTAAAAACTTCAAAGATATATAGACCAGACTCGAGCATGTAGATTCATTCTAATGAACCATCAGGATTGGATCTACTAACAGTGCCAACCACATGAAGGTATCTAAGCTTTTATGGCACCAAGTTAACCTGCATAAAAGTGTTAGTCAAATTAATTTCAGTTGAATCAAAACCATACTAGATATATACAAAAATACTCAACTTAAATAAAATATATGAACTTGAATCTAGTAGACAAATTAAAAAAATTCAAAGAAATATATACCAAACTCGAGCATGTAAATTCATTCCAATGAACCATCAGGATCAAATCTAATCTGAATAGCAGATATGATTGCTTCATGATCTAACTCTCAAACCTTCAAAAGATTTTTCTTATTAGGCCTTCCTCGATATCTATACAACTAAATATTTGTCACTAGAACTAGATGCGAATATAATATTATTTTCATGTGTGTCTCAAAGTCTTGAAACACCTAAATAGAAGACTTTTTTAATGGATACTGTTGAATCCAAGTTCCAATAACTACTATTGACCTTGTAGGGTACTCAATATATTTTCCATCTATAACAAGAGAAGGAAACTTCTTTCTTTCCTCGATGCAAAGACATAAGAAATAGTTTGTTCCTTCTTCATTGTCTTTTGTTGTAATAACTATAGACACATGTCCTATAAAAAATAGAGGTTTCAAATTAGTTTTAAATTACATATTAATTTCAATGGACATAACTCAATACAAAAATTGTAAATAGCCATTTACCTTGTTGCACCAAAATCAAAATGTCGTAAAAGTCCTTGGATGTTGCAAGTTCATCTAGAGAAAAAGACGGTGATGCCTATGGAAGTTGATGATTGGGAAGTGGTGTTATAGGCCTAAAAATCCATCCACCTACCCATTCTTGTGAATCACACTTGACAGTGATAAATTTGATACAAGATGCATAAAAACACGCCAATTTTCTTATCCATGTGGCCCACGAAGAATATTTTGAGCTACAAAATGAGTGTAGATCACTGGACTCTATGAGTGTCATACAATCCTCATACTTATAAATTTTTCACTCCTCTATCAACCAAAAATATATATGAACTGTGGAATTATCTTGAGAACCACGAGCCATGTTTTAAATACACCATTCCAATATGTTATTTACATTTTTCAATTTAGCACCATTGTTGTACTTCAACTCTTCTCTTGCAAGATATCTTTTCACACATGCCCCTACACCATCATGCTCTTATTTTCTATGTCTAGCCTCAATGAAACACCAAATCTATTGCACACCCACCAAGTAATGTGCATCCTGCTCATCCAATAAAACATTTGTGTAGTCGTAAAGTGAGACATGCAATTATCTTACCATATATAATGTTGATTGAAGTAGATGTCCCTATTAGACAAGTTTTAAAAAATAACTGGAAACACCCTTGCACAAATTCAGAAGAATGAGTCCGATCATCATTGATATAAAATTGGTACTCTCTTAAAAGAATTGATCATTCTTTGTACTATCTGAAGAATGTATAAATGCTATATGCACAAAAATGACAACCTCTGCTGAGTTTTAATATTGAGATTGAACCTTCATTTTTGGTTGCAATGTGTAATTCGCTACAAAATCTACCACTGAAACAATAGTTCAAATAGGAATTATGTCCTTGCATATCTTGAATTGTTCATCCAACCATCGAGCTATGTGTGTATGCCTAGCATACTCATAAATAATTTCATTTTTAAATTTTCTCATAAATTGAAAAACAAGTATATGTTCTGTAACTAACTCACACTGTTTAGACTCCTTTCCATCTTTCAATTGGTATAGTACTGATTTATATTTATTAAACCCAACTAAATTATGTCCTATTGCACCTCCAATTTTCTCATGGATACAACTTTCCAATTTAGTCTGGTTCACGTACCACAACTTCCATCTAAACAATCTTGACTATAAAATTTTTTCAACTTCTCTTTCACAAAATATCAGAGGAATGAAATCCCTAGAAGATATTGATGGAACTTCAACACCACATTCTGGTAACATAGTTTCAGAATGCAAATAAGAACGACTACATCAAAAATTATCATAATGTATCGTAAATTCAATGTGTTTCCTACAACAACAAGTGGTGCAAGCGTGGTTGATTTTAACATAGAATGGTTTCAACATTTCAAAAAAACATTGACTAATTTTAATTTTTGGACGCTCCTATTCAAACTTACGAAAAAATTGAGTTTGAGTCATATCTAATAAATGCTTTGGATGTGGTTCACGATTAGTAGAACCAACTCTCTGTTTTACAAAATCTCTTGTATTAGATGAAAATCTATTTTTACCATGCCAAAATTAAACTTCTCTTATAACATCAGATACATCTTTGTCTTTACGCAGTGCTCTAGCAGAAAATGCCCAAAAATTAGTGTTATTGGGTGATTGAAGGATATTACACCTTTCAATTACTTTCATTAGATTTTTTAGATTAACTTTCAACATTCGGCTTGTTTTCCTAATCAAACACTATTTTTTATTCACTTATAGCACTAGTAGCAAGTACACGACGCACGCCATTACTATCCCTTGTGCGTCTCTTTACACTAATAGTGTGATATGCATCATGTAGGTTATGAATAATTACAGAGGTTTGATAGCGTATATTAGATGTTGTCAATCATAAGGTGTTCAATGTAGGTCTCATTTGATTCAATTTCATCAAACTAACCAACAATTGACATCTTTGGGAATCATTTCAAAATGATTATCCCAAATTTCAGTGGATTTTATTTTGATTTTCTATTTAGAAAGTTTTTTAGACATTAGTTTCAAAATGTTCTCATAAATTTCAATAAAATAATTAGGTCTCTTTCGTAAAATCCTAGGAGGTGTTTTTTCCAAATTTTGGTTTATGGTTTTAAAATGAATTTCTTGATTCACATTTTCATTGTCTCCTTCAATCTCAATATTAACTACATCTCGGGTATTTAATTCATCTTCATCATGATTATTTAATTCATATTCAACATTGATGACAAAAACATTACTTGGTCCCTCATTTCTTACAATAGTAGGGGTTGAAGATGAACCTCTTCTTAATTCATGAAGTTTCCACATTCGCTCAGAATCTTGCAATATTTTTACCTCTAATTTCTCTGGTGTTTTGTACTTATTAATTTCCTTTTTCGACTTAATTTTTTATCTCCCATAATGTTTCAATAGATTTAGGACAACTCCAAATGATGCAGGGAACCTTAAAAATAGTAAAAATATAACTTCTGATGACAAGAAAAAAGTACAGAAGGTGGCAGAATTTCACAAAAATTCATACAGTTAGGTCAGAGAATAAAATCACATGGTGAATTGGATGTTGGGATTCGTGTAAATATGATTTTAATAACTGTGATCGCGGTTTATAAACCACGATCGCGGTCCTGCATGTATAATCAAATATGACCCTCAAGGCTCAGAAAATATCTTTTTTCCTAAGTTACCTGAGCTTTGGGAGGTCATTATGGCGTGTGAAAGGCCAAAAACATCAAATTTTCTCTTCTGCGGACTTGAACCATGCCGAAAAATTGAAAACATGTCACAAAATTAGTAGCATCGCATAGGGGAGAGTGTTAGCTTCATAAAAATATTGATTTTAAAGTGAATAGAATATGATAAATATCATTTTATAATTTTTTACTAATAGTAGGTCTTTAAGACAATTTTTCCTGTGAATGTTCATGTCTGCATTTAAGATTGCAAATTTTGTTTCACTTTCAAAATGCGATAAAACATATACCATCCCAACCATGGCAAAATTCTATACATGTTCAAAAAAATTTATTTGATTTCGATATTTTTGATGAAGTTATGGACGAAAAATGGAAAGTGCTCCATTTTCTTTATGTTTTCAGACCACTTTCATAGAAAAAATCATAACAAAAATATTGCTCAAAAAATATAAAATAAAATCTATCCCAAGATAGACATTGGCATCTAACTTTTCACCAAAGAAAAAACAATATCATGTTTTGGTCATCCAAATCATGAGCAAACGGACTACAATTTTATAGGTTTTTTTTTTAAAAAAAAAAATTACCAGGTCATTGAATTTTTAGTGTTTAATATAGCTAAACTTGTCTGTTTTTAAAAAAAAATAGTAGTTTAGAAATTCAGTTCCGGATGCTATGATTCATTTATATAAATTTTTGTAATTTTGAGTGCACGCATTGCTAATAATCCCTACAAGTTGAGATTTCGTTGTTTTTTGCAATATGGCATCTACTTATGATAGCTTTTTGGCCCCCAACTTGTTGCACTTACCCATAAATTACCCCATATTAAGGGGTTAATTTTTTTTTAAAATATATTAGTGTAGGGTATGTGGAAAAGTGGGGAGGAGAGAAGAGTACTAGTCATGGGGTGGATGAAGAAGTTATAAAATAATACTATTTTCATTTTATATTTTTTCAAAGTAGTAACATGGTTTTAGAGAAGTAACATGTTTTTCCATAATAATAACACTACACAACTCTCAAAAGTTAGGACATCCTACATAGTACCATTTCTTAGGTATATTTATTTTCATTTGGTTCAATTTTTTATGAGAATGGATGTCATGAAGATTAATAAATTTAACTGACAATAATACAACCCCATATGACCCTTCATATTACTTTACAAAGTTTGACTAGTGTGAAAAGTGTATATAGAAAAGAAAGAAAGAGAGACATCAAGTCACACATATTAAGGGTTTGTACTTTTCAAGTCCAATATGAATTCATCAAGTTTTTAAGTGGAAATATAATTTTTTTTTTGAGACATTAAGATATTGAATCCAAAATTGAAAATGTGTAAACAAAAAGGGATATAAAAAATGTCGTAGCAAAAATGGGTAGTTTGGATATATGATAAAATAATGGGTATTTTATAAATGAAAATTTTTATTGGTAAGAGGTGTTAATAATAAAAGATTGATATGTAGATTTGGAAATAGGGGTATTATTCATTATCCTATGAATGCATGTGATATGCCACGAGGTTTCATAGTGAATCCCCTGTGGGATATTATGTGTGATGTTAATGTGATTTACATTTATTTTTGTATACTTCAGTAGAACCTAGATAATGTTTTCAATCTTTACAATGGTTCTTGAAGCATTGATGAGAATAAAGATACATCCAAATATGTGACTTGTCTTCACATAGCTTCTTGCTTATATGTTCTTAATTTCTTGGTTTACTAAAGTTATTTTAGGATTGTTTGTTCCTACTTTATTTATTATATTTAATAATAAATCCTTACTTGATACTTACATCATTGTCTATGTAATGCCCACACACGCAAGACCAAAACACAAGACAAAAAAACTAGGATAATTTCCTTTCTTTATTTTCTTGTTTTGCAACATCACTTGGGTTCACTTAGAACGACTCAACGCCACATGATACACTTACAAAAATACGGTCCCACTCATACAGTAGGATGAAAATGTGATTAACACCAACAACAAAGATGCCTTACACTACCAAGCCTTCTTATGATGCTTGCAAGGGGGAGATATCATCATTGTAACTACCACTTATTTCTCCACTAGGTTGAAAAAAATAGCACTAAAATGTGAATGGTACAATCTTGATAAGGTTTCCCTTTCTGGAGAAAATGATGCTTCATTAAAAAACAAACATCAATCCTATACTTACAACTAGATAAATTTGAGTGACTAAAAGAATCATATCATGTTTGCATTTGCATCTTTGTTGACATCAGGAAGGGAATCTATCAATGTGTACATTTAGTTATAATAATGACTGTGAAAGCATCATCTAGACATGGACATGAAACAGAAGATAGAAAGGAGGATCTATTAAAATACCAGAAATAGGGCATGACATAATTAAATCATACCTTGCACTACTTCAACAAGGTGATAAATTCCAAGTTGAAACCATTAAAGATCATAAAATGTGATATGATCTTAGTTCAAACTGTGGATTTTTTGAAATTTCTATTGTATAACATGGTCCAATAAGACCATATGTATAATTGAATTGATTGAAATGAGTGGACTATTCATATTTAAGGCATCAAAATTATTTACCATAATTATAGAAATATAAAAGACCTTAATTATAATGTAGTATTTTTTTAATATGAGTGGAAGATAAATATTAAATTCAACAAATTATTTTCCATAATTATTCATAATAAATATAATTTAATGATTAAATTTGACATCATAATATATTTCAAACTCCAGTTAAAATTATTCTACTTACATGATTTGAGATTACTATTGTACCATACGTTACGAAGTTCATAATTTCACATAGATGTCACGTATCATTAGGTAGGTTAAAAAATTCAAATACTTATTTACATTTGATTTATGGCACCGTGTATTGCTTAATAATAAAATATTTTAAAATTGAATTTTGCAAGCTAAAACGAAAGTAAAACTTAGAGAACATGTTACATGTGGCCTCCCATTTTGAAATATCTAGAGCAAATGTTTATCACTGCCCGCCCTTTCCCCCCGACATAGATCATATAAAGATAAGACACTTGATGATGGACAGCTATTACTTCTTCACTCCTCTAAAGATGATACTCTCACATACAAAATTCATACTATTCCACGTATAAATGTGTTTTTATTTTTGTTAGGTGAATCCTAAGGCCTTATAGAGAATTTAGACTCTCAATCTGATTTATTTATATTAGCACTTATAAACAAGTACAACATAATCAATTATGTAAGGCATTCACATACATCAAGTGACATCATATTTATAACAATTAGACTTACTCAATGTGCATGTTTATCACGGATAACTTTTATTTAATGTATTCCAAACCTTTTATTTTAAAATTATTTGAAATATGGCTTTTCCATTTACTTAGGCACACAAAACTAATTTTACATGTTGAAAATATGTTACAAATTTAAATAGAATTCTCCCCGTTAGCCTATATTTTTAAAAAATTAGTATGTTCAAATGCGAGGAATGTCATATGGTGTAAATTTGATGTACATTAGTGCAATGTTAATTGTGATTCTTATATGTCATGTGTGGTTTAATATTAATGCCATAAAATTTAGATAACTATTAATATATTTATAGTTTAGGATGTGATAGCAACAATATTGGAGCTTGATATCATGCACTAGTTACAAACTAATTTAATAGTACTTTTATTGGGAATGTGATATTATACTCATTAAAATATCGATAATTACATTATTGGAAATTGAGATCAACAATTTGAAATTTAAAAACTAATAATAACAAATATTGGAATCCAATATCACACTAGTTAAAAACCAATAGTAAAAATATTGAAATCAATAATTGAAGAATACAAAATTAGAAATAGTCATACCTCAAATTTAGATTATAGGAATGTGTCTATATTTAATGAAATTATAATTATATGTAGGGACATGGCTCCTCCTCAAGTAGACCATTTTGCCACACATTTCTTATGCTACCAACCCATCACATGGAAAATAAAGTTGTGGAGTTATTAAGGAAAGAGAAAAAAATCTTGTGTTGAGTTTGACTTGGGTAGTGGGTTTCAACATCATTTTAGGTGGCCGTCTGGACTTCCATCATGACACATCTCTTATTTTTTAGTGTTAGAAATATTAGACCGTCATTAATTGATCTTGTGTATGAGGATGTAGTATACTTTAATATGTTATATATAAACATAAATGCATCATTGGCACAGGCAACAAGCAATATAATTGATCTTGATTTGTCAAATTTGTGTAGATGTTTGGCTTAGTAAGCCATAATTAGTAGTAAAAGCTGCTAGATATAGGGTGCTGATTTTATTATATACAATACTAGTACTTAAACTTGTTGGAATCATACTCTTGTTAATGTATTAAACTTTTTGATTGAAGAATATATATTAGAGAAAGGACCTTACACTGCATAATAACAAAACTTTTATTAAAAAATTCCGTTTATCGGGTTTAAATTTTACATCCAATTACACTTTTTATTTTGTTTTTTATTTAAAAATATTGTTGGCAGGTAGTTTTCCAACTTGTATATTTAAGATGGGACTATTTTTATTCCCATATTAATTTATATATAAATTAAATTGTGTGCACAAACATGATGAAATACGTGAGATAGTTTTTAATATTTGTATTAGTAATTTTCTTTTGAACCGTCAACAAGTGAAATGATGGTAGGGTGTGAAAATCAAAACGGGGGAGTCCGAGTCCTTGGTGTAATGTTATGATTCAAGGAGCAGAAGAATCAGCACTAAAGTCAGATGAAATAACCGGACAAGGAATGCGCGCCCTTGAATTCTCTCTCGTATTGACACGCATAATATACAACCAAAAACCTTTGTTTGGCAATTACATGGTAGCCTACATCCATCAATGCCAGTTTGCCCGCTCGCTCCTCCGCCACACAATGAGAGATAAAAAGAATGCGTGCTTTCCTGGTTATTTGGAACTCGAGTTGCCATGGCTTGTGCAGCAGCAGGATGTGTCTTCGTTGCCTTATTAGCCTTGTGTCTGTCTCTTTCTTGTTCGGCAGAGCAGCATGTGGTGGGAGACGACAGAGGATGGGATCCCCTCTCAGATGTCCAACTATGGGCTTCTCGCAAGATCTTCCGTGTTGGCGATAATCTCTGTATAAATTATATATTCATTCATTTTTGTTTGTTTTCTAGAATCGAATAGAATATGGATTATTATAAGCAATTGTGTTTAAATCTGACAGGGTTTGCTTATGCATCTGCACACCAAAGCGTGTTAGAGCTGAAGAGCGAAGAAGAGTTTGAGAGGTGCGATGTGAGGAATCCGATAAAGTTATTCGACGGAGGGCTGGATGCAGTGCCGCTCATGCAGGTGGGCAGCAGGTATTTTACAAGCGCTCGTGCAGAGGACTGCCAAGGCGGGATGAAGGTGCACATTGATGTTACCTCCGATGGCCTGGATAAATACATTTCCGACAACTACGATGTGGTTTCCGATGGCCTCGACCGCCATGTCCATCAAAACTTAATCTCTGTTGGAATGGAGAGCGGTGCAGATCTTGACGAAGACGACGACGTTCAACCACTCTTAAAATCAGACGGCATGGACGCTCCTCCTTCTACTATCTCTGTCATAGCTTCTAAGATTTCTACTGCCGCTGATTGGATAAAGAACAAGGTAAGAATAGAGAGTGTTCATGTTCCTCTTCCTGTTGCTGAAGCGCCAACATCAGAACCTATCAACTCTCTAACTCCCTAATTACCTACTCATTTTCCATCTGCCTCGTCCTCTCCTTTTGCTCCCTTGTCGCCACCCACCTCCTTTATGCCATGCCCTAGTAGCTACCTATTCTTTATATCTGTTGCTCTTTTAATTGAGTTTGGATATTCATCAGCTACTACAGTTGTCTTCTTCCCTACTATCTAAGGACCTTTCCATTCCATTTTATCAGTGAAGACTATATTTAGACTTTCGTGCTTCGTATTGAAGACTATACTTCCTTTATTTGTGCCATATTTCGTGTATATAGTTTTGTAATATGAAAATCAATTTAAAATAAAATGGAGGATCTATGAATTGTGTTTTGTTTGATTTTTTTCCCCCAAATCTAGTGCTTCACATAGAAGATCCGCCACATTTGTTTTTTATTCACTAAACAATCGCATATTTAAATTCAACTCATGGTCTTTCGTTTGGCCATTTTTGATAAGAGCTTCATAATAGTAAATGTTGGTTGTGGAAATCTTTTTGGGCCTCCAGCTAGCTCTCTAAAATATTTCAATTTAACTCTAATGGTGGAGAGTGTGATTTATTTTGAGATCTATGGGAATGCCAGATAAGAGTGTTTTTGAGTTATAAAATGTTGAAGATTGAGGTTAAATTTTTAGATAAATTACCACTATTAAGGTGAGTGTGTGTTATTACCAAATTATTAACATGGGTTTAGACTTTAGATATCAATTTTTTAGATGAACTTGTTTGGTTCACAAATATTTTACTAGAACACAATTCTTGAGGAGTGTAAAATAAAATATTAAAAATTTAAATATTTTTAATATATTCAAACTTTATGTTGAGTAAAAAGATTGAAACTTATTCTCTCATGTAGTTCTTATAGATTTTTGTGGAGGGTTGAACAATCTTAGATAATGTTGATTATAATAGGATACTAATGATAGCATTCATTCGCACCCAAAGTGTTAAACAATTTGAGTATTAACATTGGTCAAAACCAACCGGATCAGGGAAGATAAGATTCTCCCTTCAATTTTACAATTATATCATAAGACTGAATTTCCCACAAGATACAATTAACTATTTATTAGTAGTATATTGCAATTACCTAATTTTTAGAATGGTGATGATTCCAATTTCCTACCATCTTATTAATGTTTAAATTTGTTCTTATATTACCTTTCACTATAAAATACTTCATACAATAAGTTTATTTCAAAAAAATGAGAACAATTTATGAATTAATTTCATTATTCCCCAAAAGTAAAAAATCAATTAATTTAATATATATGTAACAAAAATGTCTCAAATACATCTAAAACATAATTTAGACATCATGTCAAACTTTAATTAATCATATGAGTGTTTAGTTGGACTAGATCAACTTATTCGGGCCCTTAAAAAGAAATGGCTTCCTTTACTTTTGAATAGGTGAGGGAAACACACCTCAACTCATTCAAAGAAAGAAACTTTTCTCTTTCTAGTGATTTTAATTTTTCCTTTCCCACTTTCACACATGTTTGATGAAAGAATTATAAATTTAGTGTTTTATGCTACTGGAATTTGTACGTCTAGGTGATTCTATACCAGGGATTTGAGATAACCCTACATGGATTTCTTTGTAATTTATTTACAGTACGAGGTTAAACAGTTTTAAAAATTCAATTGGAGTAAACTTAATTTATAAGGAAGAATATCAAGTTGTAGGCATTCTCATGGATTACAAATTGGAAGTCTTGTGTGGATCATAATATAATAGTCTCAAAATTCTTGTTATTTGTATGTGCTAAAGAACCACTCATTTAAATGCAATCAAAATTTATCACTACAATATTAGACCCAAATTTTGATATCAATATTGATATCTAAACTTTGAATTTTTGAACAATTTTATCTAATTAATTATAATAGAGCACATGATTGAACCAATCTAATAATTAATAGAATCAAGTGCACAATTGAAGACAATGAATCCCCTTAATCCCAGCCATAACCATATAAAATGTATATTGGAATGATTTATTTTGAAGGATAACAATAAAAATATATAATCTTTTATACTTATTCCCTTAAAGATGAACTAAAAAATTTGAAGGGAAATATTGAATTACTAAGTATAATTAAAATTTTAATAAGTGAGGTTGATTGTCAACTTTTACATGTGATAGCGAGGCTTACAAAAAAAGAAAACCTCATTTTTATTCCTCATGAGAGGTTTAAAAGAAAATCTTTGATGGTTTTAATATAGGTATAGATGAGTTGGTACAATAGAATTGTTGTGCTAGGCCTCATCTAGGTTCAAAACCTCACAAAGGCATCTAGTTCGTAACTCTAATAAAAAATAATTTACTGAACTACACACACACATACAAATGCATGTGTGTGCGCACACACGTGTTCCTATTTTTGGTCTCATTTAATAGCTTAGGTTTTTCTTAAGGTGATAGAATCCAAGCTAGTCATTTTGATAATCTTCCTCCGAACCATACAATGTCGTTTCACATATCATAATATTAGATAATATGAAATTATTTTCATGAATAAATGATTTTAGATTTCATATTTGGAATAAAGATTAAAAAAATTATATTAATTTAATACATATTTTTGATATTAATATTTTAAAAAAGCAATACATAAATATAAGGTTACATACATACATACATACATACGTGTGTGTGGGTTAATGGAATATCATAGTTACATAGTACATGCACAATTAAGTTTGTTGAACACATCCCCAAAGATGTTAAACACAAGTTGTATGAATTGGTTTGAATTTTTTAAACATTAATATGGATATTTAACTCATTACTGTATGCCTCAATGAATCATTATGTATGTGTGGTTGAGATCTTAAAGATGAATTATAATCAATTACCATGAGTTATAATTTAATTATCTTCCAAATTATTTAAATGAAATTCAGTTAGGGTAATCAAGCCCCATGAATCTAATTGAGATCAATTATCTTATATTGGAGTTTTACTGTCCCAATCACACACCTAATTGAATTAGTCAATTTTGCTTAAATCATTTTTTTATAACCCTTACTTTTGTGCATGATTAAACCAATTATGTGATTGGGTGAATCGTTGAGGTTTATCACACCTTGTAAACCTTATTACAACAAAGTAGCATAAATTGAGGCTAAATTATCTTCAATTACATACATAATTTAACTTATTGAGTGAATGGTTCACTCATGTATAAAATTAAGGATGATCAAGTTCCTTGTTCAACCCATTAGAACCAATATCACACATTGGGTCTCTATCAAAACCCTAATTATGCGATAGATCAAATCAATTACATAATTGGTTCAATTGAGAACATAATTGGGTCTAATTAATCCCTTCAAACATGATTGAAATCAATTAATACACATTAAGGCTCAATTAGCACCACTTTTGTGCTTATTTAATCAACAAAATGAGTACTTAGTTTAATCAAATGTATAATTAATAGATAATTTTAGAAAAGGAAATGCCATGCATACCTTTTTTATCCTAACAAGGAAGTGACAATGTATTATCCAATACATGAGGCATAGAAATTCATAAAAAAATATTGAAAATCAATGTTATGTTAAATATTGTTATTATAAACGTCTTCAAATGTTTACATGCCCTCTAAGATCCACTCAAAATCAAGATCGCGTAATATAGAAAAAAAACACAACTCAATTAAGATACACCAAAAAATTATTTATTTAATGTACATGTGCCCTTTAGCAATAATGTACATATAAAAACACAAACATATACAAGGTAATGCCTACATTAGCTCTATGGTGCTTTTATGTTTTTTTTTTTCTTTTAAAAATTTATACCTTATTAATGCCATTTATTTTTATGTCTCTTTTTACTTTATATATGCTCATTTTCCTTGAAAAAATACAATATGCTATATAACATTATTTTCTCATTTTTGGTCATTGGCCATGTCAATTTAGGTCCATTTCAACCATTTGGTTTTAATTTTCATTTTTCATGACTATTTTGTATTCTTTGTCATTTTTAACTTCAAATCTATCAATTTTATAAGATATTTCCGTACAACTCATTTTTGTATGTTATTTTCATCTTTTTTTCCATGGTCAATTTAGATTATCTAAAAAAATATGCATTTGTTAACTTTAGTCATTTCTAATGTCTTTAATCTCATTTTTAGATTTATATCTATAAACATAACTTTTACATGCTCTAAAAACCTCATTAATCAACTCATTAACCCTCATTAACCCCCAAAACGTATAAATCAACTATTTATTTATTTTTATGAATTATGCTCTTGAAAACCCTAGAACATTTCAAATTGAGTTGTTATGATTAATGAACTTACAACACATGAATGATATATTTATGATATATTTAGAACATATATATGACATATTTATAAAAGATTTACAATTATTTACTTACGCCTTTTTATGTTGAATTTATGACATCTTAACTCATTGAATTTATGATATGGGAAAGAGCGAAACATTAACACAAAACTATAACTTACACAAACATCATATTTAAAATTTGACACAATTTTTTTATTAAAATGCATGTCTTAAGTCACACTTAAAATTTTTAAAATGTAGTAGCATATGGTGGCTAGTTATATCTATGACTATTCGTCATGTTTCTATAAATTCAATTTAAAGAGATAAAAATATAATGTTAAATTAGCATATTAGTTAATGATTTTTACAAATCTTGATTACATTGTGTCACATTCTAATTCATTACGATATGAATATTAGAATTGAGACATCAATTTTTTTTGGGATATTCAAATTAAAAATATAATGTTTTATAATAATCAATATTTTGAAAAAATTAAAATATATATTGTGATTAAGATTTGAATATTAAATTAGGACATCAATATTTAAAGTAGGTATAAAAATGGTTAATGGATATTTTCATTTAATGCCATCTAATATAAGAAAAAATTTATAATGGGGAAACTTATTTAACATTAGACAAGACACTTTTCTACTTATTGATATAAAAACTAATAAACATATATGGAGTTAGAAGTAAACAAAAACTAATTCAGATTTAACTGTGATTTAATTGTAATAAGTTAAGAGAAATACGAGTTTGCAAAATAAGAATTTTTAAAAAGAGGCTTTTCTAAATTCATTTATAATTGTTAGAAAGATATTAAGTGGAATGTCTTGAAAAGTTATACTATAATATAAAATATGAATAGTAGTAAAGGACACTGAACAAAATTCAAGAGAAAGTGTTGGAGATATAATTGTACATTTTTTTGGACTAGTTACGACTCAAACCAATGACCTCCTATTTAAATGTTAGTGCTTTGATATTATGCATGGACCAGCTAGGAATCAAACATAAGGCCTCATATTTGCATGTTAGGGTTCTTTACTACTAAGCTATCAAACTTTTTTTGACTTTTTGTGACTAACATTTTTTTGTAGACTCTTTATAGTTAGCTCCAAGTTCTAAGTTTAGCCCTAATACTACACTATTTTGCAAGGATGTACTATAGGTATAAGTAAATAAAAACTATATAAATTTAAAACAATAACAAGTTGAGAGAAATATGATTTTGCAATACAAAATTCTTTTAAAAGACGCTTTTCAAAATTAGTGGTAAATTATTAGAAAGATAATAGTTGATTATTGGGTTGAAAAGTTATACTATACGTATATAAAAGATGATTGATAGTAAGTCAATGAAATTTATGAGAAAGTGTTGGATATTTAATTGTATTTTTATGGACTAGTTAGGGTTCAAAACATAGGCCTCGTATTTGAATATTACAATGCTTTACTATTTTCCAAGTACCAATTAAGACTCAAATATAAGACCTCCTATTTGAATGTTAGGGGTTCTTTATTACTAATCCAATGACCTTTTTGTGACTAGGGATTGTTGGTAGGATCTGTAACGCCGCAAAAATAGACGGCGCCACACTCACGACAACGTTGACGCCGCGCCTCAACCAAACAATCCCGTCCCGAAAACGTGAATTTTTTTTTTTGTTTTGGAAAAACGGTTGTGCCCACATACAGGCTCGAACTATAACAGTTCCGATGATGCTTCGGGAATGATGAAAAAAAAGAAGTTAAGACTCATTCGACGTTTCACCAAGAATAAAGGAGGGTCGTCTTTCGAGTTAATTGTCTGATGTCTGGTGTTGTCGCAAAAGAAAAGTTTTCAAGCGATCCTTAGGGTATGATAAGTTTATTACGAAAGGGATTCACTGACCACTCAAATATATATACATATATATATACACCTTTTTTTATTATTTTACTATCCAGATATATTACACATATCACGATCTAATACATTATTATATACATACATATATATATATATATATCCACAGGCAAACTGAAAGAGCCGCACATTACAATATACATCCTTTGGTGCAAATCTATTTTATCGCATTGAATAATTGCATATGATTAGAGATATATAGAGCCTTAATTATATCTGAAGTAATAATTATTTGAAAATTCTGTTACGTATTCTACCACTACTACCTTGTATGTCTTTGTGTGTTTTAGGTGTACGTGACCCCTTACTTAAACCAAGTATGACCATTATAAGAAAACTATATTATGTGCCACTAATATTCGTATGGTGTTTAACACTTAAACTAACCCTATCTTACGTAGGCTTGCAAAGAATGGCATTTTCAACTAAGACTAATTACTATGGTGGGGAAACGAATGGGATAAAGAATTGACAAGGTGAAAAATGTGGATGAGATGGCAAGACGGCTTAGTTGTTGATATGCATAAACAAATTCAAGGGCCGAAGGAAAATTAAGAGTGGAGATTTGAAACGTAAGAATGGGAGGCACGGTGGGTGGCTTTAATGGCCACCTGCCTAGCCAAAGATTTCTTCCCCCCCCCCCCCCCCCGCGTACAAAGGAGCGACCAGGTCGCCGTTTTTCAATAATACACTAGATTTTTAAAGATCTTACCTACCCAGGGCCGCGTAGAAGACCACACGGTGGTCAAAAAATGAAAGCTACAGACCAGAGAGACGTGCTTCCTCTCTAGCCGCGTGGAGAGGCGAATGGGCTGGCGCGTGATTTCTTTTTTTTTTCTTTCTTTATTTATTTTTAAACTGCTTCTTTGTCCCTAGTGCGTGGATACAGGCAAGGAGAGTTCTGATTTCTTCTTTTCTTTTGTGCCTGGGCGCGTGGGTACAGGCGAGAGGAGCTGAACAACCTTCGGTGCGTGAGGAGGCGAGCAGAAGGAGTTCTGGGCGCAGATCTTGGGTGCGTGGACAGTGGATGGTGGAGGCGCGCCAACAAGCAGGTCGCCCAACTATGTTGTTATCTGTTCAGTATTGAAAACATCTATAAGCTCTAGGGTCCTCCTGAGTGAAGATTTTAATCAAATGATTGAAAACTGTGAAGGCGTTTCTCCTTCTTTTTTTTTTTTTCTCAGAAGAGAAGGACAGCGACCGATCCGACTGTTGTTATCTGACTAGAGTCGAATGTATCCTCAAGTGCTGGTTCTCGCCGGTAAGGGACTTTCTAAGTCGATGGGAGAGACAGTGAAGGTGGTCTGGTTGATCAGAATATTTACGAAGCAATACTTTGTTTTACATTCAACAAGCACTTCACGGACCTCTTACACCAACAGTTATTGCTTGTTCATTACAACAGTTTAAATATTTGTTGAGACAATCATGTATAAGCTCTAGTAACTAATTCCAACAAGCAGGCTGTTCAACTATGTTGTTATCTGTACTATACTGAATACAACTACAATTTCGGGGTCCTCCTTGAAGATATTTACATATATATATTTTTTGTAAAAAAAAAAACCAGATCAGTAGAGGGATAGAGAACATGCTGACAGACAGCTTGGAGGACGGAACCGCTTAAAGGTGGATCTGTTTCATATCAGGATATTAAAGGACACAATTTGTTTTGCAAAGGAAGAGGGTAGTTTATGTGTAGGTTGATTATAGATTTCCTTGGCATTATTTACTGACTATTTAACAGGAAGGAAATCATAATAGCACGTTGTTATCAATGAAATCCTATAACAGAAATCTATTAGTAGTCATATTGTTAAAGCATGGATAATATTTTAGAAGTCAGTTCCCTTATCAATGGAACATGGTTATAATCTTATTAAGTTTAGAATTCGTATTAAAATCTCTTTTCACATAGTTCAATAGATATGGCAGGGGTGTACTAAGAGATTCGGTTTCATTTTCTTGTTTGTTTGCAATGGATTTCACAATAAATTCATGAATGAATACAACATAAAAAGAACTAGAACTTGAAATGCTTCTTTGGCATAAAAAAAAAACCATTTAAAACTCCATCAACTACACAAGCGGAGGTGATGCACTATATATATTTTTTTCAATCTTTACAACACATTACTTTCAAGTATCCAAACAAATCTTAATATATTTCCTTTTGTAATTTCTTCACAGTATTCTACAAGAAATCAACAACATTTCCAATAACTTTCGAGTGAGAAAAATAACATTTCAAGACAACTTTCCTCCATTATTTTGTTACAACACCCTTTTTACTTCATGTGGAGCATAATTACAATCATGTAAACACTTTTCAAGTAAAATTTGCATTCAATCATGTGTCTCTTGGAGCAGCTATAGATTACAATTTCCCTTAATTTTGGAATGAAAACAAGATGATACAACTTTCTTTCACTTGCAAGTTTTACAACAAATAATATAGGTAAAGAAATGAAAAGAGTCTTCACAAGCTCCATAGTGTTCTTCATCCATGCTCCAAGTTCCAAGTAGTTCAATCACAACCAAAATAGGGGGAGAGGCAACACTCTCCTCCCAACCAAATCTCAATGGAGAAGAGAAGCAATCTCCTCCATTGACCCCCGAGCCCCAAACACAACACAATGGAGAGTGGTCTCCAACTCAAGGCAACCATACATGCTTCCACAATACAAGTTCTTCACAACATTCAAGCTAAAATAGAAGAACAAGAGACACACAATAACATTAAACATTACACAACAAGGCTTGCATCCAAGCGAACAAGAGAAGGAACTATGGGAATATTTTCCTTATGCCTCCCAAATGAGATGAGATGCCCATCCAAAACCCTCCACAAAATAACACAAGCCCCAATAACTCTTATGCCTCCCTCAAGTACCCCTTTTTCCTCCTATACTCTTATGCCTCCCTCCTCTTATGGCTCCCTCAAAGACAAGGTAGAATGTAAACATTCCTACCCAAGATGGGCATCCCTCTCAAACTCCCTCCACAATATCCTAACCTACTCTTTTGCCTCCCTCATGTGTATTCCCATAGACCTCTCCTATGCTACACAAAAAGCATTCAATCCATCTTTCACAATATACCAAAGTAGACATGCATTTCTTACAATTTTAGCATAGAAGCAACAATATTATGAAAGCAAAAACAAAGGAGAGAAATCCCCTACCTCTCCATTGGAGAAGCCTAAACCAAGAAACTTGTCCAAGCTCCTTCCCAAATCAACCCAAGCATGCAAGTCCAAGCACTCTCTTTTTTCCTTTCTCCCAATTCTTCTCTCTCAAAAATAACAAAGGAGAAACTCTTCAACAACACAAAAAACAAAGCTCCAACCCCCTCAACAAGAGAGGAAGTTTCAATAAATAGACCAAGGAAAGGGTGAGGGTGATGTGGCTCCAAGTAGGATGCCACATCACACATCCTCAAACCTCCTCCCAAGGTCAACACAAATCCCAAAACACCATAAATGGGTGGTTGGGTTGAATGACAACCCTCTTCCACATTCAACCCTTTCCCATGTGCCTTAAGGCACAATTAAATGCAAAATGAGGAAAATGCACTCCAAAGTCATATTTCCCTTCCCAAAACAATAAATAGCCCCCTTTTTGGATTCCCAACCCATAGATATGGTTGGTAAGGGGTTTGGAAAGTGTGGGACAAGTTTAACTTGTCCCAAAAGTCCCCTAAAATTGCCCTAAATCTCAAATTCGAGATTCTAAGAGCATGGAGTGGTCAACACTCAAAACCAAGCATTCAATGCAAGAGGACACACAAGACTCAAGGAGCCAACAATCAAATTTATTACACCCACTTGACTTTCCCCAAGGCTTAAAACTAAAACAAGATATTACATTAATCCAAACACACTTAACAAAAGTAATTTAACAAAGGACTTCACAAAAGAATTCACCTACTAAATCAAGTAAAAACAAGTAAATAACATTCTTACCCCCTTGGTCACATAGAACATTACCCCCCTCAAGAAAATTTTCTCAACACATACAAGAACAAGCTAACACAATACAGTCTACAAGTTGCCTTGACGACCAATGTTGTAACCACCCGACATTCTGTTGTGTTTGGTCCCCAATCCCCCTCATGGTTGTGATCATGCTGCGTTTCTTGCAAAAATGCAAAATACCCTCTTCGGCCTTGCGGCCATGTCAAAATATCCAAAATAATCATATGCATGAAATTTATTAACATCTATACGTAATTCAAGCAATCATTATTTCTAGGTCTAATTCACAATTTAATCATGCATTTCATCATTTTCCAAAATCATAGTAATGTAAATTCAACAACTACATTCTACTCATCAGGGCGAAGAAATCCAATGTTAGAACACATGCAATATATCTATATAAAAATAATATCAGTATCCAATAGTTTGTCCATGAGTCAGTGTAGATCATACTGAAACAAAATCCAACCGTAATCCAAATGCATCTAATCACAAAACATCATGCTAATCAACATAAGTATAAGCCATGTCCATATCTAAAGTCTGCATAACTCAAAATGATAATCACTAAGCGTCGTAGGGAAGTGGGCATTACAGGATCCTTGTGATTAATTTTAAATTATTAGTTTAGCTCTAATACTCATAATAGTCTTCAATTGAAAAAAAAACCAATTAATATTGTATATCTATATTATTATTATTATTATTACATATATAAAAAACAAGAGTCGTGAAGCAACTAGTTTATGCTATATGTTCTAGTAGTTAAAACTAATTTGTATGAAATGAAAGATGCTATAAATTATTTTAATTTTGAAAATCCATAAACACTCTCCAAGTAGTGTGTTTATGTTGAGACTAACATAAATAAATTTGTAAATTATATATTAAGTAATGCATCCTCCCATAATTAATGTGCAATTTAAAAAAATGCACAAAAGTATAAAGGAACCAATACCTAGTAATAGATGATATCAACAAATACAAACAAGCCATTATTCTTAATGCGAATGAATTTTAGGCCACTTATCCTTTTATCATTATTTGTTTTCAAATAATAATAAAATCTAGGTCTTAATTAGGGTAAAATTGGTCACATCATCCCATAATACACAAAAGTCTAAAGGGAACATTAATAGTGATAGATGATATCAACAAATACAAATAAACCATTATTCTTAATGTCAATAAATTTTAGGCCACTTATTCTTTTGTCATTATTTGTTTTCAAATGATGATAAAAATCTCTACTTTAATAAGTAAACAAATATGTCACATCATGTAAAAATAGATATAGATTATGTTATGTGAAATAATAATCATGTAAAATTTTCAAATCAACAACCATATATTAAAACAAGGTCATGATATGAAAAATCCTACTGAAGTTGAAGTTTTGTGGTGTTGAGGAGAATTTTGTTATTATGAACCTACGCATAGGTAAGATAAGAAATGTTGGTTTCTTTATATATTTGTTGCGTGGGATTCGACATTGCAAAGGTTGTTGTGTTGTTCAAAATATTATTGAAACATATTTCTATCATGCAGTTTGAAAGTGCATGAGTGAAGAGTATACAGTGCACCCTTTTGTAATCGATTTACAAATACGAGTATGAAAGATTTTGTTTCTTGAATTCTTCGATTGTGTTTGAAAATATTTACATTTATGCATTATTATATTTTTTTGGATTATTGTGGAGTTCAAAGCATAATATGGATATAATAGGAGGATAATTTAGAATCATGTAGATTTTTCAGCAGAAATCAAATATTAAGATTAGACAAAGAAAAAAAAACACTTTTATTTTTCTAAAAGAAGAACAAAAACCCCGTTCTTTTTTGTCTATTGGATAAGTGTATAGCCAAGTGTAATATACTGCGAAGGGTGTCTGTCACTTGTGTAAGAATAGACATGGCATACATTACCATGGATACAAAAATGTTCTGGTGTTTGTGCTTTATGGGTATGCTCGATTTGTCTATGTGGATCCTTCATGAATACACTTGCATTGAGCTCTGGTGAGTGTCAAATTGTTGGTGTCAAGCCAGGCTACCAGAAGAGGACTGTGAGTAGTTTGTAAAAATTCGTGAAAGAAATAGGGTGTCATGGAAAATCAAATGTAATATAGTGATGTGGCCTATAACCTTGACTACCTGTAAAAAACCCCATGGTGTCAAAGGTCTGTTTATCTTAGAAAATGATTTTCATATGTTTTAGATACTATAATGTATATATAAATGCACAGGAAAATGTTTATAAAGACCAATTTTTTTCTTTTTAGAAATAAATAAATGTAATGACGGAATAGGAGAATGAGGATACAATTGAGAACGAGAACAAGATTGAGATTTAGATTCAAAGTGAAAAAAGTGATTTTGTTTATATTGATTTTATGTTCATAAATAGTTTTTTCAGGGGATGTAATCCATTGGAGATGGGCATAGAAAATGTTTTGCATGATGTCCACCATGTAAGCTTCTTTTTATGTTTGATATGAGAAATTTTAGTCAAATAGAAGCGAATTTTGTTGAAATATTACATTTGTAGAATTATCTCAACTTAGGAAAACACCCAATGAGCATATTATTGAATATGTGCTAATGTATATACCTTGGTTATAGGAACTAAAACAATTCAAGCATAAAATGAAGCCTATATGCATTCAAAAAAGTTTGCAAGGAGAATATGTTCTAGAGAAAAAATCCTTTTTTATATCATAAAATAGATAATGCAAAGAAATAACTTGCAGGGAAAGAGAGATCATTGCCAAACAATTAGACAAGGCTTTCGGATTGCAAAATTAAGATGCAAATGGGAAGGGGGGAAATATTTTAATGAAACAAAATGACCAGATTCGAAACCAATGGAAGAGTTTCTCGAGCTGGGTAAGGAAATCCCTAGCTCTATTTTGCTAATACTTTTCAGACTATGACACGGAAAGTGACCTTCTTTTTTTCTTTCCCCGCTCATAGCAGTCAATATAGGTCACTGTACAACATACTCAAGGTGATACAATGCCTATTTATTACAATTCTCTCTAGAAATGAGATTTATTAGAGTGCAAATAATAGACACTCCAATCTTTATACAAGTATTCCAACAATCACTTTGTCTATTTATATCCCAAGGCAGATTATATGCCCAAATCAAGAAGTAAATCACAGTATGACCAAAGGTCAATTAATGACTGTTACATCGATTACTTAAGGTCCAACACGTCCCTTGATCTTGAGGATTATATATGTAATTACTAAGAATAGTGTAATGATTAGTCAATCTAAATTTTGGATTTCAAGGCATATGGGTAGAATGCAAAGATTGTAGCCATGATCCTATGATTCGATAGAATGGTGAAATGTAAAATTTGGGCCTTAGAGTCTAATACTAGAGTAAAAATAACTTAGCAATTTAAAAAACACAAGATTATTTATTTATAGTGCTGCTGCAGACTGCACCTTTTGGTTTGGGGTCTTCACATTAACTTCATGGAGATATTAGGCATTTTTTAATCTATAATTTATTTATAAATTTAATTGTCTTTGTGAAGTCATACGGGTTTGCCAATGATAGATTATCATCCCTAATTCACTATTTCAGAATATACAGGGAGTATGAGTGTGATGTTTGGCTTAACTTTGATAGCAACCTCTTATTTTCTCATTTCACATAGCATACCATGAATTTAGTGCCTTCTATCTATTTCTATTAGATTCAATACCTTTCTAACCTAGCAAAAATGTTTTCTTACTAGTTAACAAGTGAAGATTCTAGTCTCATTGAAACATGAATGATGGAAAATTCATAGGATTTGTTACTCTCTACAAAGTCGTTCTGCATCTGGGAGGGCTACTTCCAACTTGCATGTTTGACTTTAATAACATATTTTGTCCCCTGAACTTCACCCTCTCTTTTCTTTTTCTAGTTTAGGAGGTGTATAATTTTACAAAGGCAATCCTCCAAGTAAATCGGTACTTCGAGCTTCCTTTAAAAAAAAAACGGTCCGCTAAATATAATAAAGGCCTCTGAAAACCCAAACACTACTCATAAATAGAGTGTAAACCAAATAAAAATAAGTCTTTTTCTTCATGGGTATTCATGCCCCCCTCCCCATCCAGCTGGAGTAATAACTAGTCCCTTAAATGTAATAGTCTTTAAAAAAAGATCTAGCTCCCCTAATACATGGAGTTGCACTCCAGTTATAAAAAAGATGGAGAATTTTAACTTCCTTAGCCTCACATATCCCAGGAGGATACTGACCACCAAATTGATTGCGACAGGTGTCAACGAACTCCAATTTGTTGTTCAAGATTTAAGAGGTGCAGGTAACATGCCTTGCAAGCTATTGTTGTGGATGTATATCACAATAAGATTAAGAAGAAAACCAATTCCTTTTGGCAAGATGTGGTCAAGATGTCTTTCTTGCAAATCTCGTATTTCTAGGCGTTTAAGATTTTTAGAGGACACAGGCATCCTGCCAGAGATTTTATTATTAGAAATTCTTTAAAAACTCAAGCTTTTCAAATGACCAATTTTCACTGCCACTCTTTCAACGGGATTGTTGTCACCTGTATCAATCTCTTGCAAAAGACAAGTTTCCAAATTTAGCAAATTTACTAAAACAAAATAGAGTACACGCAAGATTAAATAGTCAGGGAATAGATGGAATGTCATTTACAAAGCAAGTTTTGAATTTTCAAGAACCCAAATCTCCAAGTTAGTTGGGCTCTTGATCAAGTTACCTATTTTGAAAACACAAGAAAAGTTGTTGCAAATGGGATCAGTCCACTGCCATGTAAGGAAATTCCGTTGGAGATTCCTGCCATGACATGTTCCCGAACACTATAGTGAATGTTCCGGCCCCATGGAGTTTCTAGGGGATTGAAATCTTAAAATTCCTTTAAGTAGACCTTGTTTGAGCTTGCAAGGTCAACACTACCTCCTATTAGACCAAAAATGGATTTTGCAAGTTGATTTAAACACTTTTCAGAGTACCCTCAGGTTGCATCTACTGGATCAGATTTTGACCATCTCTACATTTATCAACAAGACACGACCATCCACACATTATGTGATACAAAAGAATACAAGCAAGATCACTTAACTGTCTCAAAATTTATATTTTTTAGTAACATCTTTGGCTGGAATCCTATTTTGAGAGCAAAAATTCCACCTCGTCTAAAGACTGAAAACGTGAATATTTGATTGAAATCGCTAGTTGTTATCCAACTATACTAAACACATTTGCAACATTAGGAAATAACTTGCAACATTAGTTAAGAACTAGACTGAACCATTTTGCAACATTTTAATACATTGCGTGTAGAGGAACCACACTGATTAGGATTTAATAGTTACTAGAAGAGTTGATTCCCAGTCACCACAAAGTCCACCCTGAAGAAGAGTTGTGAATTCCTTCCCTTCACTAGAATATTTCTGTTTGTATTTCTCTAATGATGCATTCCATTCTTTCTCTAAGTTTCACCCATGTTTTGTTTGCTTCTGCATTTCTCTGCATCAATGTGAGAATTAAAATCACGAATAATAATAAGCAAAAACAACATCCAACGAAGCAAGCCAAATTTAACATGTTTGGGTATAAAGAAAAAGCTAATCCAACAAAGGTTAACATCTCTTTGAAATTACTTTGAATTGTGTAAAGGTGATAACGGGAGCAGGTATAGATGTAATAATAATAATAATAACAACATTACTCTTTTAATATCATTAAATGTAATGCCCTGTATTTCTTTGAAGTGCATATAGTGAGACCGTGAGAGTCCATTGTAATAAATTTCCTAAATTTTTTGGGAAGTACTGTCCATTCTAATAAATATAGCAAGGACTTTTGCAGTAAGCTTTTTTGTCTTGGTTTTTCAACAATAAATAAAGAAGAAAAACCAGATTCCTTTTGGTCAAGATGTGGTCAAGATTCTTTTTGCAATCTCGTATTTCTAGGCGTTTTAATAATATTTTTAGAGGACACAGGCATCCTGCCGAGATTTTATTATTAGAATTCTTTAAAAACTCAAGCTTTCAAATGATACAATTTTCACGCAACTCTTTCAACGGATTGTTTGCACCCTGTATCAATCTCTTTTGCAAAAGACAAGTTTCCAAATTAGCGAAATTCTAAAACAAAATAGAGTCAGCAAGATTAAATAGTCAGGGAATAGATGGAAGGCATTTACAAAGCAAGTTTTGCATTTTCAAGAACCCCAATCTCCAAGTGATTGGGGGGCCTCTTGATCAATTACCTATTTTGAAAACCCAGAAAAGTTGTTGCAAATGGGATCATCCACTGCCATGTAAGGAAATTCCGTTGGAGATTCCTGCCATGACAGTTCCGAACACTATAGTGAATGTTTCCGGCCCCATGGCGTTTCTTCTAGGGATTGAACTCTTAAAATTCCTTTAGTAGAGACCTTGTTTTAGCTTGCAGGTCAACCTCCTCCTATTAGACCAAAATGGATTTGTTGCAAGTGATTTAACACTTTTTCAGAGTACCCTCAGGTTGCAGCATCTCTGATCAGATTTTGACCCTCTCTACATTTATCAACACGACACGACCATCCACACATTATGTGATACAAAGAATACAATCAGAGTCACTTACTGTCTCATAATTTAATATTTTTTTAGTACATCTTTGGCTGGATCCTCGTTTGAGAGCACAATTCCACCTCGTCTAAGACTGAAAACGTGAATATTGATTGAAATCGCTAGTTGTTACCAACTATACTAAACCATTTGCAAACATTAGGAAATAACCTTGCAACATTAGGTTAAGACTAGACTAACCATTTTGCAACATTTTAATACTTGCGTGTAGAGGAACCACACTGATTAGGATTTAATAGTTACTAAAGAGTTGATTCCCAGTCCACCACAAGTCACACCCTGAAAAGAGTTGAATTCCTCCCTTCACTAGATATTTCCTGTTTGTATTTCTCTAATGTTGCATTCCATTCTTTCTCTAAGTTCACCCATGTTTTGTTTGCTTCTGCTTTCTCTGCATCAATGTGAGATTAAATCACAATAATAATAAGCAAAAACAACACCAACGAAGCAACCAAATTGACATGTTTGGGTATAAATAAAGCTAATCAACAAAGGTTAACATCTCTTGAAATTACTTTGTACTTGTGTATAGGTGATAACGGAGCAGGTATAGATGTAATAATATAATATACAACATTACTCTTTTAATATCATAAATGTAATGCCCCGGGATTTCTTTGAAGTGCATATAGTGAGAAGATGAACCCGTGAGAAGTCCTCATTTAATTAATTTCTAAATTTTTTGGGAAGTACTGTCATTCGTAATAATAGGCAAGGACTTTTGCAGTACTTTTTTTGTCTTGGTTTTTCAACAATAAATAAAGGAAAGGTTAAACCAACCACCAATCAAAAAAAGATACAATGGTAATTAAAAATTACAAATTATACTTGACAATGAAAAATCCCACATGCAAAAGATTGATGGAAAATAGCAATAGATTTAATAGATCCTTACCTTCCACAGGTAAAAAATTGAAACCAATTAAAAAAAACATACATATAATTGACTCACAACTACATTGTTACCTAATGGCAGCAACTAAATACAATTGTTCTATCTCTATACATAGAATAATAAACATTATAATATAATATATGAGAAAATAAAACATATGAAACTCCTCATTTTACACACATAGATGAATATAATAAAATGAATTCCGTGATGGGAAGCGATAGCGACCATACCACCTGAATTTCATTTTTATTACCGTGTAAGAAATGAAACTTGGGGAAGTCTTGACACGCATACTTATTATCACCGTTATCACGAATCGACTACCTATTTAATGTCTTTAATGCAACCTTCTTGTTTCCAACAATCACGACAAAGAAGCTCCCTTTTGAATTGTTTTGTCAACACATTATTACATTTTCCATTCCCCGTCTGAAGTAGAACATTCCTGCCGTGTCGGTGAGGACATTGAAAGGGCAGTTTATGGAGATTCAGCCCTCCGTGTAATCAGGGCTGGATTAATGAGAAATTGGGGGGAGTTAACTTATTTTTGTGGAATCACGTTTTATAGTGCAGTGTTTATTTATTGTCACTCTCCTAATATTATCCTGTCCAAGGCACAGATATTATTTTCATATTGACAATTAGTCATTTACCTTTTGTCTAATGAAATTGGGTGCTGTCTGTATTTTAAGTAAGTTCAACTATAGTTTTTCATGCTTCAAATTTTTTGTTGTTGAAGGATTCTATTGTCTTGTCTTTATTTTGTCACTGTAGAAGCCAAAATCTGTGGATGTTTCTCTTCATCGTTAATGCGTACTGTGTGTGATGCGGTTCGTTGGCCGAGGGAAGGTATGAGTATTGTTTTTGAAACACTGTGCAAAGAGCTCTGTAATATTTTGTTCCTCTGCAAATTTTTCTGGTTCTACACCTGCTAAGCTCCCTTTCGTGTTGGCTCTCTGTCTTTTGACATGGTGAGGTTCATCCTGCATTACATTACTTACGATCTCCAAATTTTCTGTAAAATTCTCAAAAGATATATCCAAAGGAAACTGAGATTGTCTGGTATGTTATTTATTTCATACTGTTTGCTTATTCGATGCTGTGTGTCACCAACACATTTCTCCTCAAATTGTTTATGACAACGAAGCGGTTGGCACATCTAGTTTATTTCTGTATCAATCCATGGTTTTAGATCCATGAATATTATTGTTTTAAAGAAAACCAGAGTTTTAATCATCGTACTATCGCGGATTTATTACCTGCACTTGTAATGGATGGAAAGAGAATGTTGAATGGGCTCTTTTTATACTTACTTTAATAATATAATATTTATGTGTTGTGAAGATCCTGGAACTAAGGGTTTCATGGGTGTATCTCATCCAATAGTGGTAAGAGACAATTGAATCCAACTCCCTTGATCTACATGCCAATAAGGTGCTCATTGAATGTTTGTTTGTGTAATTTGAGTCAATTTTGATAGGTTTCATGGGTGCAATAATCTAGAATCTGGCCTTTGTCTTCCGGAACATTTTCTCAAAGAAGGGCATGAAGGGACGGTCTATGGGAGGCATAAATTACTATGCTTGCCTCTCCGTGTTGTCTTTGGTGCTTTTGACGCCATTTTCTTTTGCTGTTGAAGGGCCTCAGGCCTGGGCTGCAGGTTGGAAAGAAGCTTTGAAGGCAGTTGGGACTCTATTTGTGTGGTGGGTCTGCTTGTCTATGCAAAGTTGTAATATATTTTTGACTGACCGTTTACATTTGAGGTATGCATTTATACACATGAATATGTTTCCTGTTGACAGGTTGGTTGCGGCACAAAGTAAAATTTCTAGGTAAGCTGCTCTTCGCCCAAAGATGTGATATTCCTGCAGACCAACAACGATTAAGTTTACAAGGGACGAATACTCAAAGATGACAATTCGCTTCAAAGTTATGGTGGGTTTTTTCATGTTTTTCTCTTCTTCATACGGATTTTATTTGGTTTTTTTTTAATTTCTCTTACGAATTAGAAATTGTTTATTTGACATTCTAGTGTTTGTTTTTCTAATTGGCTTGCCCCAATTGGGATTTCATTTTTTATCGAGGACGGCATGTTTTCCATTCAATATCATTTAGGGTATCTATTAAATTTTTGAATTTTCTGTTATGTGCGCATGTTTTTGACAAGCTGTGAGCAGCCTCAAAACCGAATTTTTTGTACTGCTTAATTTCTGAAGGGATCCCTAAGTTTTTCAGTTATAGTTGGACCTATCTTGTTTGAGTTTTCCAATCGAGGAGTAGTTTTTTGTATATGTATGTTGTCACTGGTTACTTCAATAATTTTATGCTTGGTATTATTATAATTTTTTCATACCATCTTTGATCGACATAAGATCCTATGCATGTAATGCCCGCAGTGGACTAGGATTTTATGTTGTTGCTAATCCAACCTTTATAAACTAGAGGACATTCCATAGTGACCATCTCCCGTGGCAAAAATTTCCAGGTAAAATTGTTTGTCTTTTATGTGGCAAAAACTTCTTTATGAAACCTTTTAATGGAATTATTCGAGGCAAAAAATTAATCTCCTTTGTAAGGGAAGATTCCTTGATAATGTTCATACCAGTTTTCTAAGAATTTCTGCTGGATCTAATGGGCTACAGAGTCTCAGTGTGAATTCATCAAAGTAGCTCATCCGGACAACTTTACCCCCATTGTTCAAGATGAAAAATCAAACTATGGAGTTTTTCATCCACTAGAAAACATGAGGTCTCAGGCAGTCTTCTTCATCCTTCATCAAATTCTCCTTTTAAAAGAGAAATTGAACTCTTGACCCACATTTTATCTAAAAGGGCTATTAAGAATTCATTAGATTGTGTGAGGCACCAACTACAACCAAGGGATGAATCAAATTAAAACTTGAAGCTTGTGTTCTTCAAATCCCAAAACCTTGTATGACAATGCTCATGGTTTGATAAGTACCAAATTGATGACTGTGAAATCCCAAAACCTTGTATGGCGATGCTCATGGTTTGATTAAGGCTTTTGACAATACCACAAGGAAGTTATACAATCATCTAAATAGTAGAAAAGATTATAATTTTCCCAAGTCCAATGAATAAGAAGTTCACAAAAAGCAACCCGGTGTTCGTAATAAATTGGAAATGTGACATTTCCTTGGGGCCCTAAAATCTACTAAATATCAATCATTTGCAAAAAGGAGCCCAAACACTTGAGCCACACAATGAGAGCCAAAAGGATTCACTGTCAAGATAGCATACAATGTACTCGGGAGTTCATTAAAAAGGTAGGTGATATTGTGGCTGATATGGAGCATTCTTTATCTGAACTATTCAACTCTGCAACTTAGCTTATACATGATCTATATATGAGCTGAATCATGTTCATTGTTGGAGAGGCTTGGGTTGAAGTCAAAATTCGAGTAGACATAAACAAGACAACTGCAAGCTGAAGAGTGGCATTGAGTCAATGAAGTAATTCCTATACAATTCATATTAAGTAAACTTTGCTAAAATTATTTTCTATTACAATAAAGTTATCGATTTTTGTCATAATGTTGTGGGACCTTAAGGGGCCTTGAAATTCAACAAGAGAGAGAGAGAGAGAGAGAGAGAGAGAGAGAGAGAGAGAGAGAGAGAGAGAGAGAGAGAGAGAGAGAGAGAGAGAGAGAGAGAGAGAGTTAAATTTTGTCATGGAACCACTTTCCTTATTTGCCTTATTCTCCCTGAATGTTCCACAATCCAATCCTTTGTACTCCAGAAAGAAAGTATAAAAGTGACTGAACTAAAACATGGACCTATAAAAGAGGGGTATAATATATTTCCTTTTATTTTCCTCAGCACTCATGTGGGGATGTGAACAAAGCAACATTATTTATTTGATTCCAGGAGTACATTGCCAAGGGCGATGCAATTTATTCATAAATCCTGTCCAGTAAGACACTTCTATCATACCTCAAAATTCATGTCAAGTGGAACAAGATGGCACCCTAAATCCAAAATCAAGTCTTGAAAATCAAATCCATCACAACCATGAGGAGAAAAGTCTTAATAATCAGGGCACAGGCTTTGAGACAATGGGCATGCCTTTAAAACTAACCAAGGAAGTCCATTAGCATGGACTTGATGATACTCCAGTAGTGAAAAAGTCCATGCTACTTGAACTGCTTTCTTGTCGGCAAGCTAGATTGTATATGGATCAAATATTCTCACAACCCGAACAAACAACATCCTAGCACATGTAGTATATACCACATAAGTATATACAAAGAAAGAACAATGAAACAAGATTTGAGGTCAAAGGCTTCTTCATAATCTGATGTTCTTCCTCAGTTATCAATAGCATGGTAGAGTTACTTTGTATTAAAAGTACTAATTGTATCTTTTTGGAGGAGTGTTGCATGGGTTTATGTTCATCAAGTGTGGTGCGGATGGTGGGGTGGAAGGGCATGAGCAAGAACTTCTCCGTTTTGTACAACAAAAAATTCCTGAACCCTTCGACAACAACAGATGAGAAATGGTGTTGCCTTTATCTGGGCTTCCTTTATGGCAGCATATGTTTGTGGGGTATGCATGACAACCTATTCCATTTATCTTTATGCTATTGTTGATTGGTAATCTATGCACAGTTCTATAGGGAAGTTGTGCCATTTTTTCACAAGTATATCCCACAAATTGCTATGGTATTCTAAGGAATGAATTCCTAATGAATCAGTCCAATCATTTGTAAAATCAATTCCAACGCATCTGATAAATTCTTACTTCTCTATGATTGTTCAAATTTTCTATTTTGGTAATGGTACTAACAAATACTTATTGTCTTTGATTTCATATGTCCTAAGCTGTAACGAACCAAAAAAATTCACGCACAAACAACACCGTAAAAGATAGGATATTTTTTTTTGACTTGCTTGACACATAACATGACGCAACATGTCGTCACCAAGGATGCAACTAACACTGTGAAAAATTTGATACAAGGATGGCCGTAAAGGCAGCATGGAAACGATCACACCTATCAAGGACAATTTACTCTTCTTTTGACAAGACAACATGGAAGTCCAACCACATGGCACACTTACAGCTAGGGAAAGCCACTGTAATGCCCACTGGGCATTGGCTCCTTTTCTACCTGTCCTCCACCAGCTATCTTCATTTTTCAACATACTAGCTGTCGCCCACCTACCATAATTTATACCTTGTCACCTCATTTTCACCTGCTCCTCCTTGACGTGTTCTGGATTGTGAATTTATTAATGGTGAAATGAAGGTCTGTCGCCCGGAGGTTGTGTGGGTGGGTGTGGATCCTCAAAATCGTGCTATACAGGCAGCTACAGTGGAGCGCGGAACTGAAATTCTCCTAGTTCACGCATTCATTCCTCTGTCTGCCCTCTTCATCTGACGCCTCTTTCTTCCTGCCCTGAACCATGAATGCTTGTTGCGCTCCATCAAATGTTGAAACAAATGAAATTGCTACAGCGTGTTCTGGATGCGTTTGGGGGAGAAAGGAAAAAGATATCGAAACTCTAATGCGTTTGGCGAAGGTACTTAATGGAAAAGGAAAATCCTTCATTCATTTAACCACGATGATGCTCAGGGTTCGCAGACCCCCATTAGCTACGAGATCGGAGAGCAGGGAGTCGTTTGTTCCCGTTTTCAATTTCTCTAGGTAAAACTCTCCTCTCTCTCTCTCTCTATCCTGGATCATCATGATGTCTATTTCGGATCTCCATTCCAAAGAGTATTATCAGTTGGGACTGCAACAAAGCTCTTTCCACTAGTTGCCCAAATATTGTGAGAAGGAGCGATTCCAGATCTATGACGTCTTTTTCGTTCCAGGTTCGATGAAGGAGGAGGGCAAGGCAGAGCAGCGGAAAGTAGAGTGTTTAGTGGGCCAAAAGACAGGAAGAATGCTGCAATTCCCTCTTCAAATAGCAGTGACAGTGTCAACCACGATGTCAGCCTTGGAGCATCTTCTTCTTATCTTGCAGACGAGTTTAATTCCTCATTCGCTTTCAGTGATTTGTCTTCTTGTAGCAGTGATATTTCTGGAAAATTACGACGACTAGCAACAACTGCTTCTCCCTTTTCCCTCAAATTCGAGATTCTCCTACAAGATATTTTTATCAAATCCGATTAGGTGACAGTGTGACTGTTACTAGCAGACCTGATGAAATTTATTACAGAGTTTCTCTACTGAAACCTTGCTTGTTCTTTGATGTAACTCATGGAAGAGGATCTCATAGAGGTGGATTTGTTTCATATCAGAATATTCATGAAGCACTGTTTGCCTTGCAAGAAAACTTTCAGGAGATCTATGCAATGTTGAAGAAAATGTCTTGGGAGATGAAGGTAGCAGGATATTCCTCAGATCCAGAGCTTGCACTGAGTCGTTTCTCCAAAACCGATTCGTGACAGTGAGGGTGTTACCAACAGGCCTGATGAAATTTATTTACAAAGAGTCTCTATTGAGATCTTACTTGTTGTAGGATGTAACTCATGGAAGAGAATCTGTTAGGGGCGGATCTGTTTCATATCAGAGTATTCATGAAGCACAATTTGCCTTGTAACTATATGAGCATCTTCTACGAGTCACTATGTTGGCAGGCATAAAGGGTGCTGATGGAATTAAGACTCTTTCAAGCTACAGCTGAAATGTTTGCACCAAGAGTTTGATGCTGTCCTCAGATCTGATGAAGGAAAAGGTTTATTTATCATTATGGTAGATGCCTTCAGAGCCAGGAGTGTGATGTAATCAGTATATTTTGTGTCCAAGCTTCAAATCATGGGGTTGGCCTTGTAGATGTTATTCGCTGCATGAATGTGGCACTGGCACGAGCTCGCAAAGCAGCTGCATTGAAGCAATCTAGTGACTGGTCAGCCTTAATTGAGGATGCTAAGTCTAGGGACTGTTTTATGGATATGGAGTCTATACCAAGAGATTGTTCTTGGTTGTAAAGCCATCTTCTTTTGCTTTGTCTCAGACTAGGGCTACTCCTAACATGAGAGCACCAAGGTTAGGAGGTCCAAATTAGAAGCAATCAGATGCATATGGAGATGGTGGAGGTGTTTGGATGTATGACGAAGGATTAAGTTCATTTGCCAAAAATGGGGCCTACAGAAGTTCTAGGGCTGATCTTGGAGCGGTGTTGGGAGAATGATGGCAAGTATTTCAGACCACCCACCCTGGCTGTGAACTCCTACCTATGCCAACATGAAGATGTTCGGTGTTTGGGTGCCCAACGAGCTTGAAGAAAATGGATTTAGGCTTCGGTCGCTGTTGCAGGCCCCGTCCATCTTGTTATCGACCGCGGGAGCTTAATCAGGCACGATATTCTCTATACCATTAATTCTTATGCTGTTATTTAATTGAATCACTAAATAACTCTACTCTTCATATTAATGTCTCGTGTGATGGTATACTGTTTGGTTTCCACTTTCTTGGCTTGTTTGTATTTGTTTTGGCGTTAGAAATGATTGCGTTGGTTGAAGCCCTTATATTGTTTTCTGGGTTGTAATAAATATTAGTTGGGTGAACTTTTCTCTTAAGTCTAATAAAACAAAAGAGGTGGGGGTCCTGTAATGAACACCCCTTAGTTCCTTATGTTGGTCTCACGATTTGAATGTTTTATCAAACATTGTTGTTGGACTCAACCTTACAGTTCCTGTTTTGTTCTTATTCTTGTTTCGGTTCGAGATCTTTAGTTCTGGGTTATGTCGAGTATTTGCGAATTAGGGATTGAGTACTGCAAGTGCATTGTGTATAGGTGAATGGTGCTATTCCTATCTCTATCCTTTTCTTTCATTTGTTTAGGTTCTAGTAACCCTTCCCAGTTGGCATGGTGTGTGTTTAGCTTGATTGATTTTTGAATTGAGCTAGGTTGATATTACGTTCAACTAGGTTAGTTGCTTTTGTTACTTGTTTGAATCGCTCAAAGAAATACTTTTATTCTTCGAGTGTCATGGTTGATCGTCATAATTTGATATCAATTCATGTTCACCGTTTGGAGATTGTCGTCTTTGGAATCACCTTCTCTCCCTTGGTAACTGTTGTATGTTTTGAGGAATGTAGTTGATCCTATGGAATGTCTTCTTTTGACGATACTCACATTTCTTCTGGATAGTTTAAAATGTCAGAGGAAATACTCTTCTTCGTACCTTGATTTTGTTTCACACATGTTGGAGGATATGAGATCTACTGGATCATTAGTGAGGAGTTTTTTTTCAAATCTTAAAATTGGGATGTGGGTTTTATGCGTAAGAAATTACTCTACGATTTTCTCCGTAAAGATGCTTAAATTTCATTCTCCTGTGACTTAGAGGTTGGTGTGTTTGAAAACTCATTGGTTGACTGGTTTGTGTTATGATCGTTGTGATACGACCTCCTTGCTATCATTGTAGTAGAATGGTTATGCGTTGACCAAAAAGGTTTAAGTCAACTTGTTGTTGACGACAGATCCTTTGGAAGCTATGTATCTTGTGTTGCGTTCTTGTGAATGATTGAGTAACCCTCCTGTAAGATTTATAATGGATATGATTGGTCTTGTCAAATTTGTCCTTTTTCTTAAGACATTCTCTTGATTAGAAGAAAGTCTAATAGAAGGATTGTTAGGATAGGATGTGACCCATGCGAGGTCATTTGTGCATTTCACCCCTTTTCTTTCCATTTTTATTTATTCTATACTGACATAAAATTTACTGTTATTGGCACATCACCTTAATATTAATAAGTCATGTTGGTTTAGATATTCTCATGTCGATTGATTGTTTGGGATCTTCCAGTGGCATAGTGAATCCTTGGCTTGGTGAACTAACTTAAACAAATAGGGATAGATCACGTTTGAAAGTAATTCTCTTCCTGTAATTGTTTTTGTTTCGAAATGTTATCTTGTTAATGACGGTCATTATTGTGATATGGGTGAAATTCACTATGATGTTTATTAACTGCTCCTATGTGAAAATGATAATTGAATAGAGTTAGTGCCATCCCTTTTATTTTGACATTTTATGCTTTTGGACAGCTCTTTAATTGCTCTTGTTTAGACTCTTGAATTATTGTTTTCTTCATCAACGGTGTTTTTCTTCTTCCTTGAAACAGTTAGATAACAACATATTGTCTTAATGTTATAGCTTTTATCGTGCTCAGTTCTTGCGAACTGACATGTGCTAAAAAATGTGCAGGAGGATTTCCTGAGTAGAAAAGAAAAAAAAAGAGAGAAAAAGAAACACATGTAGAAAGTGGATTCCAGCCTTCTTAGGAACTGCTGTTGTGCGAATGTTTTTCTTTTACTTTACAGCATTGGTTTGGAAATTGTGGAGACTATCTAGAAGGCATTGTGTTATAATTTTGTATTGTTCTCTTGTAGGTTGTTGTTATCGTTTGAAAGTCAATTTGAGAAATATTATTGTCAATAAGATTAAATGAACTTGTTTTGACATGCGTATCCTTTGTTGAATTTTCACTTTTCAGAATATGATTTATCCTTGAATTGTCAAACCTAATTCTAATTATCCAAACTTGAATCATCTTGCATCGCTCTAGTTACCTTGGTCTTGTGTCGATTGGTAAAGGACTATGTTTTGGAACCTAGCAAAAAGAAAACAAGAGAAACAAACATACCTTGTGATCTCGCGTAAACTAATCAACAATCTCTTATTGTGGTAAATCCTCAGAACGGTCTTAAGGTGAAATCAATGATTGAATTCTTGGAAGATAATAAGATTATAATAAATAGAAGGAACTTACTAAGAAACTCTTCGACCTATCTTGCCCATTGAAAAAAATAAACAGTATACTTATGTCTATCTCTTCAAGTGAAGCCCAAGTGAAACCTTTAACAATTCTGGTTAGACTCTTGCCCCAATGAAATCCTTTTTAACCACTAATAAGATCTTAATGAAGAATCCAAGTCTTAGACAGTCATGTACTGTAAAAATAAAATAAAATAAAAATATGACCGCTTAAAAGGGGTAAAACATATATGTTTAAAAGCACAACGTTGAAAACAGTTTGATGAAGTTAAGAGCCTTGATAAACAAACTGCCTCCTAACCAATGAACCAGTTAATCAAGTTAATGAGGCAACCTCTTACCATCCAATAATTGGTTTACACTGTTTATTAACATTATCAAGGTAGGGGAAAATTCTTCAAAGGAGACATGACTTTCAGATTCTCCTATTATGATTCCTCTACGAAAAGTAAAGAATGTAAAAGCACTTACAGCTAAAACATGAATCTAAAGAAACCTTCTGTGGGAAGACCTTGTTGTAAGACTGCATACTTTAGATGAACCATTGTGTCCTTAGTGTGTGCCTCAAGTTTATCTGTAACCAGTGTGGGCCCGTGTTGTGGAAAGCATGTCTTTAGTTGATTGTATTCCCTAGAGAACTTGTGTAGTGTTGTATTATCTTCAAGTAAGTCAAAAAAAAAGTTATCCGGTATTTCACTGTGTTGTCCTTGTGTTGGTAATTTTGGTCTGCTACAGCCACAGTAAGAAATGATTGGAGGTTATTTATTTTGATAAGACACCCTTTAGCTCATGACTTAAGTTTTCAGAAGGATTCAATATATGATTCGCACAAATTCATCTTACCAACTGAGCTAATTTCTTATACACTGTAGAGAAGTTCACTTAAAATCTTCACTTTACGACAATAGAATTGTTTAGTTCCATTAATTTAATAAAGGGAATAATTAAATTCCACAAGGCTATCTGTCCATACTTATGCTACTAGAACTTGTTCAATACCTTGCTACAACAAGAATTCGTGTTCAACAAAATCAAGAGGAACTTACAAAGTATCCTGGGAAAGAGATAAGGAGATTAGGTCGAGTTAAATTCCTCTTTAAGACGTCATTAGTTATTACCAAGGTTTAATTGAAGCTTGGGGTTTTATACGTAATTATTAACGCTTTTACTTAGGCTTAACTGAAAGAGTTTATCAAAAGGAAACTACTTACTTTCAAATAGGCTGAGAGATAAATTGTGCGGTTTCTAAATTTCCTTCTCTTACTTGTTAAATCTTATTAGAAACTAACTATTGTTTTCCTTTAGCTTGTTTTAGGCGTTCACCAAAAAGAGTAGTGTTCACTAGTTTAGCTAGGGATATCAATTTATAAAAATTTACTTTACAAGGATAGTTTCACCTTTGAGTACTTCAAGAATCTCTTGTTCTCAAGTAAGTCATCTCTATATTAATTTATCTGAATACACATATATTTTAGTTAACTTCTATAAGGGTTAACCATTCCATTTAATTTTACTTATATCACATCATTACAAGGTGTCAGAGAGTTTTGACTTAACACTTTATTCTAAAAAACAAGGTTTTACAATACTTATGCCAATGTAATGATTGAATATCATATCTCACCAATGTAAGTAACTAGTCTAACAACAAAAAGGGGAAAGAACACTTCACCACGTAGTTTTCCAAACATACAACGGCAAGAGATCTTCTAAACTCCTTGCAAGAAAAGTTACAAAATTTACAACGCATTGAACTTTCTACAAGAACTTCATAATTTTGAACTGATGAAACTTTTACACTCTTTTCTTTAATCTACTCGCATAATCCATCTGCACAAATATTATCTAGAGTTAGTTCGCTAGAACTGAGCATGATAAGATATAAACCTCACCTAATAACTTATGCCATCTAGTATTTAAATAAATGAAAGTTTGCAATACTCCTTATCAAATAATTTCTAACATACATTTAAAACTTAACTGCACATCTCATGATAATACATTTCATACTCCTTAATGTTCACTTCCTTAAGATTTGCTTACATAAGAACACCATTCTAAGAGACTAGATAAACAACCTTAATCATGCAATTAATCATACTTAAATTACAGTAAATAATAATGACTCTCACCTAATACCCTCGACCTACTTCACATATATAAGTGTCTAACAAGATTATCTTTCAATTAAATAAAAGCACCAACGACATTAAGTTTAAATATTAAATACAAGTATCAATCTTACATTGTTCATCGATATTACCCAAGTATCAAACCTTCATAGATAATCAGTGGTATGTAAGTATAGTTTAGATATTTATCCCGCAATTTTAAGATTATAATTATATTACCAAGGATTCCACCAATCCACAGGTTCATGTATTATTTAGGTGCCCTTTTGGTTGCTTATTCCATGTCCTTATATACTTCTTCTAGTAAAAGAGTCCAACTCATAAGAATGAGTTATGACCGACAATACTGTCATCTGTGGGTAATATGCCAAAGATACATTTGACTAGCTAAGATATGCAAGCGCAACCCAAGCCACTATGAATGCAAGTATCAACATTATCTCAACTCCTAATAAGATGCGAGTGTCAATTTTTAGCTAAACATAATAATCATCGTAAATAACAGAATTATTCCACTTGTTAACCAAGCATTGAAATAACATATTTATCCTTACCGGTTACCTGATAACATAATATACCCTGTTATCTAATTCAACCTCCACTTGCATACCCCAATCTATGGGTATTAATAATTGTTCTATAAAATGAAGTTAAAATATTTCAGGTGGACTTATATCCTTATTGTCATACATGGTAAGCACAGTTCCATTATGGTAGCTGTCACCTTTATTTAAGGCTATGCATGACTCCAATTTAGGGTAGTTATCTTAACTTCTCTATTCATCTGTTTTCTTACCAAAAGTCTTTCGACAAGCTTCCAGGTCAAAGTATAAGATAAATTTAAAATTTTATTTTTCAAGCGTTGCCTGAATTTGTATGCATGAGGGCATCACAAATCAATCAAACTTGAAGAATCTCGATGCATCCGATATTACTTTAACCGATCCAAAGGTCCAAGTAGTGCCTCAAAAATTAAGCCAAAGAATTATCCTCACAGGATTATGACTTGCGTGCATAACATGTACGTAAAGGTCATAGAAAACCCATTAACACATGCTTCAGGAGGGTTCCAATCTAATAATAAGCTCATAGTAATAATAATAGTAGAGGGTCTGGTGAGGGGTTTTCCATAATCCCCAAGGTAAATGATAATCGAATGACTCAGATGGAGCTATCTAGAAAGACCAATTAAACTAGTATGACTCTTCCCAAATAGAAGCCCCCAATCCTAATGGGGGTTTAAATTATTATAAAACCATAGTAAAATCCAAATACAGTCATAACGGAAGATTCCCTTTTTCAAGCCATGTTCTACAAAATATAAATGATACAAGAAAATTTTTTATAAACCTCATTCACGCTCCATACTATTTTCTACAGAAACCCTCATTCGAAGGAAAATCAAGGCAAAAAGAAAAACCAACATTATAAGATCAGTAGGCAAGAATCGATGTAGAGATTTCTTCTACTCAAATAGTAAATAAGATAAAGTGTAAGGGGGGAGAGAGATCAGTTCATGCAATTATAATTATAAGTCATCCAGAACCCAATCTCTACAGAATTCAAACAGAAATTGCAGAGATTGATTTACCCAAATACTAAAGGAAATAAAATATTAAGAGAGAGGGTTAGGGCTTATCATGCCTGTTTTAAACGCTATCTCAATATGCATCTGATTGTTTCAATGCAGCTTCTTGTGTTGTAGCTCTTGGGCACCACACTCACTCCCTGCTCCAAACCCCACCTTAACAAAACCTGAGTTACAGTCTTTCCATGCTTCTTAGCAATCTCCTCAATAACAGGATTTTCCATCACAGAATTGGAACCATAGAAAGTACCAAATCCTCTTAAAGGAGACCATGCACTAACATGAATGTTGACATTGCTGCAATAATCTCTTAGCTTCTTTTGTTGCCACAGAGGATGCATCTCCTCCTGATTGACAGCAGGAGATATGTTGGCATGGCTCAACAAGTCGCTGAGCTTCTTGCAGGATAAATTGCTCACACCAATAGATTTAGTAAGCCCCAACTCCACGCATTGCTCCATTCCCCTCCATATAGACTCTATATCTAATGGAAAAGAAAAGAAAGTCCTCCTCTTTGGGATTTGGATGTGAAGCGCCCTTTCTCAAATTTATAGGCCAGTGGATCAGATACAGATCCAGATATTCTAGCTGCAAATTCTTTAAGGTTGTCTTCAAAGTGGAAACAGGGTCATTGTGATCACCAGCAAATAATTTACTGGTCACAAAAATTTCATCCCTGTTTATAATCCCCGTTAGAAAATCATGATTCATAGCTTCTCCTAGAGCTGGCTCGGTGCCATAAATACTGGCAGTGTCAAGATGCCTGTACCCGACCTGCAAAGCTTTGTCAACAGCTTGCTTCATCTGATCTATGTTGTCAGCCTTAACCGCAGTACCAAAGCCTATCAGTGGTATTGCTATTCCTGAATACAGCTGTGAAACTCTCTCTCGTATCCCCATGCTTCTGCTCTGACCGCAAAAGTGAAAAAAACTACCTGAGTTGTATTTCAGGTACAAATTGATTTTGGGCTGTGTAAAATAGTCAATCCCGAATAGATGGTTGCAGTCGATGCTGAACAGAAAACAACAAAGTTGGACAACCTCCTTGTTGGAGTGCTCAAACAGGCTTCTACCTGAACGAAACCTTTCACGTTGAATAAAAAGAGTAGAGCATGCTCCTGTGGAATTCAATTTAATGGATGGGTGTGATGGAAATGAACAGCTATAGATATTGTTAGGTATAGAGTGAGTTTCAGGCCGTACAAGGACACTATATGAAGCTCGTGGTGCAGCAGCAAAGACCGTCGCCATTGCTATTGCAATTGTATCTATCACTCTTGTATCGCCTTGCCCTCATTCGTTCAAAATCCACACGCCCACCCTCGCAACATCAGGGCGATAGACCTTCATTTCACCATCAATGAATCCACTATCCAGAACACGCTGTAGCAATTCATCTGTTGCAGCATTTGATGGGGTGCAAACAAACATTCGTGGTTTAGGCAGAAAACAACAGGTAGACCAAAACAAGGGGCGGGGACAGAAGACTGCGAATCCTTTTGCAATAAACAAACAATGATGCGACCTGGAGCTGTTCGGAACGCAAAGGGGGAGGGAATTTTAATGTTTTTTGGCAGGTGTTGGTTGAGCCACCCACCCCCAACCATGATTTCCAACCTAACTTCTTTTATGTGCCTCCACGTAACATTAAAGCAGTTGTTGGGTCAGAGTGAACCGTATAATGAGAACAGTTCAAAGTTCAAATCTACTAAATCAAATAAGTGCGAGTTGATTGATAGTGATTGAGCTTTTGTCATCTTGGGAATAACCATAGAAAAGTAATATCAAGAGTCAACACATCATTAACCAACGTCCATTTGCATGTAGCACCTAACTAGCTCTTAACTATAATATTACATGCACATAACATAACAATTTCTGTGTACAAACCCCTAATATTGGATAAGTCAATGGGTACAAACACTTAATTTTGGTGGCGGAGTAGCTAATTTTTTTTTTAATGTGTCTCCACGTAGTGACTTGGGCCACATGAAAACCTTTTGTATGAACGCTTACCTTTTAAACGTGTCCTTGGTCACATGGATGTGGCATGTTGTTGGAACTCGTTTTCCCTTAGAGCTCGTCTTTTGTTATGAGACCCATCTATGAATTTATATTAAAATTTACCTACTGTAGATATTTTAACATACTTAATATCACAGCATTGTATATATGCATAATAACTCGCTTACTATAGATAGTTTATAATTATATAAAAGTGATGATTGAGTATTCCCTGTGACCAAGGTGAAGCCCACCAATGATCGACGAAGGCACAATGATGTTCCATGCTTAGCACTCGATCGCCGAAGGATGAACAGGTGTAACATAGAACAGGGCATTACATAAGCTCCTCAGATCATGAATGTTCGTCCATTGAAGAGGATGAATGGAAGGCCTCTCTCAAGATGCTCGTTGCTAAAAGGTTGCATATAGTTGCTATTGTTCTTGTAGGATGTTGTTGTAGATCTGGAAAAGACCCCTTAATGGTTGCTAATATTTGTTATACTTCTTGTAGGATGCCTCTTGACCTAATCGTGGATTTTTTTAGTTGTGTAACAGTATAGCACATAAGTTTATTTAATGTTCTATACTTTCCTGCAAAAGTTATACGTCATGTCATATAAAATTTACAGGGTTTTGATCTCGGAGCACATAATCACATTTTTGTTTTTTGCAACACATATTACAGGGTGCATTGGCATAATGGTTTGATTCTCTTAACTTATCTTTGTGTGCCGTGATTTGAGCATTTTCTCATTAATTCATAGCATTGGTATCTTGGTTTGATTCTAATGTTAATTAATTTTTAGGTTGGAGTTTATTGTTGGAACTATAATGTAATGGATTCGAATCTATGGCCAAAAGAAGGGACTGTGCTCATCTTCCTCTCAACCTTGTCATTTTCAACATGTATCATTTCATTGCCATTTCTACAATTTAATATTTGATTTCCTATTAACAAAATACATGACTCTACATAACCCTTCCATTGTATCCACATTATGCTTTGTATTCTATGATAATCTACTGAAAAAACAATGTAAGTTCCCCAACATAAAAAAATATGAACATAAAAATCCAAACTCACAACGACCAAAGCTAAAATCAAGTGCTACAAGTTCAAGAAGTACAAAATAACAGTTCATTTCTTCAACAAAATAAGAACATTTTTATTTTCCCACATATAGCTTTGCTTCATTAGCAACTCATTTTGCACCGCATAGCTAATTCGAATTAAAATAAGGGTGGTCTGCAAGTGTTCATAGCATGTTTGTCTCATACAATCTGCAACACCATCACCAATGCAATGGAAAATCGCTTCCAATATATAACAAACAAAGCGCAACACCATCACCAATGAACAACGAATCCCTTGCAATATATAATGACAAATCCTTTTTGGCAGAAACCTCATTCACTATGTTTTCAAGTATTCTCAGGATTTGTCCTATTATTTCTAACTCTTCAATTACTTAATCCCTTTGTCTTGAAATTTATAGGATTTGTTGTCTAAATATCTAGAGAAGTTCCCTTCTTTCTTCCTTTTGTTTGATTTCGTTGTGATAGAGATCTTCATAATACTTAGCCTGATTTACACAACAACAATGAAATCAATTAATGCTACCATTTTTGCACTATCAAAATTCAAAAAATTAGATTATAGATATAACTTTATTAGAGAATAACTAAATGATTTGTAGACATTGATGCAAAAAAATATTATCGAATAAATTTTGTAGCTATTTTGTAATCTAATTTTAACCTGATTTCCTTACATGATACGATGTATCAATATGAAAGTTGTCGTATTATGTTTATAATATTGTGATTCAACGGCTCCATCCCATTTCTAATAGATTCAACAGTGCTTCCAAGATATCTAATATCATTGGCTTTCAGACGATTACAATTTGAGTTTTGTGACTTAAATCTATGCATACCAGTACTTTATATAGTCCATCAGGTCACACTTACTTGAGGTGCCTTGATAGCAAAATTATAGTTTTTTTGTTGTCTTATACATGGTATCTACAAGGAGGGAGTTGTCAATTTCTACAGAGCCTTCTTAAAGTTGCACATGGAATTTACTTAAGGTTTACAAAGCCTTTAACCATTTTGTGCATATCCAAACTTCCTTCCAACGATGAAACCTCATTTCTTTCAGGTCCCTGTTATCCGAATAGTCATACAAATCAAAAGAGAAAAAATGTAATCGATGTATTTAACTAGAAATTTCTAACATCCCAACAGCCCAAAAGACAAGAAATCATTGAAAGAAGCAACCAAAGGTTGTGGAATTTGGATTTGGGTGTCGGTTAAAATTTTTCAATATTTTTGGATATTGCAAATATATTTATGATTCCAATTGAAGCTTTTTAGTATTTTTCTTGGATATATGTGATTTATGAAACTATTCAAATACATAGATACTTATGGAATATTACAAATCTAAGCATGTTTTTGATGGTGGTTATTAATGTTTTAAATATAAGTTTCAACAAACCAATAGGCTCATTAGTAAATGCCACTTAAAAATCTACCTTCCAAGATTTTGTCTTTTCATAAATGTGTTATTTTTATTAATTGATCTACGATAAATTTATTCTTTCCATATTTAATAGTGCAGTTGAGATTTTAAGTTCTTTTCACAACAAATATCATCAGTTTCAAATTAATCACATTAATATTTCCATATAGTTTCATTATAATGTTTTTTAGATTGTTAGAATTAATTTTTATTTTCCCACATTAATCTAAAAAAAACGGTACTTTGAGTATTGATATTGAAACCAAACTTGTTTCTGATGAGTTTCAATCATGCATTTTTACCTTATTGTTACTTAAATTATAATTTTCGAAGGTGGATGATTGTAATAAATTTTTGTAGAATGAATCCCATAACGCAAGTCCAAGGCAAAGGGAAAGCCCTCATAGAACACCACAAGCAATATCTCTTTTCGCCTGCAACTTATGTGACTAATTTTTAACATTACTGAATATAATTATTTGTTTTGATTTTGTGCTTTCTAAATTGTAACATGAATGGGAAACTAGGTCACAACTCTATAAGTGAATTTCAAAGGACAAGTAAGCAAGATCGGTTATAAGAAAGATCAATAATGAAGCAAGTTTTTCTCCCATGGAAGCATGGTCATTAACAAATCAACAATAACATAAGCAAAATAGTTTGAATAGAGGGTATACTTAAATTAAAGAGATAAATAACTTTGTAAATGAAGATCTCGAAGAAGAATTATTACTGCAATAACTACATGATTGTAAAACATAGAATAGATGCATCCACCGCAACAAAAAAACCATGACTTTCTCTCATTTTAATGTTTAGCTGATAGTATAGGTAATTCTCTCAGTTTGGATGATGATTTTCTAAATTTTGATGGAAAAGTTGTGTTTCTAAGATATTGGACATTCACTAAAGCATACTTGAAAATCGTTTGTGGTTGAAAACGCTTTCGTACATATATATGCTAAATGCTGAATCATATACAAAAAACACATACCAAAGACATCTTGTGTAATGTCGCTCAAAGAGACGATGCCACGCTCACGACGTCGATGACGATGAGGTCTCAAACAAATAAACGACCCGATGAAGCGACATTTTTTTTTTTGACTAACGAAGCCTCAGATTCAAAAATTGTAATTTCCAATATGTTTACTGAAGTCGCATATTCACAATGTGTAACAATAATGTAAGTAAAAGTTGCCCAGCAAAGCATCGCAAAGGCTTGTAAATAGAACCCCTGATTCTTCAATTTCAAAATTTTGATATTTATAGTATGTTTTACTAAAATCCCCTATCCCTAATGTGGACAGCAATCTACCAAGCAACCTGGATAAACTCTTCCCGTCCGATCTAAAGCAAATTCAATGTATACTTTTCCATGCCGCTATAATATCTGAGTGATACATCAATATCACACAAAAGACTCACGAGATTGATTTGCGAGGGATCTGATACATCGAGAGAAATAAAGGTCTATTACACCTATCTTAACAAGGACATTAAATCTTCCAAATAATTTTTAGGTGTATTGAATTTTAAATTATATTTAAGTTATATAAATATATATATATATATATATATATATATATATATATATATAATCAAAATTTTCACTTAAATAAGTCTATATGCTTAACATACGTTTGAAATTTGAAAATTAAATGCATAAGAGTCAAATAGGGGGAAAGGCGTTTCAACCCATGTTTAAATCTTTTGGTTGGGGTGGTGGTCTCATCATCCAACTGTCACAATTAAAATAGCTCCCTGCCTAGCGTGTGAATCCACTCCAACTGGACGCATACACCTTTACTCATTTAGATTTGTAAATTTTTATCAGAACAGACAGCCCGCCGTCTCTTTTAGACTTTCCTAGCCGCGCATTAAAAGAAGGTTAATGTGGTGGTTGTGGGTTGGAACTACAGGCGAGTGCAGCAGGGGGGAAGCTGTTTCCAATGCTTAGACCGCATGAAAAGGGTGAGGTTCAGTGCTTCGTGAATAATTTATTTGAATTCCTTAAACATGCTGGTTGACCACCTATGTTGTAATCTGTTCAGCATCGAATGCACCTTCATATTCGGGATTCTGCCTTCAAGAGATGTTTATAAATTCGATTGAGGATAGTGGAAGAGGGGGTGCAATGAAGGGCGTTTTGGACAGCGCCCTGTCCAGCCAAGTTGTTATCTTTCAACTATGGATCTCTTATACCAACAACCATTGCTTGTCTATTGCATCACTCTTAAATAGACGACCACAAAACTCACTTTTGCAAGCATTGCAACAATTTAAATATTCGCTGAGACAGTCAGTGCTTTGTGTATCAAGTTTTTTATCAGGCATATCTACTGAAACATATCATCATTTTTTTATATTAGCAGTTATTCTCTTAGACATGATTTAAGGGTGATTGACTGGTCTTGATTTCGAGACTAACTTCACATTTGTTTGGGCAGTTGCGAGGCCTGCCATGCAGCTTGATGTTTGTGAAGCTAAGACCACTCGCAGTGTCCTAATCTGTAAAAAAAGACGTTCAAAATATTTGTAAGCATTGCAACAATTTAAATATTCGCTGTGACAATCAGTGCTTTGTGTATCAAGTTGTCTATCAGGCATATCTACTGAAACGTATCATCATTTTTTTTCTTTTTTATATTAGCAGTTATTCTCTTAGACACGATTTAAGGGTGATTGACTGGTCTTGATTTTGAGACTAACTTTACATTTGTTTTGGGCAGTTGCGAGGCCTGCCATGCAGCTTGATATTTGTGAAGCGAAGACCACTCGTAGTGTCCTAATCTGTAAAAAGAAACGTTTAAGATATTTGTAGGCATGGCAACAATTTAAATATTCTCTATAAAGGCCTTGGGCCTGGGCCATATTATTATGGGTTGATTTTAGATCCTCATAGAATACCAACAGGGCTCTTCCATTTGAACCTCTTATTATATCTTCAAAGTACAATGATATATTAAGTTTAGTATTAATAAGTTCCTTAGTTTTTATGTTACTTAAATACGAATACTAATCCAACTATTAATACCTCCATTGGGCATCATGGGGTATTGGATAGTGCACTTAGTGAGTTTAAAGTCATTCCATTAACAATAGAAAAATAGAGATACCCTAACATTCCAAATTTTTTAATACATCTCCTTGTAAATAACAAAATGAGATCTAACATGTATATTCTTTTGCAATTTCTTTCCAAACATTCCACAAAAGAATTCAACAATATTTCCAATAAATTTTAGAGTAAGAAATACTATCATTTCAATGCAACTTTTCCTTCAAATCTATTTTTTTTTACAACGTACCCTACTTCATGTGGAAACAAATTTGTAATAATGGAAGCTAAAGAAAACAAGGCAATATTACATTTTTCCTCCACTCAAGGTGGGTAAATACATGATGTTTTTATATTGTCAACAACAAGGTTCTTGTGCTCCAAGGTGTTCTTCATCCATGCTCCAAGTTCCAAGTATTTCAAATCACAACCAAGATAGGGGGAGAGGCAACACTCTCCTCCCAACCAAAACTCAATGGAGAAAAGAAGCAATCTCCTCCATTGATCCCCGAGCCCCAAACACAACACAATGAAGGGTGGTCTCCAACTCAAGGCAACAATACTTGCTTCCACAATACAATTTCTTCACAACATTCAAGGTCTAAAAGAAGAAACAAAAGGAAACACAATTATCACAATACTTTTCACAACAAGGCTTTCATCCAAGCCAACAAGAGAAGGAACTATGGGAAAGTTTTCCTTATGTCTCCCAATTGAGATGAGATGCCCATCCAAAACCCTCCACAATAAAACTCAAGCCCCTATGACTCTATGCCTCCCTCAAGTGCCCCTTTTTCCTCCCATACTCTTATGCCTCCCTCCTCTTATGGCTCCCTCAAGGACAAGGTAAGAATGAGAACATTCTTACCCAAGATGGGCATCCCTCTCAAACTCAACTCCCTCCACAATTTCCTATTCTACTCTTATGCCCCCCTCATGAGTCTTCCCATAGACCGCTCCTACACTACACATTAAACATTCTAACCATTTTCACAATACACAAAAGTAACATGCATTATTCACCAATTTAGCATAGAAGCAACAACAATATGAAAGCAAAAATGGGAGAAGGTTTCCTACCGCTCCATTGGAGAAGCCTAAACCAAGAAGCTTTGTCCAAGCTCCCTCAAAAAACAATCCAAGCATGCAAGTCCAAGCTCTTTATTTTCTTTTTTCCCCAATCTTTTCTCTTCCCCCAAAAGAAAATAACAAAAAGAAACTCTCCAACAAAAAACCTCCAACCCCCTCAACAAGAGAGGAAATTTCCATAAATAGACAAAAGGAAAGGGTGAGGGTGATGTGGCTCCATGTAGGATGCCACATCACACATCCTCAAACCACCTCCCAAAGTCAACTCAAATCCCAAAACACCATAAATGGGTGGTTGGGTTGAATGACAACTCTTTTCCACATCCATCCCTTCCCATGTGTCCTAAGGCACAATTAAATGCAAAAGGAAGAAAAGTGCACTCCAAAGTCACATTTCCCTTCCCAAAACAATAAATAATCCCCTTTTTCGATTCCCAACCCATAGATATGGTTGGTAAGGGGTTTTGGGAAGTGTGGGACAAGTTAACTTGTCCCACAAGTCCCCCAAAATTGCCCTAAATCTCAAATTCGAGATTCAAAGGATTTGGAGTGGTCAACACTCAAAACCAAGCATTCAATACATGAGGAAACACAAGGCTCAAGGAGCCAACCATCAAAATTAATTACATCCAGTAGACTTCCCTCCAAACTTAAAATTTAAACAAGGTGTTAAATTAATCAAAACATACTTAACAAAAGTAATTTAACAAAAAGATATCACAAAAGAAATCATCCACTAAAGTAAGTTAAAACAAGTAATTAAAATTCTTATCCCCTTGGTCACATAGGAAAATTTCACCCTCATGGAAATTTTTCTTAACACATAAAAGAACAAAGGTAACACAATACAATTCACTAGTTGCCTTGACAACCAAAAGTTTGTAAACCACCCGACATCCGGTTGTGTTTGGTTCCCAATCCCCCTCATGGTTGTGATCATGCTGTGTTTCCTGCAAAATACAAAATACCTCCTTCGGCCTTGCGGCCATGTCAAAATATCCCAAAATAACCATATGCATGAAATTTATTAACATCTATACGTAATTCAATCAATCATTATTTCTAGGTCTAAATCACAACTTAATTATGCATTTCATCATTATCTAAAATAATAGTAATGTAAATTCAACAACTACATTCTACTTATTATGGTGAAGAAATCAAATGTTAGAACACATGCAATATATCCATATAAAAATAATATCGGTATCCAATAGTCTGTCCATGAGTCAGTGTAGATCATACTGAAAAAAGAATCCAATCATAATCCAAATGCATCTAGTCACAACAAACATCATGCTATCAATCATAGTATAAGTCATGTCCATATCCAAAGTCTGCATAACTCAAATAGATAATCAACTAAGTGTCGTATGGAAGTGGGCATACATCCCCCTCCCTTAGAGTAGACTTCCTCCTGGAAGTCACTGAAATAAGTGTGGAAACTGAGATTGGCAATGATGTAGCATCCTCCCAAGTAGCACGGTCTCATCGTACCTCTCCCATTGGACCCGAACCTGATCAAATCTCCTCTGCCGCGAAGGCCCAGGGTCCTGCGATCTAAAATGCGCACGGGATCCACCATCACCTGCCCCTGATCTTGCACCTGCAATGCAGTCCAATCTAGGCACATGAGAAGATCAGAAACATATCTCCTAAGCACAGAAACATGAATACATCATGGATGCGCGAATAAGCTAGAGGGTGGCAGTGCTAGACGATAGGCTAAGGGACCAAGGCGCTCCAAGATCTCAAAGGGACCCAAAAATCTAGGAGTAAGCTTAGAACCTTTTCCATAACGGATGGGGCTCTATGCGGTCTGACACGAAGAGAACACCTTCGTGCCTACCTCAAAACTGTGATCTGTGCCTATGCTGGTCTGCAATAGACTTCTTCTGTCTATCCTGTGCTCCTGCATCTCTGTCTGATCAAGGTAACCTACTGCTCCATGTCCTTAATAATGTTGGCCCAAGGGGAAACCCTGTCCTCAATCCTATCCCAGCTAAGAGTGTCCTGCACTCTCTACCATATAAAGCTGAATAAGGAGGCATGCCTATAGAAATCTGAAAACTATTATTGAGGCCAAACTCCACCAAATACAGAGACTCCTCCCATCTCGACGGATGATCCATCACGTACTCCTGAGCATGTCCTCCAAATCTGATTCATCCTCTCTGTCTGTCCATCTGTCCTCCAGGTGATAGCTTTTGCTTAACAATTATCCTCGTCCCGAGGCCATACTGCAGGGTGGTCTCCAGAATGGAGGTTGGGGGGGGGGGGGGGGACCAAGGGTACGGTCGCAATGATCTTCCGCGGAATCCCATGGTAATCTAACAATCTCATCTAGGTATAACCGTGCCACAGCACTTGATGTATAGGGTGGGGCTTCATGGGGAAAATGAGGCTCTTTCGTCAATTATCCACCTGTCACAATTAAAAGACTCCCTGCCTAGCGTGTGGAATCCACTCCAACTGGACGCATAAACACCTTTACTCATTTCGATTTTACATTTATCAGAACAGACAGCCCGCCGTCTCTTTTAGACTTTCCTATGCGGCATTACAGAAGGGTCATGTGGTTGGTGTGGTTGGAACTACAAGGCTAGTTCAGCGGGGGGAAGCTGTTTCCAATGCTAAACCATAAAGACCCGATGAAACGGGTTAGGTTCAGTGCTTCGTGAATAATTATTTGAATTCCCTTAAACATCTGGTTGACCACCTATGTTGTAATCTGTTCAGCCAATCGAATGCACCTTCATAATTCGGGATTCCTGCCTTCAAGAGATGTTATAAATTCGATGAGGAGAGGGAAGAGGGGGTGGCAATGAAGGGCGTTTTGGACAGCGCCCTGTCCGAGCCAAGTGTTAATCTTCACTATGGATCTCTTATACCAACAACCATTGCTTGTCTATTTGCATCCACTCTTAAATAGACGACCACAAACTCCTTTTTCAAGCATCTGCACCAATTTAAATATCGCTGAGCAGTCATGCTTTGTGTATCAAGTTTTTTATCAGGCAATATCTACTGAACATATCACATCATTTTTTATATTAGCAGTTATTCTCTAGACATATTTGAAGGGGTATTGACTGGTCTTGATTTTCGAGACTAACTTCACCTTTTGTTGGGCAGTTGCAGGCTGCCATGGCACTTGAGTTTGTGAAGCTAAGAAGAACCACTCGCATGTCCTAATCTGTAAAAAAAGACTTCAAATATTTGTAAGCAGTGTCAACAATTAAATATTCGATGGTGACAATCAGTGCTTTGTGTATCAAGTTTCATCAGCAATATCTACTGAACCTTATCATCATTTTTTTCTTTTTTATTTAGCATTTATTCTCTTAGACAAAAACGATTTAAGGGTATTGACTGGTCTTGATTGTTTGAGACTAACTTTCACATTGGTTTTGGGCAGTTGCGAGGCCCTGCCATGCAGCTTGATATTTGGTGAAGCTAAGACCACTCGTAGTGTCCAATCTGTAAAAAGAAACGTTTAAGATATTTTGTAGGCATGCAACAATTTAAATATCCTCTATACGGCCTTGGGCCTGGGCCATATATATGGGTGATTTTAGATCCTCATAGAATACCAAACATTAAAGCTCTTCCATTTGAACCTCTTATTATTCTTCATAGTACAATGATATTATTAAAGTTTAGTAATTAATAATTTCGTTAGTTTTTTATGTTTACTTAAATACGAATACTAATCCAACTATTATACCTCCATTGGGAATCATGGGTTGGATATGCACTTAGTGAGTTTAAAGTCATTCCATTAACAATAGAAACTAAGATTCCCTAACATTCCAAATTTTTATACTCGCCTTGAAAGACAAAATGAGATCTAACATGTAAAGTCGTTTTCAATTTCTTCCAACATTCCACAAAAGAATTCAACAAATTTGTCGCAATAAATTTTAGAGTAAGAATACTCATTTCAATGCATTTTTCCTTCAAATCTATTTTTTTTACAACGTACCCTACTTCATGTGGAAACAAATTTGTAATAATGGAAGCTAAAGAAAACAAGGCAATATTACCTTTTTCCTCCACTCAAGGTGGGTAAATCATATGTTTTTATATTGTCCCAACAAGGTTCTTGTGCTCCAGGTGTTCTTCATCCTGCTCCAAGTTCCAAGAGTTCCAATCACAACCAAGATAGGGGGAGAGTCAACACTCTCCTCCCACCCAACTCAATGGAGAAGAAGCCAATCTCCTCCCTTGATCCCCGAGCCCCAAACACACACAATGAGGTGGGCTCCAACTCAGGCAACAATACTTGCTTCCTTCCTCCACAATACAATTTCTTCACAACATTCAAGGTCTAAAAGACGAAACAAAAGGAAAACACAATTATCACAATCCTTTCACAACAAGGCTTGTCATCCAAGCCACAAGAGACGGAACTATGGGAAATTTTTCCTATTCTCCCATTGCATGAGATGCCCTCTGCCAAAACCTCCACAATAAACCCAGCCCTATGCTCTATTCCCCCATCAAGTGCCCTTTTTTCCTCCAACTCTTATGCCTCCTCCTCTTATGGCTCCTCACAGGACAAGGTCAGACTGAGACCTTCTACCCAGATGGCTCCCTCTCAAACTCCCTCCACAATTTCCTATTCTACTCTTATCCCCCCTCATAGTCTTCCCATAGACCTCTTCCTACAACTACACATTAACCATTCTAACCATTTTTCACAATACACAAAAGTAAACAATGCTATTCACCAATTATCATAGAAGCAACAACAATATGGAAAGCAAAAATGGAGAATGTTTCTACCTCTCCATTGGAGAAGCTAACCAAGAAAGCTTTGTCCAGTCCCTCGAAAAACAACCAAGCATGCAAGTCCAAGCTCTTTATTTTCTTTTTTCCCCAAGCTTTTCTCTCCCCCCCCAAAAGAAAAATAACAAAAAGAAACTCTCCAACAAAAAACCCCTCCAACCCCCTCAACAGAGAGAAATTTCCATAACTAGACAAGGAAAGGGTGAGGTTATTTGGCTCCATGTAGGATGCCACATCACACACTCCTCAAACCACCTCCCAACGTCAACTCAAATCCCAAAACCTCAAAAACAACCATAATGGTGTTGGGTTGAATGACAACTCTTTTCCACATCCATCCCTCCCATGTGTCCCGAAGTCACATTAAATTGCAAAGGAGAAAATTGCACTCCAAAGTCCACATTTTTCCCTTCCCAACATAAATAATCCACTGTTTCGTTCCGCACCCATAGATATGGTTTGGTAAGGTTTTTGGGAATTGTGGGACAAAGTTTAACTTGTCCCCACAAGTCCCCCAAACTTGCCCTAAATTCAAATTCGAGATTCAAATTTGGAGTGGGTCACACCAAAACCAAGCATTCGAATACATGAGGAAACACCAGGCTACAGGAGCAACCATCAAAATTAATTACATCGTTACTTCCCTCCAAACCTTACAATTTAAAACAAGGTTGTTAAATTAATCAAACATACTTAACAAAGTAATTTAACAAAAGATATCACAAAAGAATCTCCACTAATTAAGGTTAAACAAGTAATTAAAATTCTTATCCCCTTGTCACATAGGAAAATTTTCACCTCATGGAAATGTTTCTTACACATAAGCACAAATGGTAACCAATACACTTCACTAGTGCCTTGACAACCAAAGTTGTAAGCCACCCACATCCTGTTGTGTTTGGTTCCCAATCCCCCGCATGGTTGTTATCATGCTGTGTTTTCCTCAAATACAAAATACCTCCTTCGGCCTTGCGCCAGGTCAAAATATCCAATAACCATATGCATGAAATTTAGTAACTCTATACGTAATTGCAATTCAATCATTATTTCGTCTAAATCACACGTAATTATGCATTTCATCATTATCTAAAATAATAGTAATGTAAATTCAACAACTACATTCTACTTTTATGGTGAAGAAATCAATGTTTAAACACATGCATATATCCATATAAAAATAATATCAGAGTGGTAAGAGTGAATTTAGATAGAATGGAATGATGGGGAGGGTGAGGTGTCAGTGGGGGTTGGTGCCGATACGATGGAGTAAGTAGGCGGGGGATTGGTGGTGGAAGGTTTCTCCCTCCTCGTCCATGATTCAGTGTAGATCATACTGAAAAAAGAATCCAATCATATCCCATGCCTCTAGTCACAAAACATCATGCTAATCAATCATAAGGATCAGTCATGTCCATATCCAAGTCTGCATACCAAAGGAACAACTAAGTTGTCGTAGAAGTGGCATTACTCCCCCTCCCCTTCATAGTAGACTTCCTCTGGAAGTCACTGAATAATAGTTTGGAACTGAGATGGCATGATGTACATCCTCCCAGTACAAACGGTCCTCATCTACCTCTCCCCATTGGACCCGAACCTGATCAATCTCTCTGGCCGCGAAGGCCAGGGTCCCTGCGATCTAAAATGCGCCGGATCCCCATCACCTCCCTGATCTGCACGCTCAATCAGTCCACTCTAGCACTGAGAATGATCAGAAACATATCTCCTAACACAGAAACTTAAATACATCATGGATGCGCGATAAGCCTAGGTGGCAGTGCTAGACGCTAGGCTAAGGACCAAGCGCTCCAAGATCTCAAAGGGACCCAAAAATCTGAGTAAGCTTAAAACCTTTTCGCATAACGGATGGGGCTCTTATGCGGTCTGACAACGAAGAAACACCTTCGTGCCTACCCTCAAAACTGGGATCTGTCCTATGCCTGGTCTGCATACTTCTTCTGTCTATCCTGTGGCCCCTGCAATCTCTGTCTGATCAAGGTAACCCTACTTCTCCATTCCTGTATAATGTTGGCCCAAGGAAACCCTGTCCTCAATCCTATCCAGCTAAGGGTTCCGGTCACTCGCTACCCATGATAAAGCCTGAAAAGGAAGGCATGCCTATAGAAATCTGAAAACTATTTTGGAGGCAAACTCCACCAAATACAGAGACTCCCTCCATCTCGACTGAATGATCCTCACGTACATCCTGACATGTCCTCCCAAATCTGATTCATCCTCTCTTTCTGTCCTCGTCTCAGTGATAAGCGTGGCTGAAATTAATCCTCGGCCCGAGGCATACTGCATGGTGGTCCAGAATGGGAGTGTAAAAGGGTCAACTGTCGCAAATGATCTTCCGCGGAATCCCATGTAATTAACAATCTCTCTAGTATACTCGTGCCAGCATCACGATGTATAGGTTGGTCTTCACTGGGGAAAAAATGAGCTACTTTCGTCAATTTATCCACCGTGACCATGATGGCGTCGTGGTGGTATCTCGACGTCGGCAACCCATAATTAATCCATCGAAATGTTGTCCCTACTTCCACTCCGGTATGGCAGGGTGTCGAGAAGGCCAGCTATATGCTGATCTTCGGCTTTCACCCTCTGGCATTCTAAACAGCGGGATACAAATTAGCTACATCTCTCTCGCGAAAAGTCCTCTCCAAAATACCACTGTCCTCAAGGTGTCGTGCATCTTCTTCAGAACCCCGGTATGGGCTGAATACGGTGCACGATGAGCCTCTGTCAAAATTTTCATGTCTCAAGCCTCCATCTCTAGGACTAAATCGAACCTCTGTGTTCTGAGAAGACCATCTCCTCTAATGAAAATCCAACAAATCTCCCTCAAGGGGTCTCTGAACTCAATCTCTGCGTTGGCTGCAATATAAAACTATCATGAGGAAGCTTTTCTGTACAGATCACTCCGCAAATCTGTGGCCCCGGCGGTGGCCATAGCCCATGTCTCCGTCTACTCAAGGAAGCTGCAACCAATTCTCCTTGCCCTTCCACATTCTCTATCTCCATGTCATACTCACAAGTACCTCCATCCACTCCGCTCGACGAGCCTGTTGAGATTGGGCTTGTGTGAAGAGGTGGGTGAGACTCACGTGATCCATCCCTGAGTGTAAACTCCGGCCAAGAGACCATGTCCTCCACCACAACTAAGGCATGTACCACTTACTGCAAGCTCAAGTCATGGGTCAGCATAATTGACTCATAATCTTTGATTTTGCGGGATTCAAAGAGGCAACTACTCTACACTCCTTCATTACACTCCTCCAAGTCCTGCCAGGAGCCTCTGTGCATATGAAAAACTCTCCATGAGGATCCTGGCACTGCAAGGATAGTGCTCTCGGTAAGGCATTCCTTCATTGTACTGAAGGCCTGCTCACATCATCTGACATAAAACTTCTTCCCTTCCGTGAGCGAAGTGATGGTGTACGCAAATTACGAAAAATCCTGAACCAACCCTCCTGTAGTACCTGCTAACACAGAAACTACGCACCTCGTCACACTAGAAGTGTGCTGCCATCCATGATGGCTCCGAATCTTGGAAGGATCGACTACGATACCTTCCCCGAAATACCCGTGGCCCAAACTGCACCTCAGGCTGAAGAACGCACACTTCTCCAAGTTTGCCCGTAAGGCGCTGTTCGCGAAGAACACTGAAGAACCTGGCGAAGTGCTCCTCGTGCTCCTCATGTGTGCGTGAGTACAATCAGAATTTCATCAAGGAAGATAATCCGAAGCGCATCAAGGAAGTTCCTAAAATACCCCATTCATCAAAAACTATAAAACACTGCGGGGGCAATTTCGTCAACTGAAATTACCACTGTGAACTCGTAGGCCATATCTCGTGCAGAAAGCTCTTGAATATCTTCTCTGCACTCCTTAGCTAGATGGTAATCCGGACTTAAGAAATCTATCTTAGAGAAAACTGTAAGCCCGCCCCCTTCTCGATCAAACAAATCACAATGCTGGGAGGGGTATACTATCTTGTTCGTTACTTTTATTCAGCTACGGTAGTCCCTACCCACCGAGAATACATCCTTCTTCTTCCAGGCGAAGAGAACGGTGCACCCAAGGGGATAGAACGCAGACGGATTAAGGCCTTTCCCAGAAGGTCCTCAATCTGTAAGCTTGAGCTCACATACTCAAGAAGTATTCCTCCTATAAGGTGCTCGAGAAAATATAGGCCTGCGCCTGGAATTAAGATCTATATGGAAATCGATGCTCACCTGGGGATGTAATCCCTGGTAACCCCCTAGAACACATCAGAAAACTCTGATAAGATGGGATGATCATGAGGGAAGTCCTCTGGACTCATCCTCCTGCTCTGTCACGGACCGTAATAGCAAATAACTACTGAAAACCCTGTCGGCACCCACTTAAGCTGGCATAGCGAGATGGTTTCAAATGGAAACGACCCTCCTAACCCTGATATCACTGACGTCTACTCACGATCATCTCATCAAGCATACTCGGGCCACAGCATATGTGTGATGATAGGTGGGTCTTCACTGGGGAAAAATGAGCTACTTTCGTCAATTTAGCCACCGTGACATGATGGCGTCGTGGTGGTATCTCGGACGTCGGCAACCAATAATGAAATCCATAGAATGGTGTCCCACTTCCACTCCGGTATGGCATGGGGTAGAGAAGGCCAGCTAGATGATGATGTTCGGCTCACCCTCTGCGCTATCTAAAAAGCGGGATACAAATGAGGCTACATCTCTCCGAAAGTCCCTCTCCAAAAAATACAACTGTCTCAAGGTGGCGTGCATTCTTCTTCACCCAGGGAATGGGCTGAATACGGATGCACGATGAGCATCTCGCAAATTCATGTCTTCAAGCCCATCTCTAGGAACATAAATTCGACCTAGTTGCTTGTGTCTGAGAAGCATTGCCTCAATGAAAATCCAACAAATTCCCCTCAAGGGGTCTCTGAGACTCAATCTTCTGATGGCTGCAAGATAGAAACTATCATGAGGAAGCTGCTTGTAAGGATCCTTACTCCGCAAATCGTGCCCACTGATGTGGCAATAGCCCAATGTCTCCGTCTAATCAAGGAATCTGGCAACCACCTTCTCCTTTCCCTTCAAATGCATCTATCTCCATGTCATACTCACAGAGTAACTCATCCAACGCCGATGACGAGCGTTGAGATGGGCGGTTGCAAGAGGTGGTGAAGACAAGTGTCAGTCCTGAGTGTAAAATCCTCGCCAAGAAGAAATTGTCTCCACCACACTAAGGCATGTACAAACTACGCAAGCTCAAGGTCATGGGTCAGATAATGAGCTCATAATCTTTGAGTTTGCGGGATTCAAAGGCAACTACTCTACCCTCCTGCATTAACACTCCTCCAAGTCCTTGCCAAGGAAGCATCTGTGCATATGAAAACTCTCCATGAGGATCTGGCACTGCAAGGATAGGTGCTCTCGTAAGGCATTCCTTCAGTGTACTGAAGGCCTGCTCACATCTATCTGACCATAAAAACTTCTTCCCTTTCCGCTGAAGAGAAGTGATGGGGTACGCAATACGGGAAAAATCCTGAACAAACCTCCTGTAGTATCCTGCTAGACACATGAAACTACGCACCTCGGTCACACTAGAGGGTGCTGGCCAATCCATGATGGCTCGAATCTTGGAAGGATCGACTACGATACCTTCCCCAGAAATAACGTGGCCCAAATACTGCACCTCAGGCTGAAAGAACGCACACTTCTCCAAGTTCCCGTAAAGGCGCTGTTCGCGAAGACACTGAAGAACCTGGCGAAGGTGCTCCTCGTGCTCCTCATGTGTGCGTGAGTAAATCAGAATTTCATCAAGGAAGATAAGCACGAAGCGATCAAGGAAGGTCCTAAATACCCCATTCATCAAACTCATAAACACTGCGGGGGCATTCGTCAAACTGAAATGTACCACTGTGAACTCGTAGTGGCCATATCTCGTGCAGAAAGCTGCTTGTGAATATCTGTCTCTGCAATCCTTAGCTGATGGTATCCTGACTTAAGATCTATCTTAGAGAAAACTGTAGCCCCCTTCATCTGATCAAACAAATCATCAATGCGTGGAAGGGGGTAACGATTCTTGATCGTTACTTTATTCAGCTGACGGTAGTCAATACACAACCGAAGAGATCCATCCTTCTTCTTTCACGAAGATAACTGGTGCACCCCAAGGGGATACGCTAGGACGGATTAGGCCTTTCTCCAGAAGGTCCTCAAGCTGTAACTTGAGCTCACATAACTCAAGAGTAGTCATCCGATAAGGTGCTCGAGAGATAGGCTCTGCGCCTGGAATTAGATCTATATGGAAATCGATCTCACATGGGGGAGGTAATCCTGGTAACTCCCCTAGGAACACATCAGAAAACTCTGATAAGATGGGATGATCATTGAGGGAAGGTCCTCTGGACTCATCCTCTGATCTGTCACTGACCGTAATAGCAAATAACTGACAACCCTGTCGCGCACACCACTTAAGCTGCATAGCGGAGATGGTGCGAATGGAAACGACCCTCCTAACTCCTGATATCACTGACTCTACTCCAAGATCATCTATGCAAGCAATAGTCCTATGGTAATAATCCACTCTAGCTCTGTGAGGGGAAAACCAATCCATGCCTAAAATGATGCCATAAGATCCTAATGGAAGGATCCGAAGATCATAAGTAGTGGTGAAGGGTCCAAATCCACTACACACTCCTTAACTAAGGAGTCTACAGAAATTTTGGCTCCAGAAGCCATCTCAATGTCCCAACTATGGCCCTACCTAACTGCCACCAGCCTATAACGCTCTACTAAGGATGGTGCAATAAAAGAATCAGAAGAACCAGAATCAAATAATATAGGGGTGGAAATACCACCAATACTACCTATCGTCTCAATCACAGTACTCTGATGCTCAGCCTAGCGGTTCTTGACCGCTACATAGATCCGATGACTCCGTGCCATATCTCCAACAGTAGGATCTGAGCTCTGTGTCTTACCCTTGGTAGGGTTATGTGGGCAATCTCTCCAAAGATGTCCAACAACACCGCAACCATAACAACTACCTGGTCCTCTCCAGTGGGAAGCAACTCCAGCTGGTACTCTAGATGACTGAGATACAGATCCTGACGATCCGGCTATGGACTGCTGGGGTCTCTGCTGACGAGCTCCTACTAACTGAGCTCTCGGTGCACCCTGTGTCCTGATGGGACCCCTAGGAGGAGGCCCCATACTACGTCCTCTCTGTGCATCGAATCTCTGAGGAGGTCGGTAAGGTGGGCGGGTCTGCTGCTGTTGCTGCTGCGGTGGTGGCCTGAATGAAGCTTGCCCTGAACTCTATCCACCCCGTGGAGGAGGAACTGACCCCTTCGACCTACTATCCTGCATCTGCTGGATTCGGCTCCGAACTCTATCTCTAGCCTGCTGCGTCTTTCCCCGTGTCTCCTATGCAATATAGGCCTTCTCCACGGCCTCTGCTAATGTCTGTGGGTAGTGAATGCGCACTGCACCTCCTAAATCCAAATTCAGGCCCCGGATGAACTTGTGAATCTGTACCTGCTCATCTTGCATATAGTCGACGTACTGGAGTAGGTCCAGAAATCGACTCTCATACTCAGCTACTGTCATCGATGCCTGACGGAGGTCATGAAACTCATCTATCCGCTACTGAATAAATCTCCTTGGTAAATACCTGCTCCTGAAACGCTCCTCAAATAGCTCCCAGGTAATCATCTCTGAGTCAACATGGAGCTTCTGCTCCTCAGTCCTCCACCAGACTCCTGCTCCATCCTTCAGAAGATGGATCACAACACGAGCTTTCGTGTTGCTACTACAAGGACAGAGCTTGAAGCATCCGCTCAAGCTCACCAACCAGGCCTCTGCCTGAAAACCGCCTGTATCACCTGAATACTGAGATGGCCGCAGCTTTAGGATCTCCCTGATATGGTTTGCAGCTGATGTATGACGAATCCTAGGTCTCTCTATATGCTCCTCCCTCTGTCTAGGGCTCCGAGACCTGTCCCTATGTCCTGAGATCCTGTCCCCATGTCCTCTCTGTGGTGACTCTGCCCTAGCCGACTCTGCACGTAAATTCTCTGCTCTGTGCTCCTCGCTGTGTCGAGGGGATGCCTGAGCATCTACTGATGGCTCCAAACTATGTCTAGCAAGTCGTCCTCCCAAGGGCTCTCCGCGTATAGCGGAATTGACATCCTGGAGTGTCTGCAAGATCTGAGGCAGAAGGGCTGCTACGGCCTGATCTGGTGGTGGTATGTCTAGGTCTATGTGAAGAGACCCCTCGCCCAATCCGCGCCTCCTGCACAGATCAAGGCAAGAGTTAGTTCATTGTTCTAGGTCTTGAGCTAGTTTTCTAAATCTGTTGTTTACTATAATTATCAACATTATGGCTTTATATTTTAAAGGTATTAGCTCTGTACTAAGTTGAATGTTCCTGTTATGTGTTTTCCTGTGTGTGCCCAAGGGTCCCAGCTTCGAACCCCTGGATCTGATACCAAAATGTAATGTCGCTCAAAGAGACGACGCCACGCTCACGACGTCGATGACGACGAGGTCTCAAACAAATAAACGACCCGATGAAGCGACAAATTTTTTTTTTTTGACTAACGAAGCCTCAGATTCAAAAATTGTAATTTCCAATATGTTTACTGAAGTCGCATATTCACAATGTGTAACAATAATGTAAGTAAATGTTTCCCAGCAAAGCATCGCAAAGACTTGTAAATAGAACCCCTGATTCTTCAATTTCAAAATTTTGATATTTATAGTATGTTTTACTAAAATCCCCTATCCCTAATGTGCATAGCAATCTACCAAGCAACCTGGATAAAATCTTCCCGTCCAATCTAAAGCAGATTCAATGTATACTTTTCCATGCCGCTACAATATCTGAGTGATACATCAATATCACACAAAAGACTCACGAGATTGATTTGTGAGGGATCTGATACATCGAAAGAAATAAAGGTCTATTACACCTATCTTAACAAGGACATTAAAATCTTCCAAATAATTTTTGGGTCTATTGAATTTTAAATTATATTTAAGTTATATAAATATATATATATAATCAAAATTTTCACTTAAATAAGTCTATATGCTTAACATACGTTTGAAATTTGAAAATTAAATGCATAAGATTCAAATAGGGGGAAAGGCATTTCAACCCATGTTTAAATCTTTTGGTTGGGGTGGTGGTCTCATCATCCAACTGTCACAATTAAAATAGCTCCCTGCCTGGCGTGCGAATCCACTCCAACTGGCCGCATACACCCTTACTCATTTAGATTTGTAAATTTTTATCAGAATAGACAGCCCGCCATCTCTTTTAGACTATCCTGGCCGCGCATTAAAAGAAGGTTAAATGTGGTGGTTGCAGGTTGGAACTACAGGCGAGTGCAACAGGGGGGAAGCTGTTTCCAACGCTTAGACCACGTGAAAAGGGTGAGGTTCAGTGCTCCGTGAATAATTTATTTGAACGCCTTAAACACGCTGGTTGACCAACTATGTTGTAATCTGTTCAACATCGAATGCACCTTCATATTCGGGATTTTGCCTTCAAGATATGTTTATCAATTCGATTGAGGACAGTGGAAGATGGGGTGCAATGAAGGGAGTTTTGGATAGCGCCCTGTCCAACTGAGTTGTTATGTCAACTATGGATCTCTTATGCCAACAACCATTTCTTGTCTATTGCAACACACTTAAATAGACGACCACAAAAATCACTTTTGCAAGCATTGCAACAATTTAAATATTCACTGTGACAGTCAGCACTTTGTGTATCAAGTTGTTTATCAGGCATATCTGCTGAAACGTATCATCATTTTTTTATATTAGCAGTTATTCTCTTAGACACGATTTAAGGGTGATTGACTGGTCTTGATTTTGAGACTAACTTCACATTTGTTTGGGCAGTTACGAGGCCTGCCATGCAGCTTGATGTTTGTGAAGCTAAGACCACTCGCAGTGTCCCAATCTGTAAAAAAAGACGTTCAAAATCTTTGTAAGCATTGCAACAATTTAAATATTCGCTGTGACAGTCAGCGCTTTGTGTATCAAGTTGTCTATCAGGCATATCTACTGAAACGTATCATCATTTTTTTTTTCTTTTTATATTAGTAGTTATTCTCTTAGACACGATTTAAGGGTGATTGAATGGTCTTGATTTTGAGACTAACTTTACATTTGTTTAGGGCAGTTGCGAGGCCTGCCATGCAGCTTGATATTTGTGAAGCTAAGACCACTCGCAGTGTCCTAATCTGTAAAAAGAAACGTTTAAGATATTTGTAGGCATGGCAACAATTTAAATATTATCTATAAAGGCCTTGGGCCTGGGCCATATTATTATGGGTTGATTTTAGATCCTCATAGAATACCAACAGGGCTCTTCCATTTGAACCTCTTATTACATCTTCAAAGTACAATGATATTATTAAGTTTAGTATTAATAAGTTCCTTAGTTTTTATGTTACTTAAATACGAATACTAATCCAACTATTAATACCTCCATTGGGCATCATGGGGTATTGGATAGCGCACTTAGTGAGTTTAAAGTCATTCCATTAACAATACAAAAATAGAGATACCCTAACATTCCAATTTTTTTAATACATCTCCTTGTAAATAACAAAATGAGATCTAACATGTATATTCTTTTGCAATTTCTTTCCAACATTCCACAAAAGAATTCAACAATATTTCCAATAAATTTTAGAGTAAGAAATACTATCATTTCAATGCAACTTTTCCTTCAAATCTGTTTTTTTTTTACAACGTACCCTACTTCATGTGGAAACAAATTTGCAATAATGGAAGCTAAAGAAAACAAGGCAATATTACATTTTTCCTCCACTCAAGGTGGGTAAATACATGATGTTTTAATATTGTCAACAACAAGGTTCTTGTGCTCCAAGGTGTTCTTCATTCATGCTCCAAGTTCCAAGTATTTCAAATCACAACCAAGATAGGGGGAGAGGCAACACTCTCCTCCCAACCAAAACTCAATGGAGAAAAGAAGCAATCTCCTCCATTGACCCCCGAGCCTCAAACACAACACAATGAAGGGTGGTCTCCAACTCAAGGCAACAATACTTGCTTCCACAATACAATTTCTTCACAACATTCAAGGTCTAAAAGAAGAAACAAAAAGGAAACACAATTATCACAATACTTTTCACAACAAGGCTTTCATCCAAGCCAACAAGAGAAGGAACTATGGGAAAGTTTTCCTTATGTTTCCCAATTGAGATGAGATGCCCATCCAAAACCCTCCACACTAAAACTCAAGCCCCTATGACTCTTATGCCTCCCTCAAGTACCCCTTTTTCCTCCCATACTCTTATGCCTCCCTCCTCTTATGGCTCCCTCAAGGACAAGGTAAGAATGAGAACATTCTTACCCAAGATGGGCATCCCTCTCAAACTCCCTCCACAATTTCCTATTCTACTCTTATGCCTCCCTCATGATTCTTCTCATAGACCTCTCCTACACTACACATTAAACATTCTAACCATTTTTCACAATACACAAAAGTAAACATACATTATTCACCAATTTAGCATAGAAGCAACAACAATATGAAAGTAAAAATGGGAGAAGGTTTCCTACCTCTCCATTGGAGAAGCCTAAACCAAGAAGCTTTGTCCAAGCTCCCTCAAAAACAATCCAAGCATGCAAGTCCAAGCTCCTTCTTTTTCTTTTCCCCCAATCTTTTCTCTTCCCCCAAAAGAAAATAACAAAAAAAAACTCTCCAACAAAAAACCTCCAACCCCCTCAACAAGAGAGGAAATTTCCATAAATAGACAAAAGGAAAGGGTGAGGGTGATGTGGCTCCATGTAGGATGCCACATCACACATCCTCAAACCACCTCCCAAAGTCAACTCAAATCCCAAAACACCATAAATGGGTGGTTGGGTTGAATGATAACTCTTTTCCACATCCATCCCTTCCCATGTGTCCTAAGGCACAATTAAATGCAAAAGGAAGACAAGTGCACTCCAAAGTCACATTTCCCTTCCCAAAACAATAAATAATCCCCTTTTTTGATTCCCAACCCATAGATATGGTTGGTAAGGGGTTTTGGGAAGTGTGGGACAAGTTTAACTTGTCCCACAAGTCCCCCAAAATTGCCCTAAATCTTAAATTCGAGATTCAAAGGATTTGGAGTGGTCAACACTCAAAACCAAGCACTCAATACATGAGGAAACACAAGGCTCAAGGAGCCAACCATCAAAATTAATTACATCCAGTAGACTTCCCTCCAAAACTTAAAATTTAAAACAAGGTGTTAAATTAATCAAAACATACTTAACAAAAGTAATTTAACAAAAAGATATCACAAAAGAAATCATTTACTAAAGTAAGTTAAAACAAGTAATTAAAATTCTTACCTCCTTGGTCACACAGGAAAATTTCCCCCTCATGGAAATTTTTCTGAACACATAAAAGAACAAAGGTAACACAATACAATTCACTAGTTGCCTTGACGACCAAAAGTTGTAACCACCCGACATCCTGTTGTGTTTGGTTCCCAATCCCCCTCATGGTTGTGATCATGCTGTGTTTCCTGCAAAATACAAAATACCTCCTTCGGCCTTGCGGCCATGTCAAAATATCTAAAATAACTATATGCATGAAATTTATTAACATCTATACGTAATTCAATCAATCATTATTTCTAGGTCTAAATCACAACTTAATTATGCATTTCATCATTATCTATAATTATAGTAATGTAAATTCAGCAACGACATTCTACTTATCATGGCGAAGAAATCCAATGTTAGAACACATGCAATATATCCATATAAAAATAATATCGGTATCCAATAGTCTGTCCATGAGTCAGTGTAGATCATACTAAAAACAAAATCCAATCATAATCCAAATGCATCTAGTCACAAAACATCATGCTAATCAATCATAAGTATAAGTCATGTCCATATCCAAAGTCTGCATAACTCAAAATGATAATCAACTAAGTGTCGTAGGGAAGTGGGCATTACATCTTGCACAACAAAAAAAACATCAACTTCGGCAGGATTTTCCATATCATGAGCTTGTTTGTTACTGTTGATGGAAAAGCCATTGTCTTAGCTTGCATTTATTGTCTTCACTGTATGTGGTGCAACCTGCAGGTCTCATTACTTTTGTGTGGCTCAAGGTAAGTTATTTCTATTTTTTCAAAGACTTTAGGTTGCATAAATATTGACAGCTCAAGCTTCAACAATGGCGCATGCAATCTGGGGTTTGATGTTTATTCCATTTAATCCGCAGAAAGTATCACCAACAGCCTTCCAATCAAAGTTTAAGGTGAGTAAACGGTTTCTTTTTGGGATGAAACAAAAATGACACTGGAATGGATAATTCTCCAGTTTTTGGCAATTCCTCTGAATTGGTGTCAAGTGCAAGAGACTTTTGGCAGCAACGAAATTTCCATCTCTGTACCCTCTTCGAGTGTGGAGTTTGGGTTGATAGAGCCAGGAGAATGGTTTTTGTAGTGCCAGGAGAATACGGTAAGCGAAGTTGAGATGAAGGAAAATGGTTTCTGTAGTGCTAGGAGAATACGGTAAGCGAAGCCGAGATGAAGGAAAATGGTTTCCATAGTGCTAGGAGAACTAAGCTTCTATCTACTATAAGCTCTGTTTTTGTAAATTTGAGCAGCTTGAAGCACTCGCAATGGGTGGGATGAAGGTTTGCAAGCCTAAATTTTACACTACAATATTTTTAGCATTTATGTTATCATGTGGTTATGCAAGTTGAGATTTTAAGTATCATTCCTTCATAAATTATAGTTTTCATCTCTCTCTACTTTGCTTTCGGTTGTGATTGAATGTAGGAATTTTGGAAGGTAGAACCTGTCAAGTTGGAAGAAAAAAAAGCAAAGAGTTTTCGAGAAGGAAGAAACAATTGCTGATAAACCCCATATCCTATCACCCTTAAAATTTGCCAATTTTGAGCTTTCTTGTCGGTACGCTATTTCTAATAAGGCATAAAGAGTTTATTATTATGTTTGTGTTCATTATGATCTATTGCATGTTGATAAACTCCTGACATAAAGAATAACTAGAGATAAATCTCTCTTGGTAATGGTGAGTACATAGACAAAGATCTCATGTGATATAGGCTACCTCCTCCTATATGATTTCCTGCAGGTAATACACATGCCATGGTGGGGTCGTTGCAGTGTCTTTGATGTGTGCAGGGGAGGCCACGATTGCTAGAGGTGAGTCTCCAGTCACTTGTTTTTAATATCTTTAGTGCACGATTTTCTGGGTGATGACATCTTCAAGGCAGTGGCGGACTGCCCAGTGCCCAGATTGAATTCAATACGGCTTCTTCAATTCATACTTGGCGATTGGTGAGGAAATAAAAAAATTATTTTCTAATTACACTGAAGGCATTCCCCCTATGGTAAAGGGCCTCCAAACGTTTCTACTGTGATGTTAAATTTGACGGTCGCTTTGACATTTTTTCACCTTTGATGGGAAGAATGACGGTTTTGACGGTCTTGTTGACGTTCTCAGTTTTCTGTCTATTTTTAGCAGTTTTGATTTTTCTTTTTTGCATGCTGAATGCGGGCCTACTGTTTTTTAAGGTTTTGGATGGTTGTAGCGAGTGCATAAGTTAGAGCTTTACAATAACTATCCGAATTATAAAAAGTCTTGAAGTTAATTTGCAACGCTGGTGGTGGTTAGATGTTTCCTACTGTAAAGTGGAGTTTATAGGAATTTATTTATTCTGGCCCTATTTTGCATGCACTCAAGTAGATTATCTGGGTGTTCCTTCTCTAGATCTATTGGCTGCATCAGAAGATTCAAAGATAGGAGATGAGTCGCATAATTCTTCTTCTTCTTCTTTAATTTAAAGATAGGAATTTATTTAATTTATTTATTCCGGCCTTGTTTTTGCATGTTCTCACCATTACCAAGAGATTTTATCTCTAGTTATTCAACTTTAATGACAACATATGCATTTGCAGTATCTCTACCCATACCACTAATGCCCAGATAAAAAATCAATTTGGTCATACACCAACCATAATAAAGGAGAAGGCATAGTAAATTGTGGCATCTTGCTGTGAATTGTCGTCTTGAGTTAACCCTTAATTGATCTCTTATCATTTAATTTTAGCAATCGACACATGCATTTGCATTATCTATTGATGTTCAGAAAGATCAACCCCCTTTATACTAGCAATCACAGCTGAAAAGGATAGAGTGGAAGAGTGGAGGTTTTGAGTGTACTCTGGTATTAGAGTTATGACATGGACTGTGCACAAGGGCTTTGGTCATCTACCACTTCCAACAAAATTTTAACATCTGCCCAATTTAATCCTTTAGGATGATCAAGGTGGAATAATAATAATGATTAAAGCCTACACTTCACTTCACTTCATTGTTATTTACATAGATTCCTACTCAAAAAGGGGTTAATGTTTGTCAGGATTCTAAATGAATGTCACGTTTATTGTGCTAAATGATAAGGTTTTACCAAGAAATTTTAACTCCATAACCTTCTGTTACAATTTGTAATGTTCCTCCTCAAGATCGATATGGAGACAAGAGACTCTAACTAGTATTATTTAGCTAAGAACAATAGACTATTATATTGGTCATAGAGTACCAAGGATTTTTCCTTCACTGTGATTGAATGAAGAATAAGAATTTCCTTAGAGTCTAGAACTCCACACCAATCCTCATGTCTCTTCTAACCCCGTAAAGAGTCTTTAAGATCAATAAATCTCTTTAAGATATTCTCTCCTCCTAGCAATGATAAATGATGATTTTAAGACCCTATCATAGGGTTCCAATGTCTATAGGGCAAGAAAGAATGTGACAAGTAGATTACTGTCATTTTCTTATGGTTAAGGGTTCCAAATTCATACGCAGACCTCCACCATGCGATGCTACATCATACCAGTCCTTAACAATGCTTGCAAGTTTCTGAATAATAACAACGCATGAAGACTCAACACAAGCTCTAAGAACACATGCCATTTTTCTTGACTAACACATCATGGGAAAATGTGAATTCAAATAGAACTAGATCTTTACACACCTATTCTAGACTCAAGCTCCTAGATCTACTTGTCATATGTTACTTGAACCATAATTTAATGATTAGTCAATCATTGCAATAGGAAACAAAGGAAATCACCATTTAATACTTGTTACAGACTATACAAAATAGAAATGACAATTGCCTCTTCCAGGTGAATAAAAAAGTTTCGATCAAGACATGATATGTCTCATTATATATGTAAATCCTCCCGATCCTAAATTAATGGGATAAAGAGATAGGTCAATTTGATTTTTCACTCAGGTTGAGGTTTTTGTTTCTAAATTTCAATTAATTATTTCCTTGTTGCCTGAGATTTACTTATTTTCATTACTTTTCTTTGTTAACAGAGCATTTGGTTTATTGGATTCGGTATTGGGAAATAGAATTGGATTGAATTTTTTCTATTTTTTTAGATGTCTACAGTCTATATTTGGCAGACTTGGTCCTTTAACTGGAATTTGAAAAGTTTGCCTTCAAGTGGTCAAAATAGTTATGGTTTGGGAAGAGCATCGCTCTATTTAGCTAATATGGCAGAGTTGTCGTTTCATCTCCTCTAAGACTACAAAAACTATCTAGTGATGGTCTGGTTTCTCAAGTTGCAAGAATGATATCTTTTACTAATTCAGGCAATGTTCAAACATTAGTTAGTTCACCAATGTACATGATATTTTTTTGAATGCTTTGATGAAGTACTCTTGAACCAAGTCCACATATTATCAATTTTAAGTGTTGAGATAATTATTTTGTTTTGGTATAGTTGTCATTGCCCTTATCTCAGCCTGTGCAAGTGGATCTTGCTATATTTACAAGTTTTTTACATTTCAACTTTTCATATATACAAGTAAATACATTTTATAGGAATCAAATATCAAAATGTGGAAATCTAGGTGACAGTCCTCCAAAAAGCATCCTTAATATACAAAGATCAACATGCCCATCTTAAAAATAAATCTGTTCCATTACATAGAATTAAATCTGCAAAGATTTCCAGCCTCTTTATTATCTCTTGTTGAGCATCAAATAATTTCACCATGAACCAAATATGCCAAAAGACAATTTCTTTTTGCATTTGTTTTAAAAATTTACATATACAATTTTCCTCACCGCATCCCAAAAAACATCATCTTTGTTATGATGTTTGTCTTTGTAGCTAGAGTTGTAATCTTCAAATTTGCTACACGGGAGTGTCTAGTCCTCTTGAACCACATTTGCGGAATATGTTTTTCTTTGAATCAAATTCTTTGATTGTTGTCATGAAGCTTTTACATGTTTAGTATTTGTTATGTAGTTATGTTTTCAAAGTTTGAGATACATGAAAAGTAAATTTGTCCTACAAGATGCATGTTTTTGCATTTGTTCACAATGCTTGCCAATTTGAGAACAAATTTTTTATCCCCAATGTCACAAAACACTACCTTCGGCAGGATTTGTTATGTCATAACCTTATTTTATGTAGATTTTGATGCTTAAAAATTGCATTTGTATATGAATTAGTAATTGATAAAATTAAACAATTATTTATTTTCGTAACTTTTTAAAACTATTATTGACTTCCTTTGCTTAGTATTTAATTGAAATTGAGCGCAACTTATTATTATTATTTTTTTCCTTTCCATTTTAATTATTTTGTTATGTAAAATTATAAACATAAATTATAATGCACATGTGTAGACTTGATACTAGTACAAATATCTTAAATACATCTATTTGAAAAATGTCGATAGATATCAATTTCAAGGTTCTTATATTGGATTTTATGCATATTACATTGATTAATAATTTTATTACATTCTCTTCATATTCCTCCTTGCTTGAAAACAAAACAAAAAAATTGTAAAAAAGAGCCCCAAACTCTACCATACGGTCAAGATATTATTATATTTGAAAGACTTATCAAATTAAAAAAAAAGTAACAGTCAATTTTAATGTAGAGATAAAATTTGAAATAGTTACACAATTAGATTACGCCCCTTGCTGATATTATAGCAACATATTATTATTATTTTAATTGAATTCTTATAAGTAAATTTTCTTAAAGAGATTGTCAAATGGACATCAAAATTTAAGTAGTGAATAAAAGTTGACACAGTTACATCGTTATATTCCACCCCTTACTACCATTACTATTTTATAATTGACTTCTCATAATTAATAATAGACTTTAAAGTGACGATCAAATGGATGTGAAATTTAATGTAGAGAATAAAATTTGACACAGTCACACCATTAGATCCCTCCCACTGCTACCATTATAGAATTCCTATTGGCATAAAAATGCACTTAGCTCCCAATTGTCATTATTATTACAGTGTGGCAAATTATCTTTTATTTTTGGAAAGAGGGTAAATTTGAGGGTTTTGAAAGGACCCACATCCTTGTACATTTGAGGATTTTTTGGAGAGGATCTAAAACCTAGTTACAATGAAGGGAACCAACACGAGGAACTCGAATGAAGCAACCTTTAGTAACCAGAAATGAAGATGCAACATCTGAAGCAAGTGAAGTGAATGGGAATGCAACGACTGCAATGAGTGAAGCAGAAACTTGAGTGAAGCGATAACCAACATGATACAACTATAGCGAGTGAAGAAACTGTAGTCTTTCATTTTACCAAATTTCCCAAGGCACATTGACACATCACTCAACTAGAACTGAGAGCTCACCCGAAGCGCACAAGGGTACCAAGTCCCTCTTTTATGGCAGCTTGTTCAAGGAGTTAGCATGATCATACACATATTCCAGATCCATAATATCCATTCAATAATAAAACATAACATGAACTAGATCTACATTTTAACCATATACGAGATTAACTCATACAAGAATAAAGATTAACTTTACCATGCAAAAACCAGTCACAAATGTGTCTATAAGTAGTATCCAACCACAAATATCCATTATATTAATTGTTGTAGAATACATAACCTGAATACATACATAATAATGTCACCATAAGTCATGCGCGGACATAAACCAACAACATAACTCTCAAAAAAACATGGATCATCCTCTAAACTATGTAAATCAATATATATATATATATATATATATATATATATATAGGGGTGGGGAATTTCCATTCACCACCTATGCATCCTCAAAATAGGTTGCATGCTAAGAATAGCCATGCGCCACTACAAGATAACCACAAAAGCATGCAAGATTTCCTAATAATAGATTTTCTTTTGTTAAATCCTAGTTCAGATCCTATTATTAGATCTAGAACTATACATGTCATTTGGTCTTCCTTTGCATGAGATCTATCACAAAATAGACTTATCTTGAACTACAAGTCTTCTTGTTTTAATCTTATCTTTAATACATTGCTTGACCGCCACTCCAATTCCATAATTAGACCCGTATCCTAAAACTAGCTAAGTGTTGATCTCTTGCGCGCAATTATTTCTTGTCTTCAGGGTTCATTTTAAGACACCTATAGAAAATTGAAGGTGGAAAATACCTGGTGAATATCCTCAGAACTGGTTTTGGCAAAAGGAAAATTTGACAGTTTTTCAGAACTGAATTTTTGCAAGGTTTTTCGAGCGAGAGAGACTACAAATTTTCAAACATTGATGCCTCGTTAACATGCAACAACAAAGACCATTGACGTCGTGTTGACGTGCATCAATGGTCCTTGTTGACGCACATCAATGGCCCTTGTTGACGTGTGTCAACACGACGTCAACAAGGGTAGTTGACGTGTGTCAATGGCCCTTGTTGATGCGCGTCAATGGTCCTTGTTGACACGTGTCGATAAATGTCATTGACCCTGGATTTGTCCTCTAAATACCCTCCAATCAGTCATTTTCACATTTACACTCTCTAGCTCTCGATTTGTTTTGTATATAGGAATCCATCATTCACAAAGACTCAAGCACAACTACAATGGCGACTACAAGTGCATCCCAACTGCAAGCTCAAGAAAAAAATAGAGAGGAAAATCTAGTCCTATCCACAGGAAAGATCATCTACAGGAATCCCTTGTGCCCCCACATCCAGACCATTTCATAGATGAATTCTGAATACAAAGATTTGATCGATGCATGTGAGTTTAGTGGGTTTGTTAAGATGCCCCATTTTGAAACAGACCCAGATATTTTGAATTACCTTCTCTCATCTTACAATATAGAGGACAACTTGTTTTATGTTACTATGAACGATGGTTGATTGTTTCAATTCGGTATCGACGCAAATGACATCCATCAGTTTACGGGCCTTCTATTCAGAAATTTACCCTTTGTTACAATGAAGGAAACACTCATTGAAGATGATAAGAAATATCTCGAATCAATTTTCGGTTTCCATGTTGATTGTAAGTATAATTCATTTGCATTCGTCATTTTTTATTTAGTTTTTGATTGTGATACAATTTAATGTTATATTAATTCCCACTATTTTTTTGCATTTGCAGCTCATGTCAATAAATCCAGGTGTGGTGTGGATACACAAAGAATTGCACACCACTTTCTTACTACAATTATTTCCTTTTTTCAATCAAAAATAGTTTTTCAAGGTCAACAAACAGATATACCAAACTGGGCCATTGCATACATTGTTGCAACTATCACAAAACAAAAATTTGATTGGTGCACCTTTTTATAAAAAAGAATTGACATAACAAATGCAAATCTTTCAAAAAAACCTATCATTTACTCCACAAACTATCTCCTTGGCCTTTATTACGAGACTCTTTTAAATTTAAAAGACAAACCAATTCCCACTTGCACTGATGAGGCGTTGATGAAGTTGTCAATTCCATTTGAAGAAAAACATGTATAAACTATTAAGTTTGTATTTCGACATTACAATGTGCACAAGTTGTAACAATTTACTGTTTGCAGAGAAGATTTATGGAAGCCCTTCCCCAGAAAAAGTCGTTATCAAGAGGAAGAGGCCAATAACATGTTGAGGCTTCAGGAGATTCCCAATCTGAAATGGAAGCTCTCTCCTCTCCTAACCCCCAATAGTTTGAATTCGTTAAATGCCAGAGAAGTAATACCTTTTCATGTATTATTTACAAATTCCAAATTTGTATTTTCATTTTCCAATTTAAATTTTACCCAATTGAATTGACATACAATTCAATGTTGATGACATTACAGGGACTTTGGACCATACGCGTGTTTCAGAAACTCAACCATATTCCCCAAATCACTTAGTACAGTCGCATGCATTTTTATCTTCTCAACAACCACCAATTACTACTCCAACACGGCCACCATTAGCACCACGACAAGCTACCCCTCAACAACAAGGTACAAGTTTTGAATACTACTTCGTTTAATTTCATAGTTTTTTACATTGTTTTCTAGTTTTTCATATGTTTTTTATTGAATTTTTCAGCACATTGCAGTCCTCCTTCAGTTCACACAGCAACACTGACCCCCCCTCAACCAATAATATTTAATATGCCAACCAGAGGAATAGGAAAAAAGAACATTGGTAAATTCATGCCAATTTCTCTGGCCCTTAGCGTGACACTAAACATTACCTCCTCCTTTTGAATTCCAACCCTCTCACTTGGTGGCTTACCCAGTGCAATAGGCATATCGGTTTTGAATAATATAAATTTAGATGAATATTACTTGGGCATTGATAACAATGACCCAACTAGTTTTTCCAATACCCGTGAGATGATTCAAGGCCAACAGGTATACTTCAAATTCAATATACTTTACCATATTGAATTACATTTCGCTTTAGATTTATTTGTTTGAATCTTGATTAATTTTATCACAAACAGGATCAGGGCACCCAAAGGAAAAAAAAAGTAGCAGTTGATCTAGCTGAAAGCCCCCATACCTCTCCAGTGTGATCATCTTCATCAGATATAGATGGTGAACAGTTGTTACGTTTTCCTTTGGAGAACTTAATTAGTTATGATTTTCAATCCCATGTCGGTGAGTTTATTCTACCTCATATCAGTTAGCTCATAGAATGGGAGAGAAGGGATAAAGTACGTATCAATGATATTATTAGTCGTTATGAAAATTATTGGCAAATGGATAGTTTATACGCTGTAGTCCAGAATCAACCTGCAAAGATGGATTTCTTACTCACCCAAGTAAGAAGTGGGACTGTCACGTATAACAACAACTATAATGATGACATTTTGGATAAGACATTAAACATATTGGATAATATTAGTGCTGAGGCCCAGGAATATTTTAACAAATGGTCTAAGGACAAGAATCTGGTAGCAGTTGCAAATGCCGAGAGAGATAGAGGAGTCGTAAGTATGATCAATTTCAAACAATAATTTTTGTTAATTTAAAGTTTTCTTATTTTAGTAATATGTTGAATTGACAATGCCCGTTCATCGTCGCTCCCTTGCTTCTACGATGACCATGCTTCTAGGAGATGAATGTTGTTGTGTTCCTTTGAAACGTTTGTGCCTTCGCCTTGTCGAGCGTTCCTTTTGATCGCTAGTAATATGATTAATAATTTTTTTTGTTTTTAATAAAATTCATGCAAAAAAAAATAATGATAAAAATAATATTTTAAATTATTTTGTCGATTGGCGATTATTTATGTTAGTGTCATTTTCTTTAGCAGTATAGTTATTAGTTACTTGCAAGCTTTTCAACCATAGTATTGATCTCTCTTGTGCCCGACCCCTCGATCAAATTACTTTGTTTTGTCACTATCGTGTTAGTTCCTAAACGATTATTCGAACCCCGTTTAGGTGTCACGACGTCTTAAAGCGTAATAAGAATAGATAATAAAGGAATCAGTATCAATTATACTTTAATTGTGTAAATAAATAATAAAATTTTATGTGGAATAAATTAAGCCTTTTCAGGCCATGTTAATCTTTTATTTTTCATCCACCGACTGCCTTTATGGTTTTTACTCCTTATGGTTGGCGTGGGGTTGAAGGTTTGTTTTTTTATTTGTTTCCTGGCAAGTGGGGGGTGCGTGGAAGAGTGTATGGCCTCCTGCCATATTCTAATTGCTTCTTCTTTTGGTGCCTTGTTGGCATTACGGTTGTTGGGAGTTAATCAAACTATGTTTACTACCCAACCACCGTGTACTTTCCTCCATGCTGGCCGCTTGCTTTTCAAAATGGGATGTGATTACTAAATCTTCTGAGATTTTGTCTCTTACCTACTCTTGCCGTGTTTCTGGCCGCGTGAAGTTGGAGGGTGCGTCCTTATTGGGGTTTGTGATGGGAATTGAAGCTCAGAAGCTGGTTTTTTCAGTGTAGGAAAGCAGCAGGGAAACCTCCTTCTTCTTCTGGTCGCACCTTCAATGGAGGAGCCTGGAGTGCCGTGAGGAGGTGTTCGGCGTTTTGCAGCCACTACAGGGTAGAGTAGTAAACTTATCTCAGAAAATCAATGGCCTCCAGAGAGAGTTTTGTGCGACTGCTGCCACAGGGCGATCCCAAGGAGCCGTGGGTGTTGATCCTGATGTTCTGGTTTCACGCGACCATAGAGTCATGATCAGTTGTAGCAAAATCCTGCAGCTGTAGCAGAAGCCATTTTGAGCGCTTCCAATGAGCAGGTTGTCCACTATGTTGTTATCTGTTCAGTGCGAATGCTTCCTCAAATTCGAGATCTTGTAGAAGTTTTTGATGGCGGGTTCTGCCTTATTAGCTAAAAACGTGTAAGAAATGTTGTTTTTCTTTCTGAGCGGCAATCCTTTTAAAGCGTGTTGTGCTGTCTTGCCTTTTCATCTTGGAAAGTCGCTGCTGTCTAGGTGGTGAATTTAACATGGAAGGAGCTCGATCAAATCTAGTGGCTGGTCAGCCTTATTGAGGATGCTAAGTCTAGGGACTGTTTTATGGATATGGAGTCTGTACCAAGAGATTTTTTTTTGGGTTTTAAAACCATCTTCTTTTGCTTCGTCTCAAACAAGGGCTGCTCCTATTATGAGAGCACCCAGGGTTAGGAGATCGATGAAGGATAGAGGAATTAAAAAGGAACTTGGATGCAGTTGGTTTAAAGGCAATAGAATGGTGCATGCTTTTGTGTAGGTGGCAGATCACACCCTCGGGCACAGGAGATCTATGCAATGTTGGAGATAGTGTCTTGGGAGAAAAAGGTAGTAGGATATTTTTCAGACTCAGATCATGTACTAAGGTTTGTATCTCCAAAATCAGTTATGTGATAGTGAGAGTATTACCAGCAGACCTGGTGAAAAATTATTGGAAGGATTCTCTTTTAAGACTTTACTTGTTTTATGCTGTAACTCATGGAAGAGAATCTCTTAGGCGTGGATCTGTATCATGTCAGAATATTCATGAAGCACATTTTTCCTTGCAACTATATGAGCATCTTCAACGAGTCACTATTTTGGCAGGCATAAAGGGTGCTGTTGGAATTATCACACCTTGCAAGCTACAGCTGAAATGTTTTGCTACACAAGCAACACACTTGATTTTTTGTAGCAACTTCTTCACAGGTGAAAATACATTTGGTTTGCTTTCTCGGGGAGGTCATGGGTTTTGACAATGAGAGTATCATAAATATACAATCACTCCCTGGAGAATATTTCTGTCCAGTTGGTAGGCAGCGTGTTTACCCTAATGAGGCTGTGCAAACCTAATGTACACATCCTTTCTGCAAGCCTTTCCTAACTTATGTGCTGAGTACTACTAGGGCCTGCCCTTATGACGTGTATTTGGTTACTGATATAGATTCGAAGGCAGTGCAAGAGGAAAGTCCAGTATTGGCTGATGCTATAGGCCGTGTGACAGTTCATTGCCTGCACCACAAGAGCGGCTGCACTTGGCAAGGGCCTCTTTTAGAGAGTATAGCTCATGGTAATGGTTACCAGTATGGTTCATCCCCTGTTGTATGGTAGACGTGGCACCCAGTTTGTTCACCGACAAGGACGAGAGCATGGCCGTTAACAGAGTTTGGACCTTCAACAGGCCGAGGAAGAGAAGTTGCGCTGGTGGGGTTGCTGTTGCAGGCCCTGTCCATCTTGTTATCGACTGCGAGAGCTTAATCAGGCACGATATTCTCTATACCATTAATTCTTATGCTGTTATTTAATTGAATCACTAAATAACTCTACTCTTCATATTAATGTCTCGTGTGATGGTATACTGTTTGGTTTCCACTTTCCTGGCTCGTTTGTATTTGTTTTGGCGTTAAAAATGATTGCGTTGGTTGAAGCCGTTATATTGTTTTCTGGGTTTTAATAAATATTATTTGGGTGAACTTTGTTCTTAAGACTAATAAAACAAAAGAGGCAGGGGTCTTGTAATGAAAATTTTCGAGTTCTATGTGTTGGTCTCACGATTTGAATGTTTTACCAAACATTGTCATTGGACTCAACTTTATAGTTCCTGTTATGTTCTTATTCTTGTTTCGGTTCGAGATCTGTAGTTCTGGTCTATGTTGGGAATTTGCAAATTGGTGATTGAGTACTGCGAGTGCATCGTGTATAGGTGAATGATGCTATTCTTGTCTCTATCCTTTTCTTTCAGTTGTTTTAGGTTCTAGTAACCCTTCCCGGTTGGCTTGGTGTGTGCTTAGCTTGACTGACTTTTGAATTGAGCCAAGTTGATATTTACTTTCAACTAGGTTAGTTGCTTTTGTTATTTTGTTTTGAATTGCTCGAAGAAATACTTTTATTCTTCGAGTTTCATGTTTTATTTTCATAATTGATATCAATTCATGTTCACCGTTTGGAGATTTCTGTCTTTGGAATCACCTTCTCTCCCTTGGTGACTGTTATATGTTTTGAGGAATGTAGCTGAACCTATGGAATGTTTTCTTTTGACGATACTCACATTTTCTTTTGGATAGCTTAAAATGTCAGAGGAAATACTCTTTCTTACCTTGATTTTGTTTCACACATGTTGGAGGATACGAGAGCTACTTGATCATTAGTGAGGAAGTTTTCAAATCTTAAAATTGGGATGTTGGTTTTATGCGTAAGAAACTACTCTACTTTTTTCTCCCTAAAGATGCTTAAATTTCATTCTCCTGTGACTTAGAGTTTGGTGTGTTTGGAAACTCATTGGTTGACTGGTTTTTGTGATGATTGTTGTGATACGACCTCCTTGCTATCATTGTAGTAGAATGGTTATGTGTTGACCAAAAAGGTTAAAGTTGACTTGTTGTTGACGATAGATCCTTTGGAAGCTATGTATCTTGTGTTGTGTTCTTGTGAATGATTGAGTAACCCTCCTATAAGATTTATAATGGATGTGTTTGGTCTTGTCAAGTTTGTCCTTTTTCTTAAGACATTCTCTTGATTAGAAGAAAGTCTAATAGAAGGATTGTTAGGATAGGATGTGACCCATGCGAGGTCATTTGTGCATTTCATCCCTTTTCTTTCCATTTTTATTTATTCTGTACTGACATAAAATTAACTGTTATAGGCACATCATCTTAATATTAATTAGTCATGTTGGTTTAGATATTCTCATGTCGATTGATTGTTTGGGATCTTCGAGTGGCATAGTGAATCCTTGGCTTGGTGAACTAACTTAAACAAATAGGGATAGATCACGTTCGAAATTAATTCTCTTCCTGTAATTGTTTTTGTTTCGAAATGTTATCTTGTTAATGACGGTCATTATTGTGATATGGGTGAAATTCACTATGATGTTTATTAACTGCTCCTATGTGAAAATGATAATTGAATAGAGTTAGTGCCATCCCTTTTATTTAGACATTTTATGCTTTTGGTCAGCTCTTTAATTGCTCTTGTTTAGACCCTTGAATTATTGTTTTCTTCTTCAACGGTACTTTTCTTCCTTGAAACAGTTAGATAACAACATATTGTCTTAATGTTATAGCTTTTATCGTGCTCAGTTCTTGCGAACTGACATGTGCTAACAAATGTGCAGGAGGATTTCCTGAGTAGAAAAGAAAAAAAAAGAGAGAGAAAAAGATATACGTGTAGAGAGTGGTTTCCAGCCTTCTTAGGAACTGCTGTTGTACGAATGTTTTCCTTGCTTTAAAACGTTGGTATGGAAATTGTGAAGACTTTATAGAAGGCATTGTGTTATAATTTTGTATTGTTCTCATGTAGGCTGTTATCGTTTGAAAGTCAATTTGAGAAATATTATTGTCAATAAGATTAAATGAACTTGTTTTGACATGTGTATCCTTCGTTGAATTTTCACTTTTCAGAATATGATTTATCCTTGAATTGTCACACCTAATTATAATTATCTAAACTTGAATCAACATACATCACTTTGGTTACCTTTGGTCATGTGTTGTCTGGTAGAGGACTATGTTTTGAACCTAGCAAAAAGAAAACAAGGGAAAAAAATATACCTTGTGATCCCACGTAAACTAATCAACAATCTCTTATTGTGGTGAATCCTTAGAATGATCTTAAGGTGAAATCAATAATTGAATTCTTGAAAGATAATAAGATTATAATAAAAAGAAGGAACTTGACTAAGAAACTCTTCGATCTATCTTACCCGTTGAAAATGTAAACAGTATACTTATGTCTATCTCTTCAAGTGGAGCCCAAGTGAAACCTTTAATAATTCGGGTTAGACTCTTGCCCCAATGAAATCCTTTTTAACCACTAATAAGATCTTAATGATGAACCCAAGTCTTAGACATTCATGTACTGTAAAAATAAAATAAAATAAAAATTGACCGCTTGAAAAGGTAAAACATATATGTTCAAAAGCAACGTCGAAAACAGATTGATAAAGTTAAGAGCCTTGAGAAATTAACTGCCTCCTCACAAATGAATAAGTTAGTCAAGTAAATGAAGTAACTTCTTGCTATTCTATAATTGGTTTACTCTGTATATTAACATTATCAAGGTAGGGGAAAATTCTTCAAAGGAGACATGACTTTCAGATCCTCCTATCGTGATTCCTCTGCGAAAAGTAAAGAATGTAAAAACACTTATAGCTAAAACATGAATCTAAAGAAACCTTCTGTGGGAGGACCTTGTTATAAGACTGCATACTTTAGATGAACCATTGTGTCCTTAGTGTGTGCCTCATGTCTATCTGTAACTAGTGTGGGTCCGTGTTGTGGAAAGCATGTCTTTGGTTGGTTGTATTCCCTAGAGAACTTGTGTAGTGTCGTACTATCTTCAAGCAAGTCAAAAAAAAAAAAGTTATCCTGTATTTCATTGTGTTGTCCTTGTGTTGGTATTTTTGGTGCGCTACATGACATTACTTTTTTTGTGCAGTTGAAATGTGAAAATTTGAAGAGTCAAGAAAAGTTTTTCCAAGTTCACTTGGAAACAACGAAGAATAGTTTATCCGCAGCGAAGAATTTGAAGGAAAATATTTTTTTGGTTAATAAACAAAACAATACACTGAAGCAGATAATTAAAGAGCAAGGCTTCGAAAGTGAAATTTTATTCAAAGCTAAGGCATCAACTGATCCAAATTTGATGTCCCATGGAGATGTGACAAAGCAAGAAGAAATAATTTTTAAAAATTTGGATAGTGCTGCGGAAGATCTCATAAGTTCTGGGGTTATTTATGCCGTTGGGGAAAGGGGTACAACCATAGGTGAATAAACCATTGGGGAAAGGAGCACAGGAGTTGAAATGGATACAGAAAAAGATGGTTGAAATTTTTTATTATTGAGTGTGGAAACTTGAAATATTGAGTATATTTGAAAATTTGAAACATTTAATGTTGTGGTCATGGCATTATGAATTTTATTATCTGGATTTTATAGCCTTTCAAAATTTCAAATACTATATAATCTTTAATTTTATAACTTCCTATATATTATGTATAGAATTTCTAGATTGTATATGGAGTTTATGTTTTTTTGGTTTACTTGTAATGATGATTGCATTATATAGGGATGATGAAGTATGTTTCTTGTTTACTTGGATTATCATGAATTATATGTGGATGTAGATTTAGCTTCAAGCACAATAATTCTTCTTCTCTAGACATTTAAACTTGTTTTAAGATAATTCATTCTTCTCTATACTTGTAATGATATGATCATGATGACATTAGAATGGATATAGATGATAAATAAATGGAATGTGTTAGGACAAAGACATTTCTTTAAATTTAAAATAGATAAATAATTGTTTTAATAATAATTGTAGTGTTAGGATTATGATAATGATATGACATATATGGATGATGATGAATTTTATGTGGACATAGATTTAGCTTCAAGCATGATAATTCTTCTTCTCTAGACATTTAAACTTGTTTTAAGATAATTCTTCTTCTCTATAATTGTAATGATATGATCATGATGACATTAGAATGGATATATATGATAAATAAATGGAATGTGTTAGGAAAGAGACATTTCTTTAAATTTAAAATAGATAAATAATTGTTTTAATAATAATTGTAGTGTCGGGATTATAATAATGATATGATGATGATATGTATATGGATGATGATGAATTTTATGTGGACGTAGATTTAGCTTCAGGAACGATAATTCTTCTTCTCTAGACATTTAAACTTGTTTTAAGATAATTCTTCTTCTCTATACTTGTAATGATATGATCATGATGACATTAGAATGGATATAGATGATAAATAAATGGAATGTGTTAAAATGGATATAGATGACATTAGAATGGATATACTTATAATGATATGATCATGAATTGTTTTAAAAAAATGGAATGTGTTAGGATAGAGACATTTCTTTAAATTTAAAATAGATAAATAATTGTTTTAATAATAATTGTAATGTCGATGATTATGATATATGATATGATAATGAATTTTATGTGGACGTAGATTTAACTTCTAGCACGATCATGGATGACGAATTGTATAATGGATCATGGATTATGAATTGTATAATATGGAAATATTTTCCTCTGTAAAATTCAATTGTTTCATTTTATCCCAAAAAGTTTAAAAAATATATCAAAGCATTTTGTAAATAAAAATAAATAAATTAAACATAATTGTAAGAAATCAAGAAAGATGATATGATAGGGTTTAACTAACCTCTAGTGTTTTAGATGGCTGTGAAATCATCACTGGTAATGTGATAGATCTTTATTTTAAGAAAACTCAACACAAGAAATGGATTAGTAGATAGGATGGGTGAGTTGCTTGACATTGTTAGTCCCGAGAAGTACCAGCTTCCTTGGATGGATGTCAACCCACGTTTTTAAAAAAAAATAAAAAAATTGTATTTAAATAAATGTTAATATATATACCTGTAACATATTTAATAATAACAAGAGCTGAAAAAATTTTAAAGTGAAAAACAATAAGATTAAGGTGAAGAAGATACCTATTTAAAGTTGAAACAATCCATTATCAATAGCTTCTTCAAACTCGATGTTCTCTTCTGTAGAGTATGACGATGTGCCAATTCCACTCTCAACGTTGGGAACAGTTGTGCTTGTAGTTGTATTATTCACACCTCTTCTTTTGCAAAGGGAATTCCAATGCATAATTGCTCCGTAAAAAAAAAAAGTTTCCATGGAGTATCAAGATACATAACACCTCATGTAACTTTCCAGATTTTTATCCAACATGTTTCTCAGTTTTGATTTTATAAATGATAATGCACTGAAAAACCCTTTCGTCCTCCACAGACCCCAAAATCATTGTTTGGAATAACTCATATAATATGAAATATTCATTGATATCTTCTTGTAAGATAGAACTTTGATAGATTCCTCGCCACAGCCTTGTAATAGCACCACTTTTAGAAAGTTTGTCTAAAGTTTTATATTGGTTCCTCATTGTTGTTGCAAAATTTGTTGATTGAAATTTTAATAAATCAGCATTCAATATATACCTTTGATTTCCATACCCTTGAACTTTGAAGTCTTTGCGAAATGTTTCATTATTGTACCCATGGATTTATGGAAATGCTTTCGTACAAAGTCAGCACTACCACCTTCAATATTCAAAAAAATTAGGATTCATCACACCCATGGCTTCAAGAATTTTATCTTTGGAGAAATGTTCTCTAATTTATGATGATAAGGATTGTAATTTTTTAAAAAAGATTTATTCTTGTTTCAACTATAATAGACTCAAAGAGATTACGTGTCATGGGAACATCTTATCGTTCTGATCTTGTAATATCTTGACAATTTTTGCAAAATGTGCAGTGGTATCTCCCTCCCATTAATAGTGATGCAGACGTGATCGTGGATATTAAATCTCAAATAGTTACTAGGATTTTTAAGATCTAATAAAGCTTTCCAATTCTAAAAAGCAATTATATCAAAATTATCTTGGGAATAGTACAAAATATCAAGACTTTGACATACCATTTTTCTCATCTGTATAAAATCCACAATATAGATTAATCTCCCATGTGCATGCTCCATAAGTGTATTGATCACCTGCAACATTAGAAGAATACCACCCAAGGTAAGCAATGTCTCCAAATTAGTTAAACGGAACAACAAGTCCCTCACCCTATCAACTTAATGATGATATTTGGGCATGAAACCAACCAACGAAGGATACTCCTCACGAAATCTGCATGTATGTTCATAGAAAGAGATCCATCAAGTCTTAACATCTTCCAGAAGTTTTTTGCCATCTATAATTCCAATTGTAAATTTTTGGAACTCAAGAAATCGCTTTGGGCTACTTTCCATATAGGCTTGAAGTTCTCTTATAAGGTCTTCTAATTTAGCAACATTTTCATGGTTGCTTACCAATTTATATGCTAAATTCATTCTATGAGCCATATAGTGAATTGGTAGAATATATGGGGCCACTATTGTTTGTAATCTAACACACAGCCTTGTTTCATGACCTTGTATGATAGATGCACCATCTACTCCGTAATGCATACCAACTTCATAGCAATTTCATAATAAGTCATTTTAACAATATCTTTCAAATGAGAAATAACTATTTTATGTAGGTTTTTAGCATTACAATTTTCAACCATTTTCATAACATCCAACAGATGAGGTGTCCTTATATGATTTTCTAAAGTATAAACGTGGATACATACCCATGCAATTTTGTCAACTGCTGTCATTTCATCAATTGAAAGAGAGATAAACTTTGATTTTTTTTACATTATCTTTCAAATCTTCCTTCTTTATCATCGAAAGGCATTTTTCCATTTCCCATCCACTAATTTTAAACCAATGAGACTAAGGTACGTTCAACATTCCATTATATTGATACAAAAATTTGAAATTGAGGAAATCTGAAATCGGTCTTCCTTTCTTTAGTATGTGAAATAAAGTAGAGAATTATATGAGTTTTGCATGTAGATTTGTTTGATTTATCTTACCAATTGGTGATGTGATCGTTCCTCCCCTTTTCCACGAGATGTTTGCATTTTTTTTTGTTCTGCCTCATAATCCGCTGCATATCTAACATGCATGCATTCTTTTTTATTTTTCCACTTGTGTGTTTTGATTTTTCTGGCCATCCGTCCCCGTTACAGTCAAATATTGTTTTCCACAATGTTTTTATATAGTGTTCAGCTTCATTTGCATTTTTTGTTGCTTTCCCAATTTCCACATACATATTGTACATGTACATTCAGATGGGATCTCTTCAAAATTAGATGATTGTACAAGTTCGATAAATGGAAATTTAGTTGCCCAATCAAACTTGTATGACCTGCCAATGGTCCACATATTCTTGTTCATTTTCAATGTTTTACTTCTTTTGAGTAGAGTTTTAAGAAATATCAAAATCAACCTGGTTTCCCTCTTTCCTAAACGGGAATTTGAATTTGATTTTTGTGTTCCATTTTTCTAATTATTTGTATGTGTGATATCTTGATGCACTTCTGGCTGCACCCCAACGGGAAGAATATCTTCAAGATCTAGCATATTATCGTAGGTTTCATTTGTTTGATACTATGCAGAATGCATGTCCACCTCAAGAATATCTTCCACATAGTCAGTATTCTGATTCTTTTTGGTGGGCATCTATATGGTTATTGGTATTTTCAATATCTGTTTTAGCATATTTTCTAAAATACTTGAACAGTGCTTTCTACAAAGAGATTTCTTAGTTACTTTTAGAGTCTTTGAATTCTTAGGGACTAACACCTTCCATTATTCTAAACAGAGTCTTGCATTCAACAAAAGAACCAAGTAGTGACTTAGTAAGTCAGAGTCAAAATTATTGTCACTCGTGTCAACTATGGTAATCCCTTATCGTGCGTCAACAACTAACCCTTTGTCACGTGTTAACAACGCGTCAAATATCCCTTATCACACATCAACAAGGCATCAAATGTCTCTATCGTGCATCACTAAGGCGTTAATTGGATCTTTCACGCATCAACTCTTTCCCCTGTCACGCATCAACTGCTTACGTCCTTATCGTGCATCAACTCTCTCTGTCGTGCATAAAACAAGGAAGTCACTTATCTATGTCACGTATCAAATCTATTACTCTCGCACGTGTCAACTACTTACCACCCTTGTCACGCGTCTGCAATATCTCCTTGTCACGCGTCTGTAATACCTCTTTGTCGTGCGCATCAACTATATCCTTGTCACGTGCGTTAACAACTAACCATAATAAGCTAACAACAATCTCTGGTGCTTAAGAGTATGCAAGTTCAAACTTCACAATATTGGTAATTTGGTAAGCTACTTGTGGTAGTACCGTAGTATACTACCCTGGTGAATCACCTAGGTTTTTTTAGGATATGTTTTCGAATGAATGTGAAGTTGAATCCAAACAAGATATACTGTGAATTTTAGGCGAACAGGACACTAACCCGCTTTGAAAAAATCACCTTTTCAAATTTTCCTAAAATGAAATTTTTCTCCATATTACGAATATTCGCCACTAAAATTATTCCTGCTTGTCTTCCACGTGTAAACCATGTCCTTCTCATATGTTCTTACTTACACGTGCATCTCTTCTCCAAAGTCTTTGCATGTGCTAAACATCTTCCTAGGTACTCAGTCATTTTTCTATGCTCAACATTACCCCACACTAATGATGTTTTCCATATTTGGAAACATTTAGCTTCTCCAAGAAAGAAGATAAGAATAAGAATAAATAACATATACCTGGATTGCACCAAAGAATGAAAGAATTTTGCTACTATGTAAGGAGGATGGGAAAATTCTTATTTAATGATGCCTCCATGGAATTCCATCCCTCCACTTCACTTTGCACTTTTTTAAACAAATCCCCCAATCATGGCACTGAACTTTATCAAATGTCAACTCTTCTCCCTTGGCCTTGAAGGTTTCGACCATAGTTTCCAATTGTTTTCCAAGGTCTGTCAGTACATCCATTTCATGCATAACCCAGGGATATGATTCCTTCAAGTTATTATTAATAGAGGCCCTCAAAATTCCAATTTCCTCAGTCTTCTTTTCCACCTCTGCTAGGATCCTGTCATGTTCTACCTAATTTCCCTTGTTCTTGGTCTAGAATTCCTTCAGATCTGCCTCGTGAGTGGCTACTAGTAAACTTACCACACGATCCGTGGTCTTTATAGTTATCATACACAAGCTCTGCCATATGAGCCGCAATTTTAAACTAACACGAGAAGCTCAATGTATTGAGTTATGGTCACCCTCGATCTATTCCTTCTCCTATTATTTATTCTATGCCATAACTTCTTCTACAAAATATAGTGCCAAGGGTTGATGATTTCATCGTTATTATGTGTGTTAAATCCTGCAAAAAATGAAGGGTCATCTCATACGTCTTTATAGGGGGGGTTAACTCCAGGTGCACTAGTATGATAGAATATGTTATTAACTCTACCTTTTTATAAGCCTCACGTAACATTCCCTTCTCATCTCGTAACTCAAACTTTAATTGTGCAATAATATATTCTTTTACCTTGATCTCCATATCTCTCTCAATAATATCCTTATTCTTTTCTTCTAACTCCTTTACCAACGCTTTGATTCTATTATTCCTCCTGAACAATCTGGCCTATACTTCCACTGATACCTTATTTAATGCATTACACGCCTGTTCATCAGTTATTTTTTGAGAATCCACTACTGGATTCATCTTCTTGTAACTCAGTGAAGTGCATGTATCTAGCAATGCCCTTATATTGACTTCGAACTCAGGTTCATCAACGTGGGACTCAAATGCCTAGGAAAACATCTTTCTTGTGCATGTTAATATACCTTCCTTATAAAAATATGACCAACATAAATTTTGCTTCGTCAATATTGTACTTTGGAAACATGCACACAAAACCTTGTTGGGATCTGCATCATAGGACATAATAGGTCCTTGAGGAATGTACACGTGCCCACTACCCCGTATGCACACCTTTTGGGATAACTACCGCCAAACTTGTTTCTCCTCCCAAAACTTCCAACTTTCTCTTTTATTTCGTCCTCATCCATGCTGCACTCCACCTCCTGATCAACCAAGTTTTGTAAGATACCAACGAATTTATGTTTTGCCAAGGTCTCTATGTCTTGGCCGGAGATGCACATAGTCTCTTGTAGATTTTTGCCAATTTATTCTTCATCCATTTATTCCTCTTGATCGTCCTTCGAAGGCATGCACTTTGCTCCTCACTAGAATCATGCACAATCTATGCGAGGGGGTTATCCTTTGATTCTCATTCCTCCTCTTCCCCCTCTACTTCTTCATGCTTTAAACTCCCTCTATTTTCAGAGTCATAATCCTGAACTATCCTTTGTTTCTGTACCACTAGATGCTTCTTCCTTCAAGTATAAGTACTCATACTTGTACCTATCTTCTTTGTCCATGTAGACTGGCCTTTATACGCACTTGACGCCCTGCTCATTATAGGAGTATCATCCCTACTTATTTTATTTATGTCCCACCTTGCTTCATGTTGAAGGCTCTATTGGGATACCCACATCATCTTCCACATACGTTCCTTAAAAAAAATTAGGCCATAGATGAAGATATAAAAATGCTACAGTCATCTCAACAATCAGTTTTAAAAAATGATTGAGCATATGTATGCCATGTGAGACATATATTTCCTCATGCGTGCACTTATTTGGGTAGAACAAGGTATGGTACATCTCATGATGTTCTTGGTCTACCTCACGTAGATCAAATCTTAACTTCTTCACCTCTTAAAAATTTTTGACCGCGCTTTGGAAGTACTGTGTGGTGAATGCAAATGGTAGCTTGCACCATGGGCCTTTTTTACCATTGAAAAAACTGAAACTACCAACAAGAAAAATGTTGGTATACTAAAAACTTAGCCTCATCCTTTACGAAAGTTGGTAGTTGTTCTGGAATCCTCCATTCCACTCTAAAGGCATTGCACGTGTGTTTATACCTCTTATTAATGTGTGCCTTATATGCTGTTATTATAGTTTCACAAGTATAGGTAGAAAACCTTTTAGCTGGAGACGGGTCTTCTTCAGGGTAATCCCACATTCTATGCTTGGGGCCATCGGGCATCCCTATCTCCAAAAAGACAATAAAAATAAGGATATTTCCATACATGATTTTATCCCCATCCCATGCAACATCGATAATGTCTTCTGCTATAAAATTTGAGATGTTATAGATGGTTACTTCAGCTATCCTTCTACATATATTTAAAAACTTTTTGTTCACTTAGGTCCACCTCTTTTTACCACTTAGCTTTGTAAGAAGGCACACAACCATATATTCATCATTTGATTATTGATCTTTGAAATATCAAAGGCACACCTTGCCCTTCTTATATTTTTACTCCTTGGCTATATCCTTCACAACTTTTTTTTTCACCCAAATCATCGTCAAACAAGTTACCGGTGCAAATGAGTCCAATGTAATTATTGATCAACTATGGGGTTATGCACATTCTCCTTCTCGCAAAATATTAGTCCTCATGGATATGCAACATCAGCCACTAGTATAGGCACTCAAGCTTCCCAAAGAATGGAAGCTCGTATAGTTGTAACAATCCGGCCTTCTCCAATGCCTTCTTTACTAAATCATCAAACACTTTCTTGTCATTAGTTGTTCTCTTTCTCTGTAGGCCAAACCGAGTTCCAAGGTCATTCCCTTTTTAGCCTAATTAGTTTGATGGTTATAATCGTTTATAAACATTTTCCTTACATGGGATGTCTAATCCTTATACTTGTTAGGAATTAGAGAACAAATATGCAAAAACAATTCCTAAAACCACAGCAGTAGGAGACTATATAGCAGAATTATACTTACAGAAAATATAACAACATAAATGAATAATGCACAAAAGAAGACAAGACAAGATTTAACGTGGTTCACCCAATGTGGGCTACGTCCACCAAGAACTTGCTCAGATTTTATTATCAACAAGAGTAAAATAACTCTCACAAGTCTTCTCTCAATTATGAACTCACAAAAAAAATTCAAAAGATGTTAAACCACATCTAAACCATAATTGACACCAAATTACTTAACCTTGATCACTCTTGATCACCTCTTGATCATTAAGACTCAAGACCTCTTGAACACTCAAGATATCTTCAAGATACCCTAACACCTCTATTTATAGGATTACAATTCTCTTAAGAAGTCCCTAAAGACGACCCTAGAAGTTTGAAAATCGCAATCTTTTAACTTCCCATGGCTGGAAAAAGATTCTCGACGTTAACAGCCAATTAATAGACATGTTAACAGCAACGTCGGAGCAATGACACAGCATAGTGACTGCATAGCAACGTCATAACAAACGACTACAAAATGCTCCTAAAGTCTCCAAACTTAACCATTCAAGCTCTAACACTTCAACACTGATTCAAGAAGACCAAAAATAGGCTCCACACCCCAACAATCTCCCATTTGGAGACTGTTTCCACTGATAAAAGTTCTTAACCCTTCATTATCAACCATGAAGGCCAATCAAAGTTGAACACAACTTCAACTTCTCCCTAGTGACCGCCTTGGTCATCATATCCACAGGATTTTGACTAGTATGAATCTTTTCTAGCTTTAATTTATCTTCTTCCAAAGCTTTCCTGATGAAATGATATCTCAACTGAATGTGCTTCATCTTAGAGTGGAAAGTGGAGTTCTTTGCCAAATAAATAGTGCTCTAACTATCACTGTGTAGTCTCCCAACTTCCTACTTATGACCCAACTCATCAAGCAACTTTTGTAACCAAATCATCTCCTTGCTTTCCTCTGTGGCAACAAACATACTCAACCTCTGTTTTTGACAAAGCCACAAGCTTTTGTAATTGTGAAATCCAAATCACCGTTATATCACCAACCGTAAATACATAACCTGTCATGGTCCTCCTATTGTCCAAATCTCCTGCCATATCCAATATAATATTTCTAATTCCTAATCATGTAGACCCTACTTCTCTTCTTACCTTAACTTTGACATTTTAACATTACTGGACCACTTACGACAAATATTTACTTTTTACAACATTCCTATTGTACTTTGACTATTACCATACTCTACATTATTGGTGGCACCATACTGATGGCTCCGTTATCTTCTATCAGACGCTACTACTAGTTACACTTAACAACATCCTATTCCTAATACATACATTAATGAAATATAAATTACGGAGGAAAATTTTAGTGTCGACAGTCCCTCTCAAATACCGAAGGATCCACTTTACTGCCTGTCAATGCTCTCTACCTGGATCACTCATAAACCTTATCACTGCTCCCACTGCATGGGAAATGTCAGGCCTAGTGAATACCATAGCATACATCAAGCTACAAACTGTTGATGAGTACGGTACCTTGGACATCTAGATTCTATCCTCCTCAATCTTGGGACTCTACTCCTTTGATAATTTAAAGTGACATGCCAAATGAGTACTAACCGGTTTAGCATCCTGCATACTAAACCTCTCCAAGACCTTCTTTATGTACTCTTCTAGAGATAATACTAGCTTTCTTTCCTTCTTGTTCTGAGTTATTCTCATACCAAGGATTTGTTTTGCTATCCCCAAATCCTTCATAGCAAAGGAGTCACCTAGCTGCTTCTTGAGTACCTTTATTTCCTGCATGTTCTTCCCTACAACAAGCATATCATCTACATACAAGCGTAGAATAATATAAATACCATCAAGAAACTTCTTGATGTACATGCAATGGTCCTGAGTGACACATGGAGTAACCCTTCTCCTGTATAAAACTGTCAAACTTCATGTAACACTACTGTGGAGCCATTTTCAGGCCATACAAGCTCTTCTTCAATTTGCACACTAACCTCTCCTTCCCTTTGACCTCATAACCATGTGACTGCTGCATGTACAATACCTCCTCCAACTCACCATGAAGGAATGCAATATTCACATTCAATTGTTCTAAGTGCAGTCTTCTACTGCAACTAAACCAAGAATAGTCCTAATAGAAGTCATTTTAACAACTGGAGAAAAAATTTCATCAAAGTCTATACCTTTCTTTTGTGCAAATCCTTTGACCACAAACTGGGCCTTGTATCGTTTCCTACCTCCATTTTCCTCTTTGATTCTATACACACACTTGTTCTGTAATTCTCTCTTGCCCCTCGGGTAGCTCCACTAGATCCCAAGTCTGGTTTTCCATAAGAGATTTATGCTCTTCATCCATGGCCTACTCCCACTTCTTCCTAGCATCCACCTACACTACTTCCTCAAAGCACTCTGACTCTCCATTGTCAGTGAGAAAAAAATAATTCAAATATGGAGTAAATCATTCAGGTTCCCTTCTTACCCTAGAAGACCTTCTCACCTCAGGGGTTTGGGGTTCCTGATGAGTAGGTAACTGAACTGGCTATGCCAGAACATGTTGTACTTGAACTGGCCGCTTGGACACCATGCTATCTACAATGTCCTCTAATAATGTGTATTCTTTCTTTGATTCCTCTTTCTGTTCCTGTAACTGATCTTTATACATGATTTTTTCATTAAAGACAATATCTCTAGACTGAAATATTTTCTTGTCTTTAAGACTCCAAACACGGAAACCAAAATCATCTTCACCATATCCAACAAAGCTGCATTTCTCATACTTAGCCTCTAACTTGGTCCTATCATCTTTATCAATGTGAACAAATGCCTCACATCTAAATACTCTAAGAAATAAGTACTCAATTTTCTTACTAGACCAAGCCTCCTTAGGTATACCTCCATCCAAGGCCATAGAGGGTCCTCTGTTAATTAGATAAACAACTGTGCTTACCACTTCCACCAAAAACATGAGTGGAAGCCCCCACATGTAACCTCATGCACCTAGCATGCTCCATGATTGTCTTGTTCATTTTCTCTGACACTCAATTTTCCTGTGGAGTATTTGGAACCGTTCTTTGCCTGAGGATCCCATTTACCGAACAGTAGTCAATAAATTCATTGCTGCAATATTTCCCTCCATTATCTGACCTGAGACATTTCAGCTTGAGACCTGTTTCATTCTCAACCAAGGCTTTCCATCTTTTGAAAGTTTCAAACATATCAGATTTCTTTCTAATGCAATATACCCAAACTTTTCTAGTTGCATCATCAATGAAAGTGACGTAATAACATGAACCACCAATAGAGTTTATCTTATTTTGCCCCCATACATTTGTATGCACTAACTCCAACTTACCCTCCTTCCTGGTAGGTCCAACCTTGAGGAATCTCACACGATTATGTTTCCCATAAACATAGTCCTCATAAAAGTCCAAATCTAACTCCTTTAATATGGGAAACCTATCCTTTATAATCTGCATGCCCTTATTACTCATATGACCGAGTCTCTGGTGCCGTAAATTTGCATCTCCATTTGCAGCAACTAAATTGGGATAATCAACACCACTGGTTAAATACAAAGTACTAGTTTTCTTACCTATTGCAACCACAAGAGCTCCCTTGGTAACCTTCCAAGAATCTGTTGAAAAAATAACTGCACAACCATCACTACCCAGCTGTCCCGCTGATATCAAGTTCTACCTCAACTTAGGCACATGCCTAATGTCCTTAAGTAGCCATGTGTTCCCATTCTACATTTTCACCTGAACACAACCTTTCCCTACTATGCTACATGGTTCATCATCTCCAAGATATACATGTCCAAAATCACCTTGAACAAAATCAGTAAAGTAATGTCTATGTGAGTTGGCATGGAAAGAATCCCCTGAATCTAACACCCAAGATTCAACAATATTATCTAAAGAAAGAATTACGGCATCTTGAAAAACATCACCTACTGCCAAATTTACCTCTTTAGTTTCCTCCTTGTTCTTCTTATCCCAAAGAGCCCAACAATCTTTCTTTAGCATAACCAACCTTCCCACAGTGCCAACATTCTAACTTACTCTTGGACTTTGACCTTCCATGATCATTCGACTTCCCATAGTTACCTTTCCCTCTATTCTTTTGTCTCCCTCTTCTCTCCACCGTCAAAGCGTTTCCACAGAAGTAGAAGAATCTCTAGTGATCTTCCTTCACATTTCCTCACTTAGGATCACACCTATTACATCCTCAAACTTTATCTTTGAGTTATTAGAGACTAAATTACTTACAACCATAGCCAAGTTGTCCCTGCTATTTGGCAAGGAGCACAAAATCAAGAAAGCCCTGACCTCATCATCAAAGTCAATTTTTACCAAGTTTAACATACTCACAACCGTATTAAATTCATTCAAATGATCAGCAACAGAACTATTCTCAGACATCTTCATATTAAATAACTTTTTCATCAAAAATATTTTATTAGAGGAAGAGGGTTTTTCATATAACTTCCCCAACGCACTCATGAGACCTTCTGTGGTCTTCTCCTAGCGATATGTTGAAAGCAACTGAAGATGCAAGGCATAAACGAATTACCCTGATTGCCTTTCTATCCAGCAACTACCAATCCTCATTCAACATGGCTGTAGGTTTCTTTGCTTTTCTAGCCAAAGGAACATGGAGGTCCTTCTGATATAAGTAATCCTCCATTTTCATCTTCCACAAACTAAATTTCTGCCCATTAAACTTCTCAACCCTCGATCTACCCTCATCTGCCATAGCTCCCACTCAAGCTAAACTTTCCCTGTGATTTACAACTTCAGCAAAAAACCACCAAAGGTATGATACAAATTTTTATGAATTAGAGAACAAATATGTGGAAAACAATTCCTCAAACCACAGTAGTAGGAAACTATATAGTAGAATTATACTTGCAGAAATATAACAACATAAATGAATAATGCACAAAAGAAGACAAGACAAGATTTAACGTGGTCCACCCAATGTGGGCTACATCCACCAAGAACTTTCTCAGATTTTATTATCAACAAGAGTAAAACAACTCTCACAGTCTTCTCTCAGTTATGAACTCACAACAGAATTCCAAAGATGCTAAACCACATCTAAACCACAATTGACACCCAATTGCTTAACCTTGATCACTCTTGATCACCTCTTGAACACTCAAAATATCTTCAAGATACCCTAACACCTCTATTTATAGGATTACAATCCTTTTAAGAAGTCCTAAAGCCGACCCTAGAAGTTTGAAAGTCACAATCTTTTAACTTCCTATGGCTGGAAAAATACTATCCCAACATTAACAACGAATTAACAACAATGTCGGAGTAACGACACAACAACTTTACAAAAAAATGATTGCAGAATGCTCCTGAAGTCTCCAAAATTAAGCATTTGAGCTCCAACACTTCAACAATGATTCAAGAAGACCAAAAATAGGCTCCATAGCCCAACATTTCTAGCAGTACCCTATCCAGGTATTTCATTTATGATTACCACTCCTCACTGAAATTCATCACCATGCTTTTCGTTTCTCTTCACCTCATCCCTTTTTCTTGGTTGGTGTGGTTGCTGCCCTTCTTGGTGTCATTTCTCTTATGTAGATTCAAGCTTCTACCTTGTACCTTAGTGTTTTTTACCCCTCTGAGTAATAATAAATCACATTCATCTTTCACACTACTTTGACACTATTATTTGAAACCTTAACCAAGAGAACCGCTTTCCTTCTTGTTGCACTGTGTACACTCCACCTCTCAAACCATATAACCTTCTTTACCAACTTGTTCTGTGCTCAAATAATGTCCTTTTTTCTAATCTGGTTCGTAAATATTTAACTTCACACATGATTCTTCGATAATTTCTCACAAGGATGCCCTAGTTCGCAAGAGCTCTTTCACAAATTATTCGCAAGGTAAAAATGAATTACCATAGATCCTTTATTTATAGGTTTATTATTTTCACCCATATTAATTACACCACCACCATACTATAATAAATGATTTTTCTCACTTTCTTCGGATTCCATGCACTGACACGCACGCACCACTTAAACCTACAACCTTTTAGCAGCAAACTACGATGGCCACAAAACCCCTTTCGCATGCTCCTAGTGCCATTGAAGTATATCACCTTTTGCACCTCAATCCTTGTAGTTATTCCTATGCATAGCTGCCTACCTTGCATTATACTATACACTACCCATACAAGGATTTTCCTCTGGAAATTAACCTATTTCCCCACATTTTTATGACCACCATCTTCTAGCAACCAATATCAACAACCATACATGTGCTTTTTTATCTCTATGCCCTTCCGCGTTGTTCTCAGAAGACTCTAACTCTGTATTTCCATCCCACACTAATGGTATACACACTCCTCTTATGCATAAAATCACTTAGAATGTAATCATCTATTGGTACGCTTCTTAAATGCATAACACATAGCTAAAATTGAAAAATAATACCAACGATGAAAGGAAACACATAGAAAGGAAAATGCATTAAAGGGAAACCTAAGCTAAATGGAAACATTGCCTCATTACAAACATTAAGAATACTTATTTATAGTAAGGTGCTTCAACCTACTCCCATTAAATTAATTAGGAGACCATATCCCATCCAGTGCCTATAACTGGAAAGCACCTAAATCAAGTATGTAATTCACAACATACGGTCCCAACCAATGTACTTTGAGCTTTCTAGGGTGGCGTAAAACTTGGAATCATAAAGAAGAACCATCTGTCCAAGGTTTCAATATTTTTATCCCATAATATGCCTATCATGTCATGCCTTATACCTAGCCTTTTTTTTCTTCTGACTCCATTGTTCTATCATGTGCCTTTCATCAACTACATTATTTTATCAATGTGCTTTCAATTTATTTCTCATCAGCCAAACCTCCCATGTGCATCAATATAAGATCAGGGAAGGTAACATGAATTTTTCCACTAGAAAAATAACCTCCGTGCCAAACACCAACTGAAAGGGTGTGGATTTTTTCAACCATTTATAATTTTTCCTATATGCCCAAAGTACAATAGAGACTTTATCATCCCAATCTTTCCTTCCAACATCACAAATATTATTCAATGTATGTCCCAATATCTTGTTGAAAGCCTTCAATAGTTCCATTTTCTTGAGGGTGATAGGGTGTTTTTTTATGGTGTGCCACCATAAATTACTGCCAATAGTATCGTGATGGTCTCATTAAGGAAATGAGTACCCCTATCACTTGTTAAACTCAATGGGCATCCATACTTATTGATAATGTTCTCCCACAAAACCTTGCTACTGTAACTATCATGCAATCCTTTGTAGGCTCTGCTTCTGCCCACCTTGTAAGATAATCTATACAAGTTATAATGTAGCGCAATCCAATCCTACACGCGGGTGGGGAAATAGGACCCAAAAATTCAATTTCCTACTTTTCAAAAAGGTTCTGCACTAGCAATAGGCCTAAAAGGAATTTCATCTCTATGCCCAGGCTTTCCAAGGTGCTAGACAATGATCACATGCCTTACAATATTCTTTACAATCCTTATACAATGTTTCCCACCATAGGCCAGCCAATAAAATATTGCACGTGGTAGCATCTCCTGCATAATGTCCACCTAAAATCCCACCATGAGATTCCTCCATAATAGCTTCACACTCATGCTCAAGCACACACGAGCACAAAAATTCATCCCAACCTAATTTGTATAAATCTCCACTAATTAACATGTAAGGCGTGACACATGTATGTAAATTTGTTTCTTCTCAAAACTCTTCATCCATTTAGGTGCCACACCAGTACATAAAAATACATACAATATCTTCTAAGTCAAAGGGTGTGCACAGTTTAATCTGAATAGTTTTATGCATCTAAACATTGTATTCTCAATGCTTTATGCATATCCTCTCCTGAGTTAATCCTTGATAAATGATCTGGTCCATAATTTACTCTTTCCTAGCTTAACCACCATTGTAAAGTCAAATTCTAAAACAAAAGAATCCAAAGACATATGGACCCCTGCAAAATGGGATTATTCACATAAGTACTTAAGTGCCATGTGATCTATATAAAATAAATGGGGTAGCCAACAAGTATTGTCTAAACTTATGTAATGCATAAATCATGGAAAAGGCCTAACACTCTATAGTTATATAATTTTGTTCATCTGGGGTCAACTTTTTCTTACAAAACAAATAGGATGATCAACAATACCTTATCTAGGATGGGATAATACTATGCCAATGGCCATGCCAGAGGCATCCACATGCACATGAATGGTTTGGTCCATGAAAGAAAGCACATAATAGGTGTTGTAAGTAAGCCTTTCCTTCAATGTCTCAAATGCAGTTGTTGTACTTCACCCCAATGGAACTTTCCTTTACTCTTCAATAATTCCTCTAAGGGCACAATGATCTTAGCATAACCTTTGATAAACTTATTGTAATAACCTATGTGCCCTAAGAATCCACAGCACCTCAATTTAGTTAGTAGGTTTCCTCTAAGCCCAAAATGACAAGCAACCTTAGTAAGGATCTACCAAAAAACCTTCTTTACAAATAATATATCCCAACAAAGTTCCAAAGGGTGTAGTAAAAATGCACTTCTTAATGTTTAAGGAGATGCTCAAATTCAACACCTCTCAAACATAAGTCTTAAATTATCACAATGATCTTTCACTAGCCCATAAAATGTCCAATCATCCAAGTAAACCTGCAAGAACTTATGAATAAAATCCTAGAATGCTTGCACAACAATGCACGAAAAGACTACAAGCACATTCTTCAATCCAAAAGGCATAACTGTGTATGACAAAACTTCCCCATTCAGTGGTGAAATTTGTCTTCTCTTGATCCTCTTTAGCAATCCTCACCTAATGATATCTAGAAAATCCATCAATGAAGGAGTAGATCTCACGCCCTGCAATGCCTTTCAGAATCTCTTCAGTAAAAGGTGTGGGAAAGGGATCTATTACACATGCAACATTTAAATCCCTATAATCCACACAAATTCTTATCCTTCCATATTTCTTTATACTTATCACCATAGGATAACCCACTCTGACTCCTCAATGGGCTCAATTATTCCATATTTCAACATCTTATCAATTTCTTCCTTTACCTTGACACGTAGATTAGGATTCATCCTATAAGGCCTCTTCCTAACAGATGGGAACACATCTTCCTTTAGCTTAATCCTCATCTTCCCAAAGAGTGATGTACCCCTTTCAACTCATGATAGCCTCTAGGAAATAAGTTCTGGAAGTCATGCAACAACTCAATTATCTTTGCAACCTCTGAGTCAAACCAATAATCACCAATGATGGCCTCCTTAGGTTATACATCAGTCCCAATGTTGAACTTCTTCATTTTCATAGGCTCATGATATGCATGCACCTTCTCATCTGCACTATCTAAGACCTTGTATGTACCCACATTATGATCAACATCTATATTCTCCACTTCTTCATCATCAATCATGTAGACCATTTTTCCTTTTTCTTTTTCTAGGTAAGTGTTCCCAAACTCTTATTCATCTATTTATTCTTCTTCAAAACATGCCTCCAGATCTGACTCACCTAAAAATTTCGTGAATAATTTCCTCATCCTTTGCACTATCTTTCATAGTCAAGCACTTCATCTGTAATGCCTCATTCACTAGAGGTTTAGTAGAAAAATAGTCAAAGGTCTGAATCATACCTCTAGTCAGTTCTTGCCAATTCCCTTTTTCTCTATTCAACTCTACATAAACATACCATGTGCACGTGCACAGCCTCAAAAGGTGAAGTAGAGCTTGTGCACCCATATTAAAGGTGGTAAGTCCTCCTGCCCCTCTTTCTAGAGTCTCTCACACCAATAAACATGATGTGAAGAAGAATCCTTCCCATGGAATTCACATATTCTTTGTAGGCGCATTGCTTCTAAGAAATCTAAAAGAGAAGGTGATTCTCACTTCTCACCATTCTAGAATTACCATCTCTATGTACCATCCACCAATGCATGGACTGTCCCACACAGGGTATATACTAACATATTTCTTCTTTCCACTTGGTTTTTTCAGTAGGCTTCCATAGCACACGTAAAAATACTTTAGGATTTTACTTTCCAATGTACCGTGGTACCTGGTTACTACCCAAACACCTAACAAAGTGAAACTTACTTACGCACGTTACTATAATTTTAATCTCATGACGCCCAATAATTTCATAAGTCCTGTGTGACCAGTTATCACAATAAATGTTAGTTGTATCACTCATATAATGTGCATCATCCTTTTGAATAACTCCTTCCTTTGATGGTTCAATAAATTCAGGATCTCTAATGGTGTGCACATAAATTTTGTTCAAATCCTCTTCACTCAAAGGTTCTACATAAGGTGCAAGCTTTTCCATCTTTCAAAGGAATTATGACATGCTTCTTGTTCTCAAAACCGATATATCATTTATTAAAGTGCATAGATCAACATTGTCCGCATAACACCAAGGGCACCCAAGAAATGCTGGAAACCTATTTACCTCGACAAGCGCCAAGACCTCAAATTCACCTAAAAAACTTTGCCCCTTGTCATAGTAATAGTAGCATCCTTCAAGAACTCCAATGGGTGTGGCTTTAGTCCTATTTTCCATAAACAACACATTTGAAGATAGCTATAACAGTGGTCTCCCCATCTGATTCCATGTGTCCAAGGTGAGTATATTCAATTATGTCACATATTTCAATCAAAATGTTACTCAAAATTCATCTATCAACAACTAAATTCAGAGTGATCTCTTTATCATAATCTAGTCTATGAGGGGGTAAGTTAGCATGTAAAATATGTCTCTTACGCCCAACTACAACATGCATGAAATATTCCCCCTTAACCATTCCCCCAATAAAGGAATAATGTTTTCTTGTCATAACATCTTAGAAGCCTCCTTCAAATCATCAACATCCTTCTGAGGAAGCTCAACTAATTTTTCCTACTCTAGCTTCCGCAACTACTCTTTTAAGCACGGTATCTCACCTTGCAAGTTTCTAATAACTTCCATGATTTCTTGAAAAACATCCTTATGATGAGTAGGGTATTGAATATTTTGCATTTAATACCTCCTCTTTTTTAATAATAGGCTTCTACTTTAGAACTTCCCTGGCATGCACAACCTCAACATGCATGTAGTGAATAATACAGGAAACATCTCATGGTCATGTGCTAATTTTGGTAGCCACTGATCTCCCACAATCATGTTGTACTCTAACCATTCACACGGCCCTTATCCTGCTTATGATTCTTGCTCAGGTGTTCATAAAAATATAATCATTCTTCATAATTGTGGTTTCCTGAAAAAGGAGTAAATAACATTATGAGGGAATTCACACTTATAGTGATTACGCAATCCACATGTGTAGCATGTTCCATGAGGGAACTAACTTCATCCATCATCATGACCTGTCGGCCTCTGATATCCTCCACGGTAGCCCCAAAATATACCTCTATCACCTCCATCAGAGAACCCTTCATTGTAAGTATGATCATGATACTCACCTTTCTCCTTGGAATTGTTTGCAATACTAGTCTGACATGTACACCAGTATCAATGACATAATGAATCTGATCAATCAGCCTACAGTTATCTATATCATGAGTGGTAGACCTATAAATTTTATAGTAACATGATACATTCTTCTTTATCGTGCATTGCAACAGTAGGAACCTACTTGAATCATGATCCAAGTGATATATCTCACAATCCAGCAACATGGCATGTACCGATTTATGATGGGTAATTATCCTTAATAGGTCCTTCTACTTCACAATCCATGCACCGAATACCACTACACATCTCATGAGATGAATTAGCTAACAATTTTACAAACATAGTTTTCCAATCACTGCAATCTGGGCCTCCAAAAATGGGCTAACTCCAGTATCTACACTTCCAACTGCCTCAGCACATAGAGCTTCCTCAAGCACCTCATGTAGGTCTATATAACTCTTGTATGAGAGTGCCCTTATGAAAGGTGTGATCAAACCTCCAACGAACCATTGAGCATGTTGACTCAGGTGAATTTCGTAAGATAACTTTGATAACAGAGTTTTGAAAGTGTGCATCATACTCCCTAACATTTTCAGCTATGCCATGTTTGATGTCCTTCAGTGTACTAATGATCTTATGCTCAAAATTAGGTATGTGAAACTCTACTAAGAAAAAGCATCACACAATGTGGTATAATCTACACAAGTTTGGTTTGAATCATATTTCCTATACCAACTATGCACGCGCCCTTGCAAATTAGTTGCAAAATGAACTTTCCTTACGCTCTAGAGCTATAATTCCCTTAGCGTGCCATATTATTTCACACATATGCACATGCTCAGTTATATCTTCAATTCCTATATATTCTAGGAGATGAAGAGACATCTCGAAATATAATTGTTGGGGTTGGTGCAAACCATGCCCACCAGATCCAGAACTTGTATTACCTCATGTGTTTCATCTACCTCTAGATTCAATTGAACCTCTTGATCCCCATCCTATAGAAATAAATGGACTATAGGATGTGTTTCATTGTGTTCCAATACTTTTAATAAACTGAACTCCCATGATATGTGAAGTTTTACTATTTCCAAACGTAATACTAATATTCTATGTGCCCACATTCTATGCTGATGACACATAAGAAAATATACCTCCAACTAGACCTCTAAATAACACAGATGACAATTACAGTGTTATAGATGAATAAGCTACCTGATTAACTCTTGAACTTGATGGAAAATTAACTATATCTATCACTATTCTACTGACCACACTAGCTTGCTTACTAATGAATGTTGTAGAAACTAGAAAACCAAACACAAGGGTTAGGTTTCTACGAGGGATCAAATGTGCACCCGCGGTCCTTGAAGTTTTCATTAGCACACTCTCACTTGAGGTCAAAGAGGTTCTTATACCATGTTTACCCAAATGGGAGAGTTCTAGATGCTCTGAATCCATATCCTTTACGTGAGCTCCAAATCCTTCTCGAGCCATCTCTCTCCACAATGCCATTCATTCTACAACTTCACATTGTTTCTCTAGATCCCTCTCATGTTCTTCATTAAAATTAATATGCCTTTATTCTCTCTACCTTTATACCATGAGGTCCATCATATTTCACCACACCTACTCTTGCCCCCACGTGTGGTGGGGTTTAGGTAGCCATAGGACATTCTTCTAGATCCAAAGTTACAATACAGATCTTAATTCTTAAAGGGATAGTGCATAGATAAGATCCTTTGGGTTCATGTAGGAACTAAAACTCAACAACCTCTAGACAAGAATAATTATAAAATGCGTACTCCAAAATGCATCTATTCAAAACACCACTCTAGCAATGATCTACAACACATGTCCAAGTCAAATCAGCATCATGCAAAACCTTGAATTCTTCCTGTGTCCAAATAATTTCTCCAAACCTCCAATTTATCTTTGATGCATAAGCTAATAGCCATTCATACAATTCTATCAGAAAACATGTGAAAAATGTCTCACAGAGCTCATGATACTAATTTTTTTCCACCCACATGCGTGCATCAAAATTAGGGCCATGTATTAAATTTGTGAGCATACTCTTCCTGTAAATTATCTAACCAATCCTCAATACTGGCCAAAGTCAACCGATATGTCTTCATCATGCAACATCCTAGAAAACAACTCAAAAATATGTCCTGGAAATGGAACCAAAATGTATTCTTTTATTTTACCAAATTTCTCAAGGCGTGCTAGCACATCACCCAGGCAGACCTGAGCACTCACCCAAAGTGTGTAAGTGTACCAGGTCCTTCTTTTATGGCAGCTTGTTCAAGGAGTTAGCATGGTCTTACAAATATTCTAGATCCATAATACCCCTTCAAGAATAAAGCATAACATGAACTAGATGTAGATCTTAAACCATATGCAAGATTTATTCATACAAAAATCAAGATTAACTTTACCATATAAGAACTAGTCACAGAGGTGTCTACAAGCAATATCAAACTAAAAATATCCATTATATTAATTGTTGTAAAACAAAAAATCTTAACACATACATAATAATGTCACCATAATTCATGCGTGCACATAAACCAACAACATAACTCTATTACAAAACTGACTCTCTAAACCATGCAAATCAATACATACATGCATACATACATACATACATACATACATACATACATACATACATACATATATATAGAGGTAGGTAATTTCCCTTCACCACCTAAGCATCCTCAAAATAGATTGCATACTAAGAATAGCCATGTGCCACTACAAGATAATCACAAAATCATGCAAGATTTCGTAATAATATATATTTTTTAGTTAACTTCTAGTTCAGATCCTATTATTAGCTCTAGAACTATGCATGTCGCTTGGTCTTCCTTCGCATGAGATCTATCCCAAAATAGACTTTTCTTGAACTGCAATTCTTCTTGTTTTAATCTTATCTTCAAAACCTTTCTTGGCCGCCACTCCAAGTCCATAATTAGACCCGTATCCCAAAACTAGCTAAGTGTTGATCTCTTACATGCAATTCTTTCCTATCTTCCGCATGCAAACCTGTATTATTCCCTAAATATGGTGAGATTCAAACATATGATAGGATTTTGGTTCAACTTAAAATATTTTTCTCTAAAACATATTTTATATGATCAAGCACAATTTCTTGTATCTTCTCGTGTGTAGGGTGTTGGATCTTGGCATAAAAAAAATGTTTCTTCATGAGGGGTTGCAGTTCAACAATATTCCTCTTGAGCTTGTAAAAAATAATCAAGTTATCTTTAACTTCAATGGCTACTATAATTTGACCAAACAAGGGTACATTTTTTGTCTCCATTAAGTAGAATGTTCCATATTACCTTGTACAAGTAAGTCCAAGATCATGTGCTACCTTATCTAGAATGACATTATCAAATGCTCTAGACTAGATGATGCAGTTACTCAAGTTGCATCCATTGATAAAATGAGATACATAGAAGGGTTATACCTTCTTTTATTTTGAAGTGTTATAAATCATGAGGATATGATATTTTTAACTTTTGGGAGTTTGAAATTCCCTTAGAAGTGCTTTGAGAGCTACTTCTTATAAATTTGGTCAATCTCTTGAATCCATTCATATTTGGACTTAAGGTATTCAGTTTGAGACATCTGAATCCTTGTTTTGTTGATGTGATCACTAATATCAAACTAAGGTATGGCAGTTGAAATTTGAACTTCAAGAGGATATTCCTTTTGACTTGGAGAGGTATATCTTTAAGCAATCACACTAACTTTCAGAGAAGCAATACCAGAAGGATAAGAAGAAGATGTTGCACTAGTCTCTTTTACAAACACTTTGTCTTGAGATGAACTCAGTGTAATATTTTATTTCTTTAAAATATCCTTCACAATAGGTACATTTTTGGCTTCCTTGTTTTGATTCTCTTTTGGAGTTTATTTGTTTTTAACTTGTTCTTCTACATTCGTGGGATATTTTCCTTCCTTTATATGATTTTTCTCTTTGTTTTGTGATCTTGTGAATATCAAATAAGAATGATTATTCATGTCATCAATTGTCTCATTATATTCTTCATCATAAATGTACTCAAAATATATTATTGTATTTTAACCTTTGCATTCTTCACCTTCATATTCAAAACCACCTTAATATTATTCTCCATCAACTTCTATTAATTCAATGTCTTCATCATTACTTTATTCAATGATCTCACACTTAGAATTATATGTGCGTATTTATTTAGTTACCAATCTCTGTTGAGGATCTAAAATACTATTTATATTGAGAACAAAGTTCCTCCTTAGTACATATTTATAAGGAAGTGCCAAATTTTTGTCACAACTTATTTCTTCAATACTACCACATAATTTTCTAATTTTTGTATCAAAGATTAAGAAGAGCTTTGACCATCGTCTTGACTTTTACTTTTACTAGAAATTTTGTTTAGTTTCTCATCCATAATGAAATACTTTTCTATTTACATATATTGAGTTTGTACAGTATCCAAGTTCTCAACTCTAGCTAGCCTCAAGAGGAAACTGAATTTTGGTAGGTGTGCGTTGATTGGAAAATCAATTTTGATCATCTATCATAGGTTGGAATCTTTGCATAATTTTGTATAACACTTTATTAAATTTGGTAGAAAAATTACTACATGGGTTCATATTGTTCTTTCTTAATTTAGGAAAGTTGTGCTAAGAGTGCATGTTCATATTACATTTCTTTGAATCTTTCTTCAAATTTTTATTTCATAGTGTCCCAATTATTGATAGTACCTGCTCCCAAATGATAGAACCAATCAACAACACCTTCCGGTAGGGTCTCCACCAAATAAGTAAATAGAAACAACTTCATGTATAATTCCAAGGACCCCACATGTGATGAAAATGCTACAACTTTATCATTAGGATATGTTTTACCATCACCATTGAATTTTGGAAATTTTTTCCAAGAGATTTGTTGTCTTGCAAATGTTTAACAAGGAAATTGACAATTTCTGAGCATGACAACTGTACCCCTGTAACAAAATTTTCATGTTTTATCATTCTGAGGCACCTCAAGTCTACCCATTCAGTCCAGTAACCTCCCAATTGGTGTTGTTAATTCATTCCCCTATGTGATTTATGAAATTCAAATAAACCCCCTAAGTGATTTTAGGAGTTCATTAAATATTGCTATCTTCAGGCAATTGTGGGAAGGGCTATCACTGGCCTTTCTAGGACTAGAGAAACCCCATGGAACAGAGCAGAAAATAAAAACCAGATGAGAAGGTGATTCAAAGGCCTTAGGACATCATGGAAGTGATTTAGGAAGATTCAAGAAATATTTGGAGAGTTTAGGGCAGTTTCACCAAAATTAGAGTTCACGGGCCTAGGCAGTGCACATGCCAAAAAAAATGTTGAGCTTTCAAAGGTGATTACGGGAGCTCCGGATGGAGTTAGGAGAAAAAAGAAACATCTAAGAAAAGGGAATTATAAGCCCTAAAATATGGTGAAATTATTTTTTTCTCAAAACTTTTTCACAATGCATTTGAAAGTAGTTTTTCTTATGTACAGGTGAAGCACCAAATCAATAATCCACTTTTTAGGGATAAAATGGAAGATTCAAGACATCATACCCCAACCATTAGATTCATAAGGATATTTTCAGTACATATCATATAACATTTCATCAAAAGATTCCATCAGGAGCTCAAGTTATCACCGTTTCAAGTTGCCCTCTTGGAGCGAGTTCAAGAGTTAGTCAAATTTTTGGAGGACACATGTCAAATCCAAGAGCTTGGCGTGATTTTTTGTCCCCCACATCCCTCAAGGTTAGGGAAATAAAACATAGAAAAATTCACCTAGTCCCCATAAGAGCTCTGGACCCTCATACGACCTCCAGGATCGCCAGTTCAGCCCCCAGGTGCTTGCGGGAGCTTAAAGCCTCAACCATCAGATCGCTGCCATGTGTCATCACCTGGAGCACCATGGAATTTGATGTCCCTCATGTCCCTTTGAGGTCAGGGAAATCAAATATGGAAAAATTCTCCCAGCCCCTAAGGAGAGTTCTGATCACAAGTATGGTCGGCTTTCAACCCCTCAATGCTTTAAAGCTGATTTTTTAGCCTTCATTCCCTGCCGTTGGATCTCTACCATGTGTCTTCACCTTGATCACCATGGAATTTGATGTACCTCATGTCCCTTTGAGGTGATGGAATTTAGGGACATGAAAATTTTCCACATACCTTCTCAGCTTTATTTAAAACTTACAAATCCCTACTTGCTTCTTGCTTTTAACTTCTAACATTCCCGTGCATAGCCATATCTGGAAATTCCTGTGCAACTTCCTACGATCACTACGCCATTTCAAAAGATCAAAAAAGCTCCAAAAAATTAAATAAATCCTCTTTCTCATAGTGATACAAAGGTCCCAGAAGAATATTTCATTGAGCTAATAAGAAGAAATAAAGAACAGAGAAGAAGAACAATAGAACTCCCATTGCCGTGAAATCGAAATTTGAAGAAATCTAGCAAATAGATGCACGGATTGACAAACCATTTTTTTGTTCATTCCTATATCCAAACCATCAGAAAAATACCTTTAGACCCTCCTCTCACACCATAAAACATTCACAATGAATAAATTTTCTTTCTGGCCCAACGGAGAAAGAAGCTGGATTTCCCGTCAAACTGACAGTCGAATCGAAACGAGGTTTCACTGGAAGCACAAGAGGTAAAAACCCATATCAAAAATATAAATTTCATCACAAAAAGAGGAGAGAAAAAGAACTATAATTTTTGAGGTCCATTAACGGTTATCGTATCCAGAAGCACTGCTAAGGTGAAAATTTAAAATTGTGAAATGTCCTAAACTATTGAGTGGGTAGGTTTAAAATTTTAGAGGGGCGATATTGGGAAAAAACCCATATCAGAAAAGTTCATTCCACATCAATTCAACCTCTATAAGACAACTTTCTAAAAATAGTAGGTCCTTTGCATAGGGGACTACTATTTTGGGAAAATTCATCAATAGAAGAACTTGCGAAGGAGACGAAAACATTGAAGATGCACTGGAGCTGAGAATTCACCCGAACGAGCATTTTGGTCCAATTTTGGAACTTACTAAAAATAGTAAGTCATCTCATGAGAACCTACCAAAAATATAAAGTTTATCTAGAAGGTGAGAGGAACACATGGATAAGAGGAAATCAAAGTCACAACATTCAGTTAAGGTTTGAGGGAGTTGCTTTTTCATACTTACTAAAAATAGTAAGTTGTTATTTCTAAGGAAAACATGAAACATAAGTGGATGGGAAAAAAACTGGCACAACCCTTTGCCTACAAGTATGAGATAGAAGATAGTGGTGTCTTGTACATGGACTTGAATGACCTTAGAACTAACATGCAACCAAAAAACGAAAGAATATTGAAGATCAGATATTCACAAGTGGCTTGTTCACTGCTGTATGACACCTAGTGTCTATGTACAGTCTTGAGTTGGTCCTAGCTCACTCTCACCACTATGAGCCTGAAACACAAACCATACAATCTAACAATGGAACAGAGATGGCATTCATTAGCCATCAAACCATCTCACTTTCTCTGTAGATACCTAAATCACCCAACATGGTCATCATCTCAAAGTACAAAGCCTTGCATGATTTGGAAACAATGGATGCCTACATTCAAGGGGTTGCACTTGGTTCATGGTTGAAAAAATGGAGAAATCCCTCAAAGATGCCCAAGAACCTTCCAAGGTGTGAGTTTTAAGAAGGATATTCAGATGTCATCAATATCCTTAGCAGAGTTATAGGAAAAGCAAGCATAAGGGACTTCTAACAATAGATGGGCCTTTTTATCTTTACGTTGATAGAAGGAAAGTAGAGAATTGACTGGGGTTAGTTAATCAATGAAAATCTCCATCTGTAACTACTCCAGCTACCCATGATAAATAATTTCCACATGACTTCTTACTTGGTCTATCTCCTCACTAGCTTAAGATAATTCAAAGGATTGGCTCTCATAAAAAACATTGTTGCCAAGGTGCCCACGTTCAAGAATTTTCCACAGTTGGTAATGAAGGGAAGCCATAGTAATTTCACTCCCATAAATGATGCATTCACAATGTATGTGGTTCGAAGATTAGAAGGTGATTTGGAAATGTGGTCCGAAGCATAGAAGGTGATTTGGAAGATAGGATGTCGCCACGAGTGGCATCCTTCATCAAGAAATACAACTCTTCATATAATTCTCGACCTTCTCCTACTTGTGAGTTGCTGGCTTCGATTAAGCTTTGCTAAGGCTTCTTAAGCACCTTAGTGACCAAATTGTATTGTTTGAGATCTGCAGGTATATCATTTGAGTGAATAACAGGCTTAGGAGTAGGAGAAAGAAGTTGATTTCATTTCCTATCTCTCTTAGGGTATTCATGTGCAAGAGGTCAAATGACGCATCTCATCCTGAGGTCACTTTCACTCATTTGACTTTGCATTCCTACATTTCCAGGCCTAATTTCAACATACGAGAAGTTCCTAACCTTTCTATGTCCCATAATTGCAACATGAGCCACAAGTTGAGGACTATTGGGACAATTGTGCTAATGAATTTGAAGTGTGTGAAAAGGACCATATGAGGATGACAATTAGTGAGATGAAGAAATTCAAGTTCTCTTAGTATGAAGATATTTTACATGATGATGGGAAAAAATATGTATGATCCTGAGTACGTGGAAGTCAAGATGTCCCCCTTACCTCCAATAGTCTAGTATGTTTGTTAATCAGAGGATATAAAGGAGTGGACTGAGAAAGTGATAAGGAGAATGAGAAATTGGTTTCAAAAGAAGATAACCATGATCATCCAATCATGAGTAATTCCTCCAAGTGAGAAGCAAGCCTCCCATCATTCATCTTCAAAACTTGTAGAGGTGACTTTCAGTTGTAAAAATTCCAAAGAAAGTTAAAAAAGGAAGGCCATAGAGTTGGAAGCTTCTCCTCATGAGAAGATGTGAAAGAAAGCTAGGGTAGAAGAAGATTCATTTACATCAGTGTGAGAGGAAGACTTGATTGTAGAAATGCAGGAAGAAAATCCAGCAGCAGAAACACAAATGGATGAAGAACACATGGTTCAAGACTCAATCTTTGAACCACCACAAGATGTCTAACCTCTTGTTGACATTTACACCTCCCTCATCCAAGATTTGCAAGAAATAATTTCCCTTGACACCCGCATTGTGCAACAAATGAAAACCCCTGACCTATCAATGATTGTCTCATTGGCCAAAGAGAAAAGATCAAGAAAGCTCACACATACGGCCTCACGTTTCTATAATGGAGAAATGGGTAATAAATACATTGAAGTAGCTTGGAAGAAGGTAATCAAGCTAGTGAATGAGATGACACCAGTTGACTAATTGATTAACATGATCCGACTGGGACCGGGAACTCATGAAGGGGGTTTGCATATGTATCAGCAATCTTCTACTCGTATGGTGGCAAGGAATAAGGAGTATAAGAATAAGATTAATGAACTAAAGTAACATGTACAAACTCTTTCATTGTATGTGACACATCTAGTTGATACCAATGCCACGACAATCCCCATTGAGAAAGTTTCACCCATCTGCAGCTTCAATCTTGAATCCATCAGGAGGACGCATGAGTTCACAATGCAAGGGTGAGTGAATAGTGAATGGATCAAATCAATTTATGAACAAGGGAATTTAGTGCTACAATAAGTAGTCAACATATTTTCTTACATGTGTGCAAAAAAAAAAAAGACACAGACACTTAAGGAAGACTTGGAGAAAGAAAGGGACTATTAGGAACCTTTTGGTCCTGTAGTAGATGAAATAAGCAACACTCATCGCTAAGAGTTGATTGACAGGAAGGTTTTTGAAACTCCTTCAGAATACTTGTCATGTGTATGGGTGACATCCTTGACAATAAGGTTTGAGGCAATCAATCAGGCCATCATAGAGCTAGAGGAAAATGAGGAGCAAACATACAAATTGCAAGATAGTTTAAATCAAAAAACATAGAAACTTGGATTACCTGCAATGGGCGGGGACACAACTGTTGATGAGTTAATTGGTCCATTTTAAGAATATGTCAAGAAAGAAGTAGGCAATCCATTTTCCTTCACTAAGGGTACCCTTGACTTCCTCTCAGAGATTTGGGCCTCTATTGTACTTACGAAGAGAAACATTCATCATGGTTCAGGAAGTTCAAAGATATCAATAGTGTGGCTGATGGATGGACAAATACCTTGAGTTGTATTTGTATTCCTCATACCAAAAAAGTGGAACCTGCAGTAGTTCATTTTCGTAAGGAGCTTGGAGAGACAGAGGCCTTCTCAAGAGCATGAGATGGAAACCAATTAAGAAGTGAGATCAAATCAGTTACAGTGGCTCATTCTTCCACATAATTCTTCCTCTTTCTCTCTTATCATTCTTCCTCATCTTTCTCTCTCTCTACTCCTCTCACCCAACATTCTCTCTCACCAATGTTATGTTGCATTGAGGTTCACACTTTTTAATATAAATTTAAGTGACTTTAGAAACATAATGTAAAATTTAAGTCACCTTGCTTTTATAAAAGGGACTTAAATATTTAAGTGGAATATGAATAGTCTAAAGTCAAATTAAAGTATTTGAAAAGTCACCGAGAAGATGAAGAGTTGTCTTCTCTTCTATAAGTCGTAACAAGCTCCTCATTTGGAATTCTTCTTAGATGACTTCTTAGATATTAGATCTATTTTTTGTGAGTTCATGAGAGAGATGTCCTTGTGAAGAGAGAAAAGAGATAATAAATTTCTTCCATTTTCCCTACTCTAAAATGTCTTCCACTTCTATGTTATGTACAATTTCTCCTCGAGCTTCAATAAAGGAAGAATGAATTTTAGCCTTTTTTGAATAAGGAGTTTAGTAGTACTTTGTGATTATTAAATTCCATTTGGTCTTGTTGCTATTATGTGGATTTGTTTTCTTCTAAATTCAAGTGCATATAATGAAATTTCTGGCTGGTGTATGCAAGTCTTTGATTTTCTACTTGCAACATTAGTTTATCTTTTCTAACTTTCTCACTCCCTTTCCTAGTTTCCTAGCAAATTCCTTCCTTGTAGATATTTGCAAGATTTTTCTGTAAGTTTAGTGGAGTGCCCCTGTTGGATCCTTGACTAAAAGGCCACCAAGATAAAACTCACTTTTTACTTACGCATGCACGTACGACAACTGCACTAGTTAAGTAGAGATAATTAGACTCCCAGAGTGTTGGTAAGATAACCACCAATTTGTCCTCGGAAAATTTTTCTCGCCAATAGTTTTTGGCACCCACCATGGGGAAAATTTAGCAACATCTGCACCTGAATACGACTAGAAGGTCAAAAAAGAGAAAAAAAGATTTTTTTTTCTAGAATTTAAATATCTATCTGAGCATCATGTTTGCAAAATATGGCTTTTCTGGGTAATCCTCTTATTGAAAGACCTAAACTAATCTTCCACATTCAAGAGGATATAGCTTCAGATTTACAAGAGTCCATTTGGCATAACATGAAAAGTATCAACCATTACTTCATCGTTACAAGAATATTCAACCTTGAAGAAGAACACACTGTTGAATTTGAAATACAAAGAAGATCATAAATCTCCAAGCTGGCGGATAGAAGATACACCCGGAAAAAAAGAAAAGGAAGAAAAATTGATCCTACTTTTGAAGTACTTTAAAGAAGACAAGAGCTACTCTGAATTAAGAGGTCTCCTTTTCATCATATAACTGGTCACATTGGGAGCCTGAGCATTTTCAATTCATTGGACGTTGAGTGCTAATACATCAATGAGAATATTGAATATTTCATTGACATAGAGACCACAAAAGAAGCTAGAGAAAGAGAAGCAAGAGCTGAAGCCAAAATAAGAGCTCAAATTGAAGAAATTGAAAGATCCCAAGCTGAAGCAGACACAAGAGTAGTAGAAAAAGCCACAACCTTAGAGAGGTTGGAAGCTAGAATCTAAAATGGAATGGTGGATAGTGATCATGAGGACCATAGGTCTAATGTATCATGGGGTAGAAACACCAGCCCACTCGCCCTTGCTCAATCATTTAATGAGCTACCAAAAGGCTCAAGAAAAAACTTTCCAAAATTTAGAGGGGATGGTTCTTAACTCCCCAAAGAACATGTAGCAGATTTAATCACCACTTGTGGTGTATTAGGTGTTGAGAAAAAATATGTGTCAGTCCGGATCTTTGTGGAGTTACTTCAAGAAAAAAATTACGAATGGTTCTACATGCTACCCCTGAGGTCTGTCAACTGCGGGGAAAATATAAGAAGTACATTCAAACATAGGTTCAAGATCACATAATAATGTCAAGATCTCTTAGTCCAATTGATACAAATGAATAAGGAAATATCCGAATCAATGAGAGAATTCGTAGAAAGATATGAAAGGGTGATAAGAATAATTCTTGAAGATGTAGTGCCTTATGAAAATAATTTGAAGAGATTCTTCATCAATGAATTACCTTCAGAAGTAGGTTTCTTCCTCAGGAGAACCCAACCAAGAACATTAAGGGAAGATAAGGACTCCGTGATAGAAGCCGATGATGATCTAATCCTATCTCGTAAAGTGAAAGGCCAAAATGGTAAGGAAAAAGGCCAAAATTCAGGCTCAGTCACCACATAACCAATGTTCCAAAAACTGGAAAATGACTTGGTTTCCTTGAAGAAACAACTATCCTAGATTACAATACGGAACAATCCAAGGAAGCCAAATCCTCCTAATAGACCAATGATTGTTCCACCTCCTCGATGACTTGCTCTCGAAGCACCACTAGTCAATGCCACCCATGGCACTAAAGAACTAGAGGAGGAAGTTGAAATTGAATAACCTGAAGAAGAAAATGTAGGTGATGATGACAACTATCTTGTGGTCAAGGAAGTTAATGGTGATATGCACAATGGATTAATCGAGTACGTTGATGATGAAGATGAATAATTTTGAAGCTTCTTGTGAGCATTTTTCACTCACGCATAGTCTAAGAAAGGTGCCTTGTCCTCAATGATTACAGTGAAGGAAAAGAAGAAGAAAGAATATTAATCTATGGAGGTTCCACAAAATAAAATCACCAGCATAAGATCACCACTACCACCTTTGATGGAGTTGGCTAAAGAAAAACCAGACCCATTGGTTAGTAAGGATCATACTACCATACTAAGTAATTCATCCAGTCCTTCTCCCAACTCAAAAATTGCTAAAAATAATTCTCCTTCAAATATTTTTTCTACAAAAACATCTAAGGTTCCATCAAAACCTACACCCCCATCTCCTTCCAAGCTATTGACTACACCCGTGAAGGAAAATCCAACCCCCAAAGTTACAAAACCTTCACCATGTAAATCTTCTGTCATTCCTGAAACCTGTGCCTTGTCCACCGTAGCCCCATTTGACTTTGTAGAACATGCAAGAAAAACTAAATTCCAACTCATAGAAATAGAATACCTACAAACGCATCTTGCCCAATTCGATAGGTTCATTGATGTAGTCTGTGGTGGTAATCCTATATCCTCAATTCCAATTTCCAAAGGTTTACTCTGCACACCGTCCACACCACCTTCTCAAAACATGTTAGCCCTCAGTGCCTCCAAAACCAACAAGGTTGAACCTTTCTACATGTCACTCCTCATTAAAGGCTTCAAACTAAATAATTGCATCATAGATTCTGGATCCTTAGATAATGTGATCCCCATCAAAGTTACAAATTCCCTAGGCCTCACCTTGACTCGGGAAAATGGTAGTTGTTATTCAATGGAATCCAAACAAGTTTCGTTGATAGGAAGCATCAAAGACGTGTATATAACACTAGTTGATTTTCTAGATAAGAAAGTGCTCCTCACCATCCTAGTGGTAGAAATTCCAACATCCTTTGGGATGCTACTGAGCCGTAGATTTTATAGAGATTTGGGTGGAGAGATAATAATGGATTTGTCATTTGGAACTATCCCAATAAAGGGTGAAATAAAGAAATTGTTTCCAGTGAGGAAGATGAAGTACACAGTATGAAATTCTGATGATCGAAAGGAAAACATCCTATTTTAAGATAACGGGTTAGGAAATTACTCCCCACATGAAAAAATGAGAACTTTCCGCTTCTTATGGAGGAGGAAGAAGACCAATTTTGGACAATGGAATTTGATGGTAGTCACTCTAATGTAGGTTCGGGAGTAGGCGTGGTGTTGTACTCTCCTTCTGGTGAATTGTACCCATTTACCTACAAGCTATAATTTGATAATACAAATAATAAAGTGGGGTATGAAGCTCTCCTCTTAGGCATGGGTGTGGTAGAAGATATGGGAATCAAGGAGCTGAGATTTTAGGGTGATGTGAAAGTGATAGTAAAGCAAGTTTGAAAACAATATCAGGTGAAAAATCCAAGACTCCGACATTATAGAAACATAGTATGGGATTGCATTTATTATTTTGATGCATTTTCCATTAAGTCTATCCTAAGAGAGAATAATGAAAATTTTTATTCCCTTGCAGTGTCAGCTTCCCTAGTAACACCCCATCCTTCTTTTGGAAAAGATAAAGTAACCATTGAGATGGTGTTTAGGCCTAGTGTACTAGATAATGCAAATCTTTAGCAGGTCTTCAATGATGATAATCAGATCCTGACATTCTTAGAACAAACGGAAAATTTCAATAATATCTTCTTTGAAGGAAGCGAGAATCCACACTGAGAAGAGGTAGCCAAAGAAGAGAAAGAAGGAATTGAAGGGATTGATGAAGGAGTTATAAAATTGAAAGGAAACAAGATTCCCAAAGGCCTAGTTTCTCTGGAGGACCTCTTTGAAAAACATGAAAGATTCATTCAAGAGAAAGCAAAATAATCTTATCAATGCCTAGCTGATTTGAGAAGGAAATCATCAGCACTCTAGAGCACCCAAGAATGGTCAAGATTGGGAAGTGTTGTTCACCCAAGGAGAAGAGAAGGTTTGTTGCATTACTCAAGATATATTCGAATATTTTGTCCTACTCTTATGATTATCTCAAATCCTTCCAACCGAATGAAATGCATCACTCGATTCCCTTGAAGTAGGAGGCCAAGAAATTAGGAAAAAACAAAGGCCATATAACCCAAAGATTTTTAATACCATCGAAGAGGAGATAACGAAGATGCTTAATGTAAGGATTATCTTTCGCATCCATCATTGAATATGGGTGGCCAACATTGTGCCAGTGAGGAAGAAGAATGGTAAAATAAGAATATGTGTAGATTTCTGCAGCGTGAACCAAGCATTGCTGAAAGATAATTATCCTCTCCCTATCATGTACCATATTTTATAGGAAGTCACCAGATCTGAAATGATTTCTTTTCTTGATGGATTCTCATGGTACAATCAAATCAAATTGGTAGAGGATCACACTAAGATAACCTTCACAATGCCTTGGGGAATTTTTACGTACAACATAATGCCTTTCAACCTAATCAATGCAGGAGATACATTTCAAAGGGTGATGGATTTGGAATTCAAATATTTAAAACATTACATAATCATATATCTTGATGATCTCATTATATTTTCAAAACAAAAGGAAGGCCATATCCATCACTTGGAATAGATAGTTGCAATGTGTAGAAAACATGACATATCGTTAAACATGTCATTCAAGCATGCGGCACACCTCTGTGATCATAGCGACAGACTACTTCACAAAATAGGTGGAAGCCATTCCAGCCAAGAAAGCCAACACCAAAAAATTATGTAACTTCATCAAGGAGAATATCATAGTATGTTTCAGAGTGCCAAAAAATATTGTAGCGGATAATGCTACCTATTTCTCTTCAAGGGAGTTGACTGAGTTTTTCTATGGCTATGGAATATCTTTTCTCATTCATTAGACTACTATTCATCAGGAATTGGGCATGCCAGATCAAGCAACAAGAACATCATAACCATTTTCTGCAAGCTCGTAGATGAAAACCAAAAGAATTGGTAAAAAAATTGTATGATGAATTGTGGGCGGGCATGATTGCCCCCAAGAAGGCAATAGGTATGTCACCATTCCAACTATTGTATGGAGAAGAAGTAGTTTTTCCCATCATGGTTGAGATGTCAGCTCTCGAGTTGCCCAAAGGAATAGAAGACGGACAGTACAAGGATTCCATTGATAAGAGGATCCTCTTTCTTGAGAAGCTAGAACAAAATTGACTCTGAGTGGTGGACTGTATCAAAGAACACAAATTAGGAGTAAAGAAGATCTTGGACAAGAAATCGAAAGTGAGAGAATTCAAAGTTGGAGACCTTCTCCTGCTATGGGAAAAGAGAAGGGAACCTAAAGGAAGCCATGGAAATTTTGATCCATTATGGCTTGGCCCATTCCAGGTTCATGAATCTTTCGGCGAGAATGTTTTTCTACTCTCATATTTGGATGGAACATTGCTGGAATTTCCTCACAGTGGGTAATACCTGAAATTATATCATCAGTGAAAGCGGGTTGTCCCCCAGCCTATACCATAGGTGATTGCTAGGTGTGTTTCCATTTATGTTGCATGTCTTTCCCTTCATGTTGTGTGTTTCCTTTCTGTTGGTTTGTGTGTGTGTTTCCTTCTTCACTATCTTTCTCTGTTGTAATTGTACATGACTCTGCAGGGCGCAATGGATAATGTACTATTCAATGAATCATATGGTATTAAGTTGAGATTCTAGATTCCCCATGTCATATATTCACTACACTCAGTCCATGTCATGAGCCCAAGCTAGAGCTAGTTGTTGTCTTGAAAATTTGCAACAAGGAAATTGATAATTTATGAGCAGGACAACTATAACCCTGTACCAATTTTTTTATGTTTTATCATTCTGAGGCACCTTGGGTCTACCCAATAAATCTAGTAACCTCCCAATTGGTGTTAATTCATTCCCCTAGGTGATTTACGAAAGTCAAATAAACACCCCTAGGTGATTTTAGGAGTTCATTAATAATTGTAAGCTTCAGGCAGTTGTGGGAAGGGCTATCACTAGCCTTCCTAGGAGTGGAGAAACCCCATGGAGTGGAATAGAAAATCCAAACTGGACAAGAAGGTGAGTAAAATTACTTGGGACATCATGGAAGTGATTCAGGAAATATTTGGAGAGTTTGGGGTACTTTCACCAAAATTAGGGTTCACAGGCCTAGGCAGTGCATAGGCCAAAACAACCATTGAGCTTCCGAAGGTGATTCCAAGAGATCCAGATGGATTTAGGAGAAAAACAAAACATATAAAAAAATAAAACTCCAAGCCCTAAAATATGGTGAAATTATTTTTTTCTCAACACTTTTGCACAAAGGGCTTGAAAGTAGGTTTTATCATGTACAAGTGGAAAACCAGATCAACAATCCTCTATTTCAAGGATCAAATGGAATAATAAAGACATTATATCCATACCATTGGATTCATAATGTTATTTATAGTAAATACCATGTAAATTTTCATTAAAAAATTCCATCGGTAGCTCAAGTTATCACTGTTTCAAGTTGCCATCTTGGAGCAAGTTTAAGAGTTAGTCAAAGTTTGGGAGGACACATATCAGCTCCATGAGCCTAGAGGGATTTTGTTTTCCTAAAATCCCTCGAGGTTAGTGAAATCACACATGGAAAATTTTTACTAGCCCCTATAAGACATCTAGACCCTCATACGACCTCCACGATCGTTAGTTCAACCCCCAGGTGCTTGTAGGAGCTCAAAGCCGCAACCGTTAGATCATTGCCATGTGTCATCACCTAGAGCGCTGTGGAATTTGATGTCCCTCAAAAAAATTTTAGGTTAGGGAAATAAAACATTGAAAACTGTTCCCATCCCCTAAGGAAACTTCTAGTCACCCATATGACCAGCTTCTAACCCCTCAGTGCTTTAAAGTTGATTTTTTAGCCTTCATTCCATGCCGTCGAATCTCCGCCACATGTCGTTACCTTGCTCACCATGGAATTTGATGTCCCTCATGTATTTTTGAGGTGAGGAACATAAGGAACATACAAATGTGCCTCATCCCTTTTCAACTTTATTTCAAAATTTAAAAATCCCCACTTGCTTCCCGCTTCTAACTTCTAACATTCCCATGCACAACCATATCTACAAACTCATGTGCAAAATCCTACCACCACTCCACCATTTCCAAAGCTCTAACCAAATCCACCAAAGTGAAGAAATACTCTTCCTCATGGAAATATGTAGCTCCCAGAATAACATTCATCAATATAAGGATAAAAAATGAAGAACAGAGAAGAAGAACATTAGAAATCCACATTGCCGTGAAATCAAAATATGAAGAAATATTACAAATAGATATATGGGTTGAAAAAAAAAATCATTGTTCATTACTCTATCAAAAAACATAGTAAAAATACCTTCAGACCATCCTCTCGTGCCATTAAACATTCATAGTGAAGAAATCTTCTTTCTAGCCCAACGGAGAAAGAAGTTGGATTTCCCGTCAAATCGACAGTCGAATTGAAACAAGATTTCTCTGGAAGAACAAGAGGAAAAAACCAATATTAAAAATATAATTTTCATCATGAATAGAGGAGAAAAAAATACCTGTAATTTTTGAGGTCCATTAATGGTTGTCGTGTCTAGAAGCACTGATAGGTTGAAAAATTAAAAGTTTAAAATATCCTAAACTATTGAGCGGGTAGTCCTAAAATTTCAAAGGGGAAATATTAGGAAAAAAACCATATCAAAAAAATTCATTCCACATCAATCTGACCTTTAGAAGTCCACTTTCTAAAAATAGCAAGTCCTCTACATAAGAGACTACTATTTAGGGAAAGTCATCAACATAAGAACTTGTGAAGGAGAATGAGACATTGAAGATGCATTGCAGCTAAGAATTCACCAAAACAAGCATTTTGGTACAATTTTGGAACTTACAAAAAATATTAGTACGTGGTCCCTTGAGCACCTGTAAAAAATAGAAAGTTAATCTAGAAGGTGAGAGGAAAGCAGGAAGAAGAGGAAATCAGAGTTGCAACATCCAGTTGAGGTTCGAGGGAGTTGATTTTTCATACTTGCTAAAAAATAGTAAGTTTCTCTTTCTAAGGAAAACATGAAGTAGAAGTGGATGGGATAGAAATTGGCACAACACTTTGGATGTGAGTATGATATACAAGATAGTGATGTCTTGTACATGGACTTGAATGACCTTAGAACTCGCATGGCATCCAAAGACCAAAATAAGATTGAAGATCAGATATTCACAAGTGGCTTGTTTGCCACCGCAAGAAACCTAGTGTCTGTGTAAAGTATTAAGTTGGTCATAGCCTGCTCCCACAAATATGAGCCTGAAACATGAACCATCCAAGATTAGAATGGAGTAGTGATGGTGGTCATTATCCCTAGAACCATCTCACTTTCTCTGCAGATACCAACATCACCCAACATGGTCGTTGTCTCAAAGGACAAAGCCTTGCATGATTGGGAAATGATGGATGCCTACATGTAAGGGGTTGCACTTGATTCATGCTTGAAAATAATGAGAAAGACCTAAAGGATGCCCAAGAACCTTTTAAGGTGTGAGTTTCAAGAAGGATATTCAGATGTCATCATTCTCCTCAGCAGAGTTATGGGTGAAGCAAGCACAAAAGACTTCCAAGACTAGATGGGCTTGTTCATCTTGACGTTGATAGAAGGAAAGTAGAGAATTGATTGGGGGCAGATCATCAATGACAATATCCATCTGCAACTGCTCCAGGTAACCATGATGAAGAATTTCCACATGAATTCTTACTTGGTCTATCTCCTCGCTAGCTCAAGATCATTCAAAGGATTGGATCTCATGGAAAACATTTCTACCAAGGTGTTTGCGTTCAAGAAGATTCCACAGTTGGTAATGGAGGAAAACCATAGGAATTTCAATTGCGTGAATGATGCATTAAAAATATATGTGGTTTGAATCCTGGAAGGTGATTTGGAAGCTAGGATGTCACCACGAGTGGTGTCCTCTATCAAGAAATATGGCTCTTACTACATACAATTCTCAAACTTCTCCTACCTGCGAGTTGTTGGCTTTGACCAAGCTCCGCTAAGGCTGCCCAAGTACCTTAGTGATCAAATTGTATTTTTCAATCTCTATAGGTAGATCAACCAAGTGAATAACAGGCTTATGAGCATGAGGAAGAAGTTGATTTCATTTCCTATCTCTCTCAGGGTATTCACGTGTAAGAGCTCAAATGACTCATCTCATTTGGAGGTCATTTTCGCTCATTTGACTTTACATTCCTACATTTCAAGGCCTAATTTTGACATACGAGAAGATCCTGACTCTTTCTACATCCCATAATTGCAACAAGAGCCACAAGTTGAGGACTACTGGGCCAATTGTGCTGATGAATTTGAAGTGTGTGAAAAGTACCATATGAGGATGACAATAAGTGAGATGAAGAAATTTAAGTTCTCTTGGTATGAATATATTTTGCATGATGATGGGACGTAGATTTATGATCCTAAGTATGTGGAAATCAAGATTCCCCCTTGTCTCCAGTCAACTAGTATGTTCGTGAATCAGAGGATATAAATGAGTGGACAGAGAAAGTGGTAAGGAGAGTGAGAAATTGGTTTTAGATGAAGAGAACCATGATCATTCAGCCATGAGGAATTCCTCCAAGTCAGAAGTAAGCCTCCCATCAGTCATCTTCAAAATTCAAAGAGGTGACTTCAAATTCTAAACACTCTTGAGAAATTTCAAAAAGGAAGGCCATAGAGTTGGAATATTATCCTCACAAGAATACGTGAAAGAAAGCCAGGGTAGAAGAAGACCCATTTATGACACTACAAGAGGAAGACTTGATCATAGAAATGTAGGAAGAAAATCCAGTGGTAGAAACACAAATGGATGAAGAACACATGGTTCAAAAATCAGTCTTCAAATCACCATAATGGGTCTCACCTCTTGTTGACATTCACACCTCCCTCGTCTAGGATTTGCCTCCTACTCTAGAGTAGGGAATGGTTGGTGTGTCATCACCAATTTGGCACTATGATATTTCTTCACCGGGAACTCCTCGTGCTATGATTATTTACCAATGCACAACCTTTAGTTTTGTGGATGTAATCTAGAAACAAAACAACAACATAACACAAGAATACCATCGACTATGATAAGATGGAATGATGAAAAATCTGAAATATCAAAGTAAATTATAATATTAACATGAAACTGTTAGAATCTCACCCATGAGGTACTTCAAGTGTTTTGACTTCACTTGCCTTTGAAAAAGACTATGGGAGAAACTTTACAATTACACCTCTTAATGGCTTCTTCAACACACCTTTAAACTGATGGCTTCCTTCACACACTTCCTACAATATTTCTCACTACTTCCTTCTATGCTAAATGAGGGGGGTGGCCTCTCTATTTATAGAACTTCCAGGCTTATCCATCTTATCTCTAAGATAGGATAATAAATCCACTCTGACGAATCATATTCCATACCTTAACTCTTATCTGTACATGTAAGCTTATCTTTTAAGATAAGATAAACCTTATCATTTTGCATGGGTTCCACATTTTTAGACTTTTTACAAATAAAATACACAAAATATTTATGACCTCACTCCTTGTCTTTATTACCAATATAATATTTCTAATTCCTAATCATGTAGACCCTACTTCTCTAATTACCCAAACTTTGACATTTTAACATTACCGGACCACTTACGACAAATATTTACTTTTTACAACATTCCTATTGTACTTTGACTGTTACCATACTCCACATTATTGGCGTCACCGTACTGACGGCACCATTATCTTCTATCAGACGCTACTATTAATTATACTTAACAACATCCTATTCCTAATACATACATTAATGAAATAGAAATTACGGAGGAAAATTTTAGTGTCGACATCTTCCCCCTTCCTAGCTTCTACTCCATCCTCGGAGTAGACTATTTTGGTGCTTGGAAAATATTCAACTTGTCGTGGTTGACCCATTTTGTAATGGGAGTGCCATCCAATTCCTCCAGTCGGTACGTACCATTTTCATGCACAACTGCTATTTTGTAGGGCCCCATCCATTTTGGAAGAAATTTTCTCTGTCTTCTTTTTTTGTATCTGGAATTATATACTAGAACCAAGTCATTCACATGAAATGGAGACCACCAGATCTTTTGATCAAAGTATTCCTTCTGCTTCATTTTCTTCTTATGGCTTGTATCCTTTCCTATTTCTGTCATTTCCTCCAGCAAATGAAGATGTACCAACCTTTCTTTTACTGAATCAATTTCATCCATCCTTTCATTTTTCATAACTCTCACAGTGGGAATAAAAAAATCAATAGGAAGAACTGGATCAATGCCATAGGCCAACTGAAATGGGGAGTATCCTGTTGCTGAATTTGATGTTGCCCTATATGCCCACAATGCTGCATGAATCCTTTTATCCCATTTATGTACCTACAAGGCTGCATCTTTTGCTAGAATTTGACACAACACAAAATTTATTCATTCCACATATCCATTTGTGCTTGGCTTGTATGTTGTTGCCTTCCTGTGCTTAATAGAAAACTTATTGACTAGGGATTCTACCACCTCATTAATGAAGTGGCTTCCTTGATCTGTTAAAATTTCTAATGGGCAACCAAATTTGGTGACAATGCGTTCATACATGAACCTTGCCACTTCATCCATGGAATTCGTTTCAATGGCCTAGCTTCAAACCACTTGGTTAAATAATCTGTGGCAACTACAATATACTTATTTTGGCGTGATGTAGTTGGAAGTGGACCTACAATGTCTATTCCCCCACTTTTCAAAGGGACCAAGGGGAAGAATAGGACATAATGGAGCTGATGAAGTCTTACAGTTACCATGTGTTTGAAAAATATCACATGTCTTACAATAATTATAACAATCTTTAAAAAGAGTGGGCCAGTGATAACCAGCATCTAAGATCCTTCTTGCTGTAAGTTGTCCAGAGAAGTGCCCTCCACATGTACCATTGTGGAATTCTTCTAGCAGTTCCTTCCCTTGATCATGCCCAACTGCCCTCTTGTACTGTCCATCAGGTCCTATTCGAAATAATACTTCATGTAGAATAGAATATGGACGACTGGCTTGAGTAATCTTTCTCTTAGTCTTTGCATTGGCACCATCAGGAAACTTGAATTCTTTCAGATAATTCCAAATATCTATGTATTCACTAGGGATTGTGTCAAGGGATAACAATGCTGCATCGGGGAAATCATCATCATTACAAGATGATCCTAAACCATCATAGGCTCGAGAGAGTGCATCTGCATTTCCATGCTTCTTTCCTGGCCTATCTATAATATCAAATTCAAACTCTTGTAGCAAAATTATCCATCTTGCTATCCTCCCTGATGGGTTAGGCTTATTTACAATATATTTTAGAGCCTGATGATCTATTACAACTAGAAATTTTTTCCCTAGCAAGTAATTTCTAAACTTCTTTACAGGCAAAAATGATATTCAGAGCCTCTTTTTAAGTTACAGTATAATTTACCTCAGCACTGCTCATTTGTCTGCTCCCAAAGTAAATTGGATGTTCATTCCCATTTTCATCCTTTTGGCTCAAAGTACTTCTTAGTGCTGCATCTGAGGCATCAGTGTACACAATGAATGGATTTCTCCAATCTGGATTCTTCAAAACAGGTGAAGACACCAGGGCTTCCTTCAATTTTCCAAAAGCTTCATGTGCCTTATTTCCTGGTTCATAAGTAACATCCTTCTTCAATAACTGGGTTAGTGGCTGTGCAATCTTTGAGAAATTCTTGATGAACCTTCTATAGTAACCCACATGGCCTAAAAATTATCTCAACTTACTTCTATTCATAGGAAATGGTAAATCTTTGATTTTTGAAACTTTATCAGGATCAGTACCAATACCATCTCTGGATACAACATGCCCTAACAAAACGCCTTTAGAACATCCAAAGACACACTTTGTAGGGTTTAGTGAGGCTTGTGCTTCATCTAACCTTTGAAGTGCTATCTCCATTTAGTGCAGGTGGTCCAACTTGCTCCCATAGATGCAAAAATCATCCAGAAATACTCTAATGAAGGTCCCAATGTAGGGTTCGAACACCCTATTCATCAAACCCTGGAATGTTTGCTGGAGCATTACACAACCCAAAAGGCATAACTCTATAAGCAAATGATCCCCAAGGAGTGGTGAACGTGGTCTTCAGCTGATCTTTCTCTGCTATACGACCTTGGTTGTAGCCGCTATATCCATCAGCAAAACTATAGCACTCCTGGCCAGCTACTTCATCCAAGATCTGATCTAAAAATGGAAGAGGGTAATGATCCTTCTTTGTTGCCTTATTGAGCTTCCTTCAAAAGAGCTGGAGGTAGGATTCCTTCTCACTCTCCATAGGATTCCTTCTCACAGAATCATAAATCTTTATTTGTTGGAGATGATCATCAACTTCTTCTTCAGATAATTTTATGGGGTCATGAGTTGTTGTGACTGGAAGGATATCCATGACTGAAACATCCACCTCGCTTTCTTCATCTTCAGTGTCCACTTTATTGGTACTAGAGTAATCAGAGGATGTCCAATCATCAGTTTCATCACTTGAATCCACAGGTTCTACCTTATGATGTTGAGGGATCACATTTATCTTCACCCTCTCTCTACCACGTCCAAGTGTCATGAAACATTCATTCCAGTAGTTTCTTGCATGAACTCTCCTTAGCCATGGTCTTCCCAGCAACATTGGGTACGCAACAGTACCATTTTTCATCACCTAAAAGTATACCACACATACAACACCCATAACAGATATTGCCACATTTTAAACTACACCTTCTGGTTTAGTTTTTCCCTTATTTAATGACCTTAACATAAGTGTTGAAGGGCGATCAATTTTTAAACCCAACATATTCATTACAGACTCGGTCATTACATTAACTGCAGCACCTCCATCAACTAAGACATCATGAATTGAAATACCATTACGTAATACCTCAGCTTGTGGAGCATAGGGATCTGCCTCTGCCTCCAAAACAGGGACCTCAACCTCCTTCCTTCTTCGAGCATTGATTCCACCTCGCAACTCCCACCTCTTCTCAGAAGACATAGCCAAGAGTTGACCATATGTAATATTTGCAGGCCTTTTGGACAGATCTTCCAAGATGGAGTATGGTCCTTGCCCCTGTGAAATCATAAAATCTTACACACCCAACTTTCTTCTCCTATGTTTCTTACTAGTTTCTTCTTTCATCTTCTTAGGATCATTTCCATCTTGATTATATTTTTCTTTCTTTATTTTTGTTACAAACACATCTACTTAATTATTTCTGCTCTTATCTACTACATCAAAAGAATTCACAGGTGCTTTTCCTTTATCATTATCTCCTTTACCAGATGTAGAAGCTCTATCTGGGACAATTATACTTATAATGACCCTTTTTATAACAACCATAACAAACAACTTCAGAAATATTTCTTTTTGGACCTCTATCTCCTCCCTGAGAACTAAATTCCCTTTCCTTGAAGAAGATTAATAGTTAACTGACCCATCTTTTTGAGCAGATCTTCATACTCAGTAGATGTACTAGGAGAAATATTTGTGCTCACCAGGAGTGGTTGTGGATTCAGGACCAAAGGTGCTGGCGTAGGCTCTACTTTGGCAACAATTTCTTTGGGCTCCGCTTCCATGCTTTCTTCTTGCCTTCTTGCAATCTCCTTTGCTTGTTCAGTGGTAGATGGGTGGTCATACTTTACTCGTTGTCTGATCTCTAGCTTCATCCAAAGAATTAAGTGCTTACAGAGGAGATTATCCACACCGTTCATCAACCCATCCGCTAATCCTTCCTTCCGGATCTGGGCATCGAGCTTCCTCCTTAGCTCTAGAACATGAGCATGATAATCCCTTATCTTCTCCTTCTCTCCTTTGGATAGCTTTGTGATCTCGATCATGAGATCTGCATATTTCTGTTGTTCACCAAATTCTTCAAGAAAACTTTCAGTTAATAAATCCCATGAATTTTTCACATTATCACCTAGTGTTTCAAACCACCTAAGTGTTGAACCATCCAAAAAGGTAGGAAAAAATTCAGTCCATTGTTCCCTTCTTATAAGGCCATTACAAATACAAGATCGTTTAAACTCTTGAATGAAAGAAGAAGCATCTTCATTAGATTGAGCTGAAAAAACTGGAATCTTTCCCATTTTCAAAAGTAACCACCGTGAAATACCAACTCACAAGTACAATAAAAAAGAATTATGTGTACAAATAATTGGAATCACTATACTAGAAAGTGACTTTACACCTTTCTACAGTAAAATATAAATGACCACGGTAAACTATGGTAAAATTTGACTTACTGCGGTAAAAAACTGACTTTACTGTGGTAAACACTATTCACGGTAAAAAGTGAAGTTACTGCGGTAAATACTATTCACGGTAAAAAGTGAAGTTACTGCGGTAAATACTATTCTAGCAAAAATGACTTTACCATGGTAACTTATATTCATGGAAAAAATGACTTTACCATGGTAACTACTATGCACAGTAAAAACAAGGTTACCCTCTAATTGATTTTTGACTAAGTGGAAATATCTCTCCAGAAAATCCACCAATGAGGAATGGTCCCGGTAACGGAACCAAAATGTCATCACCAATCCGGCACTATGATAATTCTTCACCGGGAACTCCTCGTGCTATGATTATTTACTAATGCACAGCCTTTAGTTTGGTGGATGTAATCTGGAAACAAAACAACAACATAACACAAGAATACCATCGACTATGATAAGACTGAATGATGAAAAATCTGAAATATCAAAATAAATTATAATATTAACATGAAATTGTTACAATCTCACCCATGAGGTACTTCAAGTGTTATTGACTTCACTTGTCTTTCACCAAGACTATGGGAGAAAATTTACAATTACACCTCTTAATGGCTTCTTCAACACACCTTTAAACTGATGGCTTCCTTCGCACACTTCGTACAATATTTCTCACTACTTCCTTCTATGCTAAATGAGGGGGGTGGCCTCTCTATTTATAGAACTTCCAGGCTTATCCATCTTATCTCTAAGATATGATAAGAAATACACTCTGACGAATCATATTCCATACCTTAACTCTTATCTGTACATGTAAGCTTATCTTTTAAGATAAGATAAACCTTATCATTTTTACATGGGTTCCACATTTTTAGACTTTTTACAAATAAAATACACAAAATATTTATGACCTCACTCCTTGTCTTTATTACCAATATAATATTTCTAATTCCTAATCATGTAGACCCTACTTCTCTAATTACCCAAACTTTGACATTTTAACATTACCAGACCACTTACGACAAATATTTACTTTTTACAACATTCCTATTGTACTTTGACTGTTACCGTACTCCACATTATTAGCGGCACCATACTGACAGTGCCGTTATCTTCTATCAGACGCTACTACTAATTATACTTAACAACATCCTATTCCTAATACATACATTAATGAAATAGAAATTACGGAGGAAAATTTTAGTGTCGACAGGTGCCCTTGTCATTGAGCCTGAATCTGATGAGATGTTCCCTTGGATGCAAGAAACAATTGTCCTTGACACTTGCACTATGCAACAAGTGACAACCCCTGACATATCAATGATTATCTCATTGGATAAAGAACAAATATCAAGAAATCTCACACATACGGCCTCATGGTTCTACATTGGGGAAATGGGTAATGACTACATTGAAGTAGCGCGACTAAAGGTAATCAAGCTAGTGGATGAAATGAAACCAGCTGACTATGAGATGAGGATGATCCTACTGGGACCAGGGACTCATGAAGTGGATTTTCACATGTATCAAAAATATTTTGCTCACATGGTGGAAAGGAATAAGGAGTATAAGAAGAAGATTGATGAACTAAAGGAACATGTAAAAACTCTTTCATTTTATATGCAACATCTAGTTGATCCCATTACCATGAAAATCCACATTGAGGAAGTTTCACCCATCCCTAACTTTAATCTAGAATCCATCAGGAGGACACACGAGTTCAAAATGCAAGGGTGAGCGAATAATGAATGGATCAACTCAATTTTTGAAAAAGGGAAGTCAATGTTCCAAGAAGCATTCAAAATCTTTTCCTACATGTGTGCGATAAAATAGGAGACAGACACTTAAGGAATACTTGGATAAAGAAAGGGACTATTGGGAACCTTTGTCACTGGTAGTAGATGAAGTGAGCAACACTCATTGTCAGGAATTGATCGTCAGGAATATCTTTGAAACTCCTTCAGAATACTTGTCTCTTGTATAGTTGAGAGCCTTGGCAATAAGGTTTGAGGAAATCAATTGGGCCATCACAGAGCTATAGGAAAAATAGGAACAAACATACAAATTTCAGGATAGTATAAATCGGAAAACTTTGAAACTTGGAGTACCTGCAATCGGCAAGGAAATAGTTGTTGATGAGTTGATTGATCCATTTGAATAATATGTCAAGAAAGAAGTAGGCAATCCATTTTCCTTCACTAAGGGTACCCTCAACTTAATCTCAGAGATTCGGGCCTCTATTACACTTATCACAAAGAAACATTCATCCTGGTTCAAGAAGTGCAAAGATATCAACAATGTGGTGATGGATGGACATATACCTTGAGCTGCATTCATATTCCTCATGCTGACAAAGGGGAACCTACAACAGCTCACTTCAGTAAGAAGCTCTGAGCGATGGAGGCTTTCTCAAGAGCGCGAGGTGGAAACCAGCCAGGGTGCAAGATCAAATCCACTACAACAACTCATTCTTCCACATAATTCTTCCTCTTTCTCTCTTCTCCTTCTTCCTCTCTCTCTCTCTCTCTCTCTCTCTCTCTCTCTCCTCTTCTCACCCAACGCTCTCTCTCTCCAATGTTATATTTTTTAATTGAGGTTTGTACTTTTTAATATAATTTTAAGTGAATTTAGAAATATAATGTAAACTTTAAGTCACCTTGCTTTTATAAAAGGGACTTAAATATTTAAGTGGAATATAAATAGTCTAAAAACATATTAAATTATTTGAAAAGTCACTGGGAAGATGAAGAGTTTCCTTCTCTTCTATAAATTTTAACAAGCTCCTCATTTGGACTTCTTCTTAAAGGAATTCTTAGATTTTGGAGCTGTTTTTTGTGAAGTCATGAGAGAGATATCCTTGTGAAGAGAGAAAAGAGATGGGAAATTTCTTCCATTTTACCTACTCTAAAATGTCTTCCACTTCTATGCTATGTATAATTTCTACTCGAGCTTCAATAAATGAAGAAGGAATTTTATCCTTTTTGACTAAGGAGTTTAGTGGTACTTTGTGCTCATTAAACGTCATTTTCTCTTGTTACTGATATGCATATTTTTTTTCTTCTAAATTCAAGTGCATGTAATGAAATTTTTGGCTGGTGTATGCAAGTATTTGATTTTCTACTTGCAGCATTAGTTTCTCTTTTTTAATTTTCTCACTCCCTTTCCCGATTTCCTAGCAAATTCCTCCCTTCCAGATATCTGCAAGCTTTTTTCACAAGGTCAGTGGAGTGCCGCTATTAGATCCCCAACTGAAAGGCCACTAGGATAAAAATCAATTTTTACTCGTGCTTGCACATATGGTAGTTGCACCTGTTAAGTACAGATACCTAGACTCCTAGAGCATTGGCAATATAACCACCAATTTGTCCCCTAACAAATTTTCTCACCAGCAAGCTTTTATGAAATTCATGATGTTTTCCAAGATCCAATGGACCAATGATGGATCCCCACAGTAGAACATCCATCTTAGGAAAGATAGTGTGTAATGGAAAGAATGTGTTAGGAAGAAGAAGGGATTGATTGTTCAAGACACATTTTTTTTCTTCTTTTATGGACTTGAAGTGAGACTCACAGACTTTCTTAATTCCTTCTTTATGGGAGTAAGTTTAAAATCAAAATTTTGTCTAAAATTGAATATTTGGTCACTAACTCCTTTTTCTTTATCACCTCTTATAAGTATTTTCTCAATTGGTTTTAAATAAATGATCATTATTTATTATATAATAGTTTCAAGGAGTTGTGGAGCAGCACCTTGAACAACTTGTAATACAACATGTCTTGTTCTTTTTATGGCTACAAGTTTGGAAGCTCTTCTTGCAAGTTATACACTATATACTTCGGTATCAATAACTTTTTCAAATCTCAAAATTTTCCCAAAACTCATATGATTCTCCCATGCCACAAGTGGAATGTTTTCTAAAATATATTTATTAACTACTTCTTCAGAAGAAATATTGGACTGATAGACTAGAAATTAGATTGATTGAATAGTCATAGATTAAGGAAAGTGTGTAAATATTTATTCTCCAATCCTTTCTCATTTCATTCTAATTTCATAATATTGTATTATTCTCACTATGTCAATATTTTCTTCTTCCTTGTCTAAGACTTTTGTCGCAATGAATAAGTGAGTGTTATTCTAATGGTTTCTCCAAATGAAATACCTTAGATCAACAAAGATGTCTTCTTGAGTATCTTAAATCACATATATATGGATATAAGATAGTATGATATCAAGTGAAATTCTCTCCAAAGATATATTTGTGATGGGAATTCCAAATGAATGTAAAGGTAACTACTATGACCAAGATTTGAAATTAGTGCTTGTTTTGTATCCCAAATAGAGTTGATAAAAAAATGTCATGTAATTTTTCACGTATGAAAAATATGATAAGAATATAAAGGGGATATTGTCCCTCCTCAAAGATGGTGAGGTTGCCCTTATTGAAAACTAAAAAGGTATGTACAACTATACATTCAAAATTATGTTTTGCGGGTTTTAGGGTTTATGGGAAGAAAGGAAATGGAGAAGGAGAAGTTAGAGGAGGTGGATGAGGATGGGAGAAACGACAGAAAACAAGATTAAGAAAACTTGTATCATAAACTTGAATGCACTTTAGAAACTAACATGATAAGTGATAGTTGAATCCAAAATATAAAATCCATAAAGACAAAGATATTTCACATTCATTAAACATAAGAGTAATAAATTCTAAGGAAAGAAACAAATAAAAGACACAAATTTCTCTATAAATGATTTTTTATTTCTCTTTGCATAAGAACACAAACTTTCTTATTACCTCTCTATAAACAATATTTTCTCCTTTCTCCAAAATTCCCTTATAAATGATCTCTAACTTACGTTTATAACCCAAAAGTTGGTTACAAAGTAGTTAAGTATTTTATGACATTATATTAGGACTTAATCAAATCACATTGATTAACTTTCCAACCAAAATGACTTAATAAAAGTATTACAAATATTTTAAGCGTGTACATGTGGACCCCACTAGAAAGTTACATGGAAAACACATAGACTAAATATTGACACATAGATTCTAACATGACACCTAAGATTAGTGTCTTACCCATTGGTACAAAAGTCCACCTATCTTGATCACATGATAAATGAACTCATTGATAAGCAAGGATAACCTCATTAGAACATTGAAACATTGTTTTGAAAATTCCGGGTCCAAAAATCTCACCATTTTGAATTTTCAAAATTTCACCAATGATTACAACATTCTTGAATCATTAGGGAAGTAGTGAGAAGAAAGGAAAGCATAATAGATGACTCATATTTGAAAAATCCTACCATGAACCATATAAAACTCAACCATTTTCTCTTCCATGTTGGTGAATAGATTTTGTAGTTTGATGATTTTTTCAAGAGAATCAACATCAAAATGTACTGAGGAAGAATATTAATTCCTTTGATTATGGTCGTCAATTAAATTACAAGGGATATCCTCAATGAATTCCTATTTTGCAGACATTATTGATTCTCCTTTGTCTTTCACATCATCAAATTGTACTTTGACATCATTGAGAACCATTTTCCTAAACTTGGAAAATTTCAACCTTTCAATGTGAAGCACATGGTGATTTAAATCTAGGATTCCTTCAATGATAATATATGAGAAGCCCAGTTGTGAAAGTTCTTAGCTATTGAGAGAAATCTTGTCAAGAGTGGTTATATTGATCTCGAGAGACTCTCTGAAATTTAGAATCAAATCTAGATAAGTATGAACCTTATCCTATATTCTCATAGATTTATCAATGATCTGTAAACCTTATATTAGAACATTCTCAATCGATGATTTGATTACATTACCCATATTATTTAATTCTTTAGAAAAAAAGAGGGTACCTTGATGAGGTATTTCTAATGCAGTAGGAACTTGAACAATAGAATAAATTAGTTTGACAAGGTATTCTACATATGTTATTAGCTATTGTTTTCTTCCTTGAGCTGGATTGTCTAAGATTTGAACCTTTCAGTAATGTCTTGATTTTTAGAAGCTACAATGATAACCTATTTTCATGATGTTACAACTATGGAAATGAGGATTATTATGTTAACATATATCTTTTAATCTTAAAAAAAAAATGTGTGTTACTAATCTGAACCCTTGCTTACTGTAACTTTGTTTACTTGGGATGAAGGTCATTATAACTTGTGTTTACAAAGTTGTGAAATAACATAATTACTTTTGTACTTTATGAAATCATAATTATGAGACAACACACCTTGAATCAATTCCATTGATCCAAGGTATGCTTCAGCCTTCTTTATTATCGTCTTGTCGATTGACTCCCCAGATAAAAGGAAGTCTGGAACCGAACTAGAAATTGTTGCAAATTTTAAAAGAATCGAGTTACAAGCATACTTACTAGGCACCATGTAGTCAACAGTAAGGTTTGACTTTCTAAATACATGCGGGTGTGACACCGGAAAGTGTAAGGAAATAAGAGGTTTGATGCTAAGTGAGCAAGGTATATATTACGCATTGGACGGAACGTCCCAAATTATACTGATTTTGAACGTAAGTCGGTAAAACCTACTTGGAACCTATTAATTAAAATACTATGGGTTAAGTTTTAACATATGACCTAATAACTATCCTATGTGGATTTTAAATCAAAGGGGATGTAAATTATTACAAATCCTAATGATTTGTGACCTAGATGGAAACCTAACTATGGACAATGCAACCTAGACTATTGTTAGTCCTAAAAGGGTACCTAGGGATACATGTCACTAAAAGGATAAGGGAGGAAGGTTTAAACTTAATGAAGGACTTTAATTGCAGTCCTTGAAGTTTTAAACTCTGAGTTTGGCGGGAGCAAAGAAGTTAGAGGTTTCTAACTAGCAATACAACTAAATTTGAAATCACATGCAAATTTGTTTAGAGGGACCTCGCCAAATCTGAGTCAACAGTGGTGTGGAGAAAGAGGGAAAAAGAGGCATTCAATGCATTAATGGCCTTGGTTTTGGTAACCTGCCCACCTTGGAAAGAGGAAAATGAATTCTTGTGGGTTATTATTGTTCTCAGGTTTTGAGTTTTTGCTCTGTATTTATTTTTGTTGCTCTTTCGAGCCTGCAAGTTTGTTTCCAGCCATTGTTGGTTTGACCACCTCCGAATGGTTTCTGCGTCTGTGGAAACGTGGTGGAAGAAGTTAAGAGACTTGGTTTAATAACTTGTTGGAGGGAAGAAATTTTGGAGAATCTCAGCTGTGATCTTCTACGAGCTAACTAGAAAATATATAGGCATGTTAGGCTCTTTTCTCTAAACCGTTTTGCTCTTTGTTAAGCATCTTCATTAAAATAAATCTACTCTTATAATTGTGTGTTCTTGTAAAAACAAAATGTTGATATGTTTTGATGTGATCTTTGGTTTGAGTTTTCGTTTTAAGACAAATACGATTTGGGTATTTTCTTGATGCATACTAGAGAAAACGGGTGTTTTCTTTACTGAAATGGTAAATGAAACGAATTCCATCTCTGCTATTTGAATTTTGAAAGTAATGGGTATTCAGTTTTATCACCCATTATGGGTTTGATTTGATGAAGGCAATATTGATGAGTAAATTGTTTTTTAAGTTTTGTGTGTGCAATGGTTTTGAAAAACCATGAGAATGCTTAGATAGAACTATTTGTGGGAACTATTTTTCTTATCATATTATAGTGTATGGGATGAAAATTATTTTAGGGACATCGGATTTATTGTATCGTCCTTACTCTTGCCTGATGTAAAATGATACAATGTCTCCTTATTTGGTTTTAAAACCCATGAATGATTGTTGGGAAATAATTTATTTAAACCTAGAACAAAGTAACCTGGTTATTTGATAGATGGAATAGAGCGTACTGTTTCGTTTCTTCTTTGAACTGAATGGTGAATATATATATATATATATATATATATATATATATATATATATATATGAACTGTAGTCTAAACTTCTTCATTGTTTTCATTAAAACTGAATCTGAGTGGATTTCTTACTCTGGTGTTTGAAAAATGATTTCTTTAATTATTATGGTGAAATTGTGATTTAGTTGTCTTGTTGTACACTCTTACTTATTTCATACCTGGAAAAATGTGTTTGTTGTAATGAATGAAACTAATGGAATAATTGCAGTTGAAAGTTTGTTATTCTGAGTACTTGCGGTTCAAATGCAAAATGAATTCTTGATTACTTTCCTCGAATAGTAGTTAGTAAACTATTAAGACTGTAACAGTCTGGATTGGAAAGAATTATCCTTGGGATAATAGGCCTATACTTCATGGGCTGATATGTGGCTATGAATTGACTATAGGTAACGCGAATCCACTCCATTTCATTTGGTTTTGACTTCTGAATATTTCTCTCTTGACTGCTATCACTGGTTATTGGCTCCTTTTTCACAAAATCAATCAATTCGATTGTAATAAAAAAAGAGAGATTAAGGATTAGGTAATTGGAAATCGTATGTTCCTTTCCTTAGTATCCTATTTAAATTTTGATAAAAAGGTATTGAAGTCACATGTGACTAGCCTCAGGAGAATGCAAATGCATTTTACATTTTGTCTCTCTTTCTCTCTAAAGTAGATGAGTACTACGTTGTCGTCAAATTCTTGAAAGTTAAATATGTTGTTGCTGTGGCGTATGGTTTCTTTTCACTTTTGAATTTGATTTGGTTGAAGTCCAGTGAGTAACTAGAAGGTAAGAAAGTTCTATATTAATTTAAAAATCGATTCATTATATGAAATTCATTTATAATGATGAAATGGGTCGGTCAATGCATGCATTTGAGCAACAATCTATAAATCAGTTCATATAGATGTTCTAATATGTGATTGTTTAGATAAAATACTCTTTTTAGTATTATCTAGATTTAGAATGAACTCTTTTATTTTTTTGAAAACAATTATGATAATGGTGATATATATACATTATTATATGTTAGCCATTATAGAAATTGGTGTGTGTATATTTATTAGTACGGTTTAACATGATGCTAATTATTGAAATTGGGTTGTTAAAATTGTTCAACCTTATTGGTGCTTGACTTTTACGTGATGTCTATCTCAATTATGAGACGTTTCATAAAAGCAGAATTATTTTATTGAGACAGTTAATCAAAAGCACTTCATTTTATTGTTAAGTTCTTAACATGCTCAATTCGATGAACTGACTCGTGCAAGTAAATTTTGCGGATGGATTTCGAGAGTAAAAAGGAAGGCATGTTGTTTTATGATGCTTCTTTTGATTAACCAAGGAATGTATCTTTTATAGGATTTTATTATTCTTCTCCAGGGAAATGGAAAAAGAATAAGTTGTATTCTTCTTTCTTTTTGAGTAAATTAATGTTGATTGGCATGTATGAAATCTGGTTGTGTGGACTTGTAAAATGTATAAATTTTTAATCTTGATGAATGAGTAAAAGGGAAAGGTGTGTTATTTTAGTTGTTGTACCATTTGGGAACTGATGAAATATGATAGAGAATATATTTTGTTCGTCGAATATGTACTTATTCAATGATGGTTATTAAATTTAAAGGGACATAATGTCTATTCTTCACATGAATACAACTTTTAAGTTGGAATGTGTAATTATTTAATACTTAGGTCAATATGGATTTTAAATCAACCTTAGAAAAAGAGTAAAATAAATATGAACTTGTGAATAAGTAATATTCAGAATTAGATTATAAAATAACGAATATTAATAAGGGACAATTGAATTTCGTATTCAGATGTCGTTAATATTCCTTGGGATGTCTTGTTAAAAGGATATTTGGTACGAGGAATCATATCTCCTCATAACAAACCTTAACTGAAGTAAGGTTATGGTAAATAAATGAATACAGTCAATTGGGAATAGACCTCATTCAAATGATGTCTAATGAAATGGAAATCTAAATTTAAAATCAGTCACGAATAAACTTGGTTAAGCTTAGTAAGTTGATCTTACTTCGTTAAGTTGTAGTGGATTGTAAGTCTGAAGCTTTAATTAAAGAACTAAGATGGAAATATGCAATCCTTCAGTAAGGAGGGTTGAATGTATACTAAGCTATGAGACAATTCAAGTCTTTTCTAGCTATGCAATTGTAACAAACAGTGAGGTTAGAGGATCAAAATGGTTGTTGAAACTCATTCTTAATGAAATTAAAGTTAAGAATCTAATCACACTTTTAGCTGGATGTGTAACCCTTGATGGGAGGATTCCGTAGGACGTTGGCACACGCCAGCTGCAATATGGTGTCTTCATGAAGGCGGGGCCTTCATGATGACACAATGTTGCAGTTGACATGTTACAACGCCCTTCTAAATCGAATCATCAAAGTTTACATAAGCTTGGACCAAGTTACTTTGGACCAATTTAGGAATGTGACCTTGTATACGGAGTGATTCAGGAAGACTAAAGGTAACTAGACACACCCAGTCGCCTAGGGTTGACAAGGTATGTTTGCGTACCTTTAGTCACCATGAGTGCCTCCCTATACTCTTTCATATTGCTATCTTGGGTTAAAGTTTAACCTTGGACAAGAGGACTGACAGAAGTCAGAAAAGACCATTCTAGATAATAGATGAAGTGAGGTGAAGGACGTATTCCATTGATGTGTATAACATCTAGGAATATGATCATGCTAAGCATGTGAAAATATTTGGCCAAAGTATCACAAGCTATTGATTGCATTGTCCTAAATCACCTGGTTTAAGAAGTAGGATTTCAGATGAATATTGGTAACAGATACTCAGATAGGCCTCTTAAATGAAGCACTTCAATAACCGAAAATGGTAAATAGAACCAAGTATACTTAGTATACAATGCATGGATTAACATGAAGGATCGGTAAGTAGCCGAGTCATGAAATGAGAGATCGTTGAAACTTTGAGCCATAAAATGGGAGATCGGTAGTTCTTCGAGTCATTACAACAACATATGATTATCTGTTATATGATTGAATGGCATAGAATGTGTGTTCCATATTATGAATATGTGAACAGAGAACATTGACCTCAAGAGCATTGTGTGTTCTAAATTACGTCATTTAGAACAGAGAACAATTATCAAGAAATTGAAACATGTGTTCTAAATTATGTAATTTAGAGCAGAGAACGTTATACAAAAAAAAAAAATTCCTTGTTCTAATGTCTTAAAATGGGAATGTTACACTTTCCATCCATTGCAAAACTATATCAATGGATTCTCAAGCATGAGTAGAATCACTTTCTATGATTGACTTGTAAATAATTAATATAGAGACTTTGTAATTAGAAACAATGATTTCTCTCTTGTCTTTATCTGCAATTGGTGCTACTATGTCAGTATACCAAACTCCTTGCTCATTGACAACAACTTTGGAGATGAATCTCAATTGATAATTTGGCTACATTACCCATATTATTTGTTTATTTAGACAAAAAGAGGGTATATTGATCTGGTAAATACATTGTAGTAGGAACTTCAAAATTAGAACAAATCCAGTTTGATAAGGTGTTTTACACATGTTATTAACTATTGTTTTCTTGAGATGGATTGTTTAAGATTTTGTACTTTTTCATCTGTCGTAAAAATATATCAATAGATTCTTGAGCATGAGTAGAATAAATTTATGTGATTGAATTTTAAATAATTACTCTAGAGACTTTGTAATTGGAAACAACAATTTCTCTCTTTTCTTTATCTAAAATTAGTACTACTATGTTGACATACCAAACTCCTCATTGACCAACAATTTTGGAGATGACATTGGGATTCTGAGGAGTGAAATAATTTATCATCTATGTAATACATTCAAGCTAAATGGTGATGGGTTTGATGATAATTTTAATCTTCTTGATTTCTCCATATAGCCAAGATGGTACTTCATTAATCATCTCACCACATATAATTCTTGAATTGGGTGGGATTTGCCTCCTGCGATGGTGAAAGATACTAAAATTGAGGTGGGTCCTGAATAGATTTCTCATGTTGAGGATGAGGAGTTACCAAAATATCTTCATGATGTATGGGAAAAGGTTGTGAAATATGTTTGGGATGTGAAGACTCAACTAAAATATATATTTGAATAATTGTAACTTGTACCTAATCTAATACCATGAACTCCAAAGTAGTGTTATGAATAACCTATTGATCGTAAAACATGCATCCACATCTTGGATCTGGAAAAACCAAGTTATTTGTGACAATAATAGAACCATCCCCAATTTGTGGAACCTTGTGTGCTTGGGATGGATTCTTGGAGAAGGTCGGATCCTCTATCTAGTTCTACTTCTACTGCTACTCCTAGTGCTGAAAGGGAAACTAAGCTAATAATGCCAAGGGACAAGAGATAGAAGGATAACATGAAAGGAAACTACACTAAAAGGAGATAACACTGAGAAAATAGGGATGAACACTATTTTTTCTGAGTGAAAATCAAGGGAAATGCAAGAAAGAAGGCTAGGCACATGGTAGCACAACTTAAAACATATTTACCAGATAAGTTTCATGGAACACAATTAAATAAGGAGCTGCAAGGGACGTGAAATGGCACAACAGGAACACAATGCAAAAGAATAAGGAAGGAAAACACATTAGGACAAAGAATAGTCACAAAACAATGCTTCTATTACTTCCAAAAATGCACAGAGCTGTTACAATGGTGAAAGAGGTTGATATCTATATGCAAGAGCCAGATCTAGAGGTCTGCAACTCAAAATATAAAAAAAGATGAAGTCCTTGGAAAAGTGTGTAAGGATTCAAAATGTCCAACATTAATAATGAGCTCAACTCTTACATTTATAGATGAATCCATGGAATACCGAAGAGAAGGAGGGAAAATCTAAATTTGAAATGCAACCACCAACAAGAAGCATTTAATGCTTGTAAATCTACCTGTAAATTTGTCAAATGCACTTCCCTAGGAGAAGGAAGGAGGGCAGATCGTATCAAATTGGTGGTTGGAGTAATTAGCTCTGCTCATTAATGCTCAAAAATACATTTTCCCATTTCTCACCTACTAAGGTCTGCCAAGAATTTGAATTTGAATGTTTAGAATTTAGCCTAATCAACAACTATCTAACAAGTCTAGGCACGTACCGATCAGAGATATGTAGATACAGTTGTTAGAAGTTTTTTAGAGTCATTGGTGCATACACAAAAACACATGGCGCACATGTGGATTGGCTGAAAGGATGGCCAACTGTGAAAATGTTTTGTCATTTCTGCCATGTGTCACTCATTGATTTTTTGCAAGGATCTGGTGCCCTATTGGCACACTTTGACTGGTTGTGTGTGGCACACTCAAGCATGTTAAAATGATGTGGCATGAAATGGCGCAGAGGAGGTGCAAAAGGTATATGTGTGGAAGAAAAGAGCATGAGAAGAAGGTAGAAGGAAGACACGTGTGACGCACGTGAGGAAATGAGGAAAACTAGTGAGCAGAGAATGCATGGTCAAGGTGTAACTATTACAAAGTAATGTGTGGGGCACGTATAAGGGCTAGGGACTAGGCTGATTGAAGCAAGTGCGAGGTGCATGCACGTAGGGTGAAAATATGTTAGGAAGAAGGCAGATGTATAGGAGATGCACAAGGGAGGAGTGGAATGAAACAAAGAAGAAAGGAAAATGAAAGGGGAGAAGGGGAAGTGCGTGAGGAAAAGAAGGGGGGAAATGCAACCAAGGGAATGTGCCAAGTGAATCTTGAGTGCGTGCAACCTTACAATGAAGAACCCAGAGCCAGAATAGTGTATACAAGTTATCTAAATAACTAGGAGAGTTATTTGGATAACATTTTTTGGTGACTTTTAGGGCCATCTTCCTGCTAGATGAAGGATATCAATAGCCTAGAGCATCCATTGGGCATGGAGTCTACTATGTAATCATGAAATTTTATTTGCATCTTTGAAGAACTACCCCTGAAGTCACTTGAAGGATCATTTCTTGACTCTATTCCTAAAATTCTGTAACTGCTAAAAGAAGACCTACATCCTAGAAGCAAAAGAAGAGCATGCATGCAGGGAGCACGTGAGAAGAAATAACTATGTAAAAACAAACAATGTGCACGTAACACAATTAGAGGAATTGAAACTACTCTAATATATTCAAAATGATGTAGAAAACTTAATGGAAGGGTTTGAGATGGATTCCATTTACTGGGATTTAGTGTGCCTCCATCAAGATGAGTCAACTCAAAAGAGTTATCCTCTTTTGCATGAACTGATGATGTATGGGCCACTCCAAAGTGCATCAAACTTTGAATGGCACCCTGGTTTAGCTCTGTCAACATCCCATTTTAAAACTAAGTCCCCAAATTTGAAAGCTTGAGGGCATAGCCTTTCTATCAAACCATTTCTTTGTTGCTTTGTTGATGTTACTCTAGCTTGATCATGTCAGAGTTTCTTGATTCTTCAAGATTAACTAGCTCTGCCATTCTGATTTCTCTCTGGTCTACGCCTTCAAATTCTAGTTGTTAGGGCAAATGCCAATGAGTTAAAATCTAGCGTCAAAGGAAGGGTAGCCTCTTTGCCATAGACAAGCTTGTAAGGAAAAGTTCCTATTTCCTTTTTTACTGTGATTCTATATGCCTAGAGCATGCATGCGAGACCTTTGTATGCCACTATCTTTGGCCTGATGTTCATTGTGTGCTTCATGATCCTAATCAGGTTCTTGTTTATTTAACTTCTACGGTCAGACCATTTCCCTGAGGGTAATAGTTAGGAAGAAGTCTTTAGGTAAATGCCCAGATTTAGCACCCAATCAATGATTTTGGTACCAAGGAAGTATTTTTCATTATCATAGATAATGGTTTGAGGAATGCCAAACCTTGTGACTATACCCTCGAGAAAGTCAAGGATGACTGACTCGGTTGATTCCTCTGAGTGCGATAGATTCTTTCCATTTGGTGAAGTAGTCTGTAACTGTTAACACCCACTTTGTGTCTAGCACTTGAAGGTGGATTGATCATGCCTATGAATTCGAGACCCCATTGTGCAAAAGGCTAATCCGTCTTGGATTGGTCAGAGGGGAAGTGCTGCCAATCTTTTCTTTCCTGTAAAGAAAGACACATTCCTTGAATTTTGTGACCCACTTGTGTGCATCTGCAAACATGGTAGGCCAGAATATTCCTACCATTATGATATTCATTACTGTAGTTTTGGTAGAGAAGTGTCCACCAGAGAATCCATCATGAAATTTTGCTAACACTTTTTCAGTCTGCACACCATTAATACACCTTAACAACACACCATCAAGATTTTTCTTGAAGAGAATTCCATCAATCAAAACATAAGGGATAGATTGTAACCTCATAGATGTCTTCTCTTCACCTTGTTCAAACTAGGAGGGTATACACCCTCAGAAAGGAATGTGATCATGTCCTTCATCCAGTCGCGTGTACTAGGATCTATATTTTTCCTACTCAAGTTATGTGTGCGAGAGACCTTCATGTAGAAATAATGAAGTCTCATATTCATTCTACGCATCCTCAAAATCTTTCTGCAGAGCACACTACCTCTTACCTAGTTTTGTGGCTTTGATAGTCACATCATATTCCATGATTTTGGTCACCCATTGTGCTCTCTTTTCACTAATCTCTACTCCCATGATGAAGTCTCTGACATAAGAGTGGGAGAATAAAACCTTAATATGATTTATGGTGAGCATAACTTTTGAATTTCTTGAGTGTGCGCATGATGGTGAAGACCTGCTTCTTCATGTGACTATATTTTAATTCATAATCCTTTAGTGTCTAGCTGAAGAAAGCCACTAGTTATTCCAGCCCTTGTTCATTTTCTTGTGTTAGGAAATAACAACACTCGCATTAGTGCCATAAGCATAAAGGATGAGGTCCTTTGAATAATCCAGGTTGATGAGTGTTGGCACACAAGCAATCTCTTGATTTGATTTTGTTGAAGCTCTTTCTCTTCATTCTGTTGTCCATCTGAAGTCTATGTCCTTCTTGAGCATCAGGGTGATGGGTCGAATCAGTCCTACAAAGTTAGGGATAAAACACCTAATAAAATTGATCTTACTGAGGAAGGATTGTAGGGCTTTCTTGTGCACCTGGACAGGGAAAGAATCAGGATGGCTGAAATGCACTCAGGATCAATTGTGATGCCATCCTTTGAAACTACATGGCCCAATAGCTTTCCCTACAGCCACAGTAAAATTACACTTCTTGGGGTTAAGAGACACCCCATACTTTCTACATCTCTCAAATACTTTCTCCAGGTGGGAGATATGATTCGTGCTCTTACTTTGAGAATATTGTTATGTCATCAAGGTAAACCAAGATGAACTCATTGATGTAGCCTTTGAAGGAAATATCCATGGTGCACGTTGAAATGTAGCACCTACGTTTGACAGACCAAAGGGCATCTTTTGATACGCATATTTTCCCCACTTGGTTGTAAATGTTGTTTTGAATTGATCCTCTTCCTTGACCAGGGTCCTGATTGAAACATGAATACCCATCTAGCATTGAGAATCTTTACACGTCGTGTCACAGTTATAATCTGTAGAATCTAGTCTATTAAAGGTAAAGGATAATGATCCTTTAGAGATGCTTTTTTTAAATATCTAAAATCAACATAGAGTCTGATTTCACCATTCTTCTTGTGCACTAGAACTAGATTCACGACCCAAGTGGATTACTTGATGGGAAAAATAATTTTTTCCTCAATGAGTTGGGATAATTTCTTTCTCATGAGGGGCTCTATCTTTGGATTGACTAGTCATTGCTTCTATCTGACGAGTTTGATACTAGGATCAAGATTCAATGGAGTGTTGAGAAACACTTGGATCAAATTCTTTGAGGTCTTCATACTCCCATTAGAAGATATCACTGTATTTCTGATAAAGAGAGATAAAGGCCTGCTTTTCTTCATGTGAAAACAAGCTTTACTGAGTAGCAACTCTTTCCCATGTGCAATAGTGACCTGGGGAGAATTATTCTTGTGTGGAACGTGCATATACTTTTCTTCACCCTTGAAATCATCATCAGGGCTAAACATTTTCTCTAAGGTGAAAACCCTTTAGGAAACTTATTTGACTTCAGTTGAATCACTTGGTCACCATAGCTATCATGCAAGTCAGCTTGCATGCTGGATGACAATTCAACTTCATTTTGGATGAACTGTAGGATCTGAACGTCACTCTCAACAGGCACTTAGATGCAGTGTAAGGTGGGTATTGTTGTCTGGAATGAGATGGTCTGATCACTATCTTAATGTGCTGAGTGTTTCCTTTGATAAATTCCTCAGCAAGAGAGAATTATGAACCAAGCACGACCAGTTGATTATCTTCCTTGTTCATTTTTTCATGCCACCACCTGCATATTTAGAGCATCAAATCTCTCAAAGAGGTCCCAAACTCTATTCTTATAAGCTTTGAGGATATTATTATTTTCCTAGAATTTATTTGGTAACCTGGTGGATAATCAATTCTATATCCCTGAATATCTACAATCGCCTTAATGTTCTTCTTTTCAACAATAAGCAGACCATGCACCAGTGCCTCATACTCTACCACATTGTTAGAACATATAAACTACAACCTGTGTGTGAATAATAATTTCTCATCCTTGGGATAAATGAGAACAACTCCTTCTCCTACGCCATTTCTGCTTCTAGAACCATCAAAGTATAACTTTCATAGACAAGTGTTCTCTTCATTTTTCTTGAGCACACGTGGAAACATAACTTCTTCTTCAAGAATGTAGTAAGTAACAATCCCAATTTCATAGGCTTCTAGTTCTTAAACATATGGGTCAAATTTATGATGCCTCTCTACCCACTCATCAAGTACTAGGTCAGGAATAGAGGGTGGAATAGGTTGTCTATTCATGAACTAAAGTTTGTTCTTGGATTAAACAGTTCGCTTGGAGAGGGGATGGGACATATGACTCTACATGATAGGAGAATATTGGCTCAACTTGTATGGTAAACTGGGGTACCATACCTTGTCTTGAGTGAACATATGAGACCTTTCAGAAGACAAGTAACCACCCACTTTTGCAGTAAATTCTCTTGATAGACATAGGGAAAACAAAAGAGGTAAGTCAATGATTGACACATCTTGAGTAATTTTTAAACTTGGACATGCATGAAGGGTCAACTTAAGATCCTTGATGATTCCTAAGGTAGTAATAGTTGAACCATCAAGTTACATGAATCCTTTTGGGGTCAGGGGGCTATAGCCTTCAAACCGAATACATCATCTATCTTCTTAGGCATGACAGAAGTACTAGAAACCTGATTCTATCATTCAATTATGCACTAGGTGTTTTCCTATGATCAAAGAAATATAGAAGGAAGGGGTTTAAACAACTTTACTAACTTTTTTCTCCTCTTCTTCATAGATGTTGATAGTAGTGCATAATTTGTGAATAAATGGATCAGCGTGTGGCATTTGTGTCAGAGCTTCATGCAATAGGTCGTGCTAAGATGGAATGGTTAGGGCATCCCACATTGTGACATTCTATATTTGTCTTCTTCATCTAGTCTACAATTCTAAATGGAAGTCCCACTGACTTGTGCATATTGGGCACAATGAAATACTTTCTTGACTACTCAAGCATGGAAACATGAGCTTTGGCTGAAGTTGAGGCTTGACCTACTAAAGGAGGGGCACGCACCACTTCTGAAGGAGCTTTGTGCAGACAGCCTCTTATGGAGGGCATTGAGTGATTTTACTATTGGATGCCTTGGCTACATCTTTCTACTTTTTTTGAGCCCGCTTGTGTTGCTAGGATTGTGACCTGTGTGCCAAACTCGAGCATTATCTTCATGTATCTTGTGTTGTCTGTAACTTGGGTGTGCAGTATACTTGTGTCCTCTTTAGACCCTTGGTTGATTACAAAAAAATTCCTCAGTGCAAAAGAACATCAAGATTGGAGTCAGAAAAAAACTTCTGGACTTTCTTGGTTCTCTGCTTTAGGGTCACTTCTTGAAGGCTTATAGGTTAAAGCTATTCTAAATCATGTAGGATTAGGAAGAGCACAACATTGGCATAGTGATATTGACTATGAGGCATGTTGCAAGGAAGAACCACCCTGACTCCTGTGCCAAATTATTCTAGGGAATTAGAACAAGTGCCTGACTTACATTTGGTGTTGGAAAAGAGGTGCGTGTGAGGAACAACTGCAAGGGAAGATGTGCACTAGCATGTCATCTATCATTTTGTGGTTAGGCATGTATCTTTGGTTTCCATATTGATTCTTCCAAGGCTGATTGATTTGGCTATGCACCTAATTATAACTATTGTTGTGCCTATTGTTTCTATAATGATATGACTTTTATTTGACTAAATTTCTAATGGAGGGTCTTCAAATCTCCATCTTCTTTTTTGTTGCATTGAGAGTAGTATGTTGATGTCCAACGCAGGTTGCACCCTTGTCTCGGGAAAAGGAATAGGGGGCCACATAAGGTTGGGTTGCTTGTGACCATTTATGGGAATAAGGGCATAGGTGCTCTAGGAGTTATCTTTCCTTCCTAAATAAGACTATTTTCTTCCCTTACTGCAATATTATAAGCAGCTGGAAAAGTCCTACCTCCCATGGATTGAATCATGATCTGAGATATCGTTGTTCAATTCCTTTAGATAATATAGAAAAGCATCCTGTTGAGCTATAGGTATTACCATAAGAGGGGATTCTTGTCCTAAGTCTTCTGAAATCTAATGTTGAAATAAGTCATCTGCTCGTTAGGCACCTTCCTTGGTCATTATCAGTTTCTCAGTACCAAAGATAGGCGATCTGACTTGTCTTCAAATTAACTTACAAAGAGTTATCCCCAACTCATCCCAGGTAGCAATAGATCCAAGTCTCAAGCCTCAGTATCATTGAAGAAATTTACCTTTGAAAGATTTCACAAGTAGCCTGATTACTACATCATCATGTGTGATCAAATATATTGAACATACATTTGCTACATTCCTGCATATGCTCCTGAGGGGTGACTTGATTATCACCAGAAAAAGTATGGAATACTTTTGAGCTGCAACATTTAGCATATCATGTTGTAAGGAAAAAATTACAAGGGAGATTCCTCTAGCATGAAGTTAGAAAAGTTCCTTAGTGGAGGAGGTGGCTGATGCACCATTGCAGGGCACTCTGGTTGTGTAGACACCTAAATTCTACTTTTGCAATCGTATTGCCAAAACACACTTAAATAACTCTATATTCTTACCAATTCCATTATAATTAGTGATCTTTGCTAATGCAAAGTGTTTCTTACCACTTTAGCCAATTAACAATGCTTTGTTGATTGCGTAACCCCTTTCGCATCCAGGATGCCACTTTATGGTGAATCGTAAGTAAAAATCCTCTTCAAAATAACAATTAGCATTTATTAGCTAATTAATCTTGGGGTTTTCCCCTTGTTTTGGTCAATATACCCTAGTATTGACTCAAACCCTTCTTTCAACCACTCAAAATCACCCCATTCACCTCCATAACATCTATAGCAAGCTTCAAAATCTTATCCTAGCATCCTAGTTGACCCTAATTGGTTGATTAAGGTTCCACACCTCTTAATCACTTGGCAATTAACTAATTGTGATTAGTAAGGCCTAATCATGATCAGGTAATTCTAATCTAACTTGGGGATTTTAGTCCCACATGCACCAAAATACAAATTTCTCCCCAAAAAAAAAACTATAAAAAAGGGTGCACCTCGTTCCTTTATATTTTACACCATGCTTTGACTTGTAGCTCATATCATAAATATGATATATAGCCAAGTTCAATCCTTGCTTAAATCCTTCAATGGGGGTTAGTAGGTGGATATCCAAAATGACCAAGTAGTCATTGGGAGAGGCCATTTCACCTTGTTTGGAGTAGCAACCATAACCATTTGATTTGCCCTCTTAGGTCTATTTAGGCCCATGTTAGGTTATTCAAGCATATTAATAGACATATCTAGTTAGATTTTGTATTGTCTTCATACTAGTTAAGCATTCTTTTAAGATTCTATCTTAATGTTACATTCCTAGACTTAGAACCTTGGCTAGATGGATGGAAATGGTGTTAGCAAATTTCCTTATTTAGTCATGCAATTTTCTTTGTAAAGTTTAGGGTGTCATTAGTTTTCTACTATGAGGAGGAGTTGAATGGGCATGACGCGCTTGGAGATGGAGATGCACATGCGGAGATTTCTAGAACAAAATCTTCTTAGGGATAGCTGGAGGTACTCAAAAGAATCTTTAGCTACTGCACTTCTTTTTGTATGCACTCTTCTCATGAAAGGCACTCAGGGATGCTAAAACATAGATATGTAAATGTTGGGAGTCACCAAATGTGTTGAAATGAAGCCTCCAAATGCTAAAAATACTAATTCCACACACTAAGAACTTTGTAACATGAAATTTAAGCTTTCATTACTGGTCCCACAGGCGTGCCACAAAGTATTGATTGTCAAACTTGCACCCGTGTCTCAGATCTAGAAGAACTGAGTTGTTTGTGACAACAATGGAACCATCCCCAAGTTGTGGGACCTTGCGTGCTTGGGAAGGATCTCTGGAGAAGGCCAGTTCCTCTATCTAGTTCTACTGTTATTGCTACTCCTAGTGCTGAAAGGGAAACTAATCTAATAATGCCAAGGGATTAGGGATAAAAGGATAACATGAAAGGAAACTACACTAAAAGGTGATAATACCATAAAAGAGGGATGCACACTATCTGTTATGAGAAAAAATGAAGGGAAATGTGTGAAAGGAGGCTAGGTATGTGTAGCACAATTCAAAACATATTTACCAAATCAGTTTCATGGAACACAACTAAATAAAGAGCTGCAAGGGACGTGAAATGGCATAATAGAGAACGCAATGCAAAAGAAAAGGAAAGAAGAAGGAATGTAAACATGTTAGGAAAAAGAATAGTCACAAAATGATGCTTCTATTACTTCCAGAAAATGCACAGAGATGTTACAATGGTGAAGGAGGCCAATATCCACATGCAAGAGCTAGATCTAGAGGTCTATAACTCAAAATACAAAAAAGATGAAGTCCTTGGCAAAGTGCATAAGGATCCAAAATGTCCAATGTTAATAATGAGACCAACTTTTACATTTATAGATGAATCCATGGAAGGAGAAGATAACAAAGAAAAATCCAAATTTGAAATGCAACCACCAACAAGAAGAATTCAATTCCTATAAATATGTCAAATGCACTTCCCTAGAAGAAGGAAGGAGGGCGGATCATATCAAATCGAGTGGTTGGAGCAATTAGCTCTGCTCATTAATGTTCATAAATACATTTTGACATTTCTCACCTACTAAGTCTACCAAGAATTTGAATTTGAATTTGAATGTTTAATATTATATATTACATCAGCAGCTATCTGACAAGTCCATGCGTGCTGCCGATCAAAGCTCTATAGAAAAATATATGGCTCTCAGAAGTTTTTTCAAAATTGTCAGCGCATGAAAAACATGTGGTGCATGTGGATCGGCTAAAAGGACGGCTAAATATGTAAATGTTTTGTCATTTCTACCACATGTTACTCATTGATATGTTGCAAGGATCTGATGCCCTATTGGTGCATTTTGACTGGTTATGCATGGCATACTCAAGCATGTCAAAATGATGTGGCATGGAATGGTACAAAGGAAGGCACAAAGGTATGCGGTGTGAAAGAAAAGAGTGCGGGAAAAAGGTAGAAAGAAGGCACAGGGTAACGCGTGCGAGGAAATGAGGAAAACTGGTGAGTGGAGAGTTCATGGTCAAGGTACAACTATTACAAATTAATGTGTAGGGTGCACATGCGAGGTTTAGAGACTTGTCTGTTTGAAGCAAGTGTGAGGCATGTGCGTAGTGTGAAAAGCTGCTAGGAAGAAGGTGGACACATAGGAGATGTGCACGCAAGGGAAGAGTGGAACACATAAGAAAGGAAAATGATATGGGAGAAGAGGAATCACATAGGGAAATGTAAGCAAGGGAATGTGCCAAGAAAATATTTAGCGCACACAACTTTACAATGAAGAACCCAGAGTCAGAAAGTGTATACAAGCTATCTAAATAATTGGGAGAGTTATTTGGATAACATATCCCCTTGAGATTTTTTTTTTGAGTTCATGAATTTTTGCTTGATTATGAGATCCCATAAACAAGCTGCTTTCCCTCATTGGATTCTTTTCTCTATTCAGGATCACTAGTCACCAGAGGCAGATCATGAATTGACTTTAATTTCCATTTCCTATTACTTTCTTGAGTATGGGATGAAGCTTTTGTGGTGGAGTGATATGATGATTTAGTGACTTTTGCAATTCTCTTCTCACTCTAGTTCGTTGGCCTATGTTATTCATGTGTGTTTCTTTCATTTTTAATACATCTCAGCCAATTCTCTCTCATACTAAGCAATACTTCTCTTGATCACTTGTTGAATTATTTCTTCAAGTGACATATCGTCTTTCCTAGACCAATTGACTTTGGGAAGGGTGATGATGCTATCAAATCATATGAAACATGAATCCTTTTCCATCGCCACTATAAAAAAATCATCATGCAGAATATTTCAGTCTGAATGTGATTATTTGATTCAAATTCATTCAAGAGTAGTCATGACACATGACCTCAAAATTCATGTGCATGGTTAGTCTAATAGTCCTTCCACCTCTATATGGTGTCTATATTTTGGGCCGATATTTCTCTCCATGAATTCACAAATGTAAATTTCCCTCCTTCTCATGAGTGGATGTTGTGTTAGAATGGTCATATTCTTATCCATCATCTATGCATTGTGGAATGATGAACACTTGTACACACCAATGGAAATAGGGAAACGTATACCAAATCTATGGATTTCACATAGAAATCAATTTACTAATTCAAGTTCTCAAGAAAATTCCATGAGGGCCCACCTATCACCTTACATACTTTGGAAATTTTTTAGGAACTCCATTGTATCCGTAGACACAAATTGTATGAAAAATGTAGAAAATTGAATGAACCATGTTCCCCATTTAAAAATTACCTCTTTTTCCTGATGTAAAAACCTTTCCTATGTCTTATTCTCAAGCCTTGTGATGATGTAGAAGAGAGGATAATCATTGACCCGTTAGAAATGGTGCATACTTATTGTCAATTCCAATTGGGGGTAGTAGTGAAAATCATTGTTTTTGATCTGGTGGCCATTGTGCATGTAGTCCTCTAGACTAGAAAATATTCTTATTCTCACCACACCATAGACGAGATGAGAATTCATGTAGAAATGGCATGTCACCATTCACTTCAATGTGTTACTTGTGTAATGTGTCACTTATGATTGTAGCACATTCAATATGGATTTTTTGATCTAGGATGATACAAATGAACCTGTACATCCATGGCTAAAAATAGTGAGAAAAAGGGATGTTGGACACTCTACTTAGTAAGATGATAATATCCACAATTTAAACTCAGGACTCAATGGGAGGAAATTCTTTGGGGATTTTATTGTCATGAGTCCTCTTTGTGAAGAACCATTTTTTTTCATGAATTTGGATTATCGTAGTGGATCTTCATCCCAGTATTTGTGTGCAACTTCCCTTGTGATTTCAATAGTCCTCATCGAATTCAGGAATTTGGAGTAGCTCTTCAATGTGTTCATGAGTGACTAGATGGATGGGCTCATTATTGCTATTAAAAACACCTCTCTTTTTAGGTTTGTAGTCTTCCACACACTAAATGAAAAGCTTGTGGAATTGAAATGACACTGGTAAGGTTGTTGTTTGTGGAAGATCACTGTGGTACATGTGTTGAGAAAAAATTGGTTGACCCTCAAACCGACTTCTGTCACACAATTGACCCATATTAATGTGATTGAGAGTGGTGTCAATTACATGGTCATAGTCTGAAATGAGTACAAACATGTGTGGTATACCTTGGAATTCATATTATAACACTGACTTGTTGGATGTTGACATTTTAAAGCAAAAGTGGGAAAAAATAAGTAATGAAACCAAAAGTCATGGTGTTAGGTCACCAGTTCTGTCTTAGAAAATAATTAATACATTACAATTGTAAACCGACTTAGTCAGCTATGTTAGGCAGTTCGACGTTTATCCTTCTAACCGTCTTTCCTCTCCTTCCAACCGTCCCATCTGCACTGTGTATTTATTTACATGTTCATTGAATATTATTTCAGGCATTCTATCAAGTTTTATTCTATCTCTGCGTTCATTGGTATCAAAGATTTTTTCCACCCTCAGGCATGTGTCTGAAGACTTGTTCTTGAATGATTGGATGTGTTTGAAGGATTGGCTATCTGTCTGGAGACATGGGACATGACAGTGATCAACTAGTGAAAAGAAGATTTGCATTGAAATGTTGGGCAAAAGTGCCTACAGTCAAGAGAAAATCCTACAGGACTTGTGAAGATTGACATGGCAGTACGTGTTTTCCTTTTTGGCATTTTGTTGTTTTATTTGTCTGCGATGTGTCTAATTGAGTAAATTGACGACAAAGTCTATTCACTGGTAATTCCATGAAGAAGCGTTTGAGCAGTGATTTTAGAATTTTATGGTCTGTGTTGTATTTGGCACAGATGTTGAACGCTTGAGTTGATATTCATTCAATAATACGGCTCAAATTTCTCTAAAATATCGATCTATTTGAAGCTTGATAAATGAGCTCGTTGAGATGTGCATCTAGTTGAAAGAGGGTTGCATGATGATTTGACCAGGAATTGTGTAAAGATTGTGCTCGACATAGAATTTCACATTTCCAGTTGAAGTTATTATGGCCCTCCATAATCCTCTGCCACGTAGTGTGATGGTGGAACAACCATTTTGGTAATTGGCATTTAAGAATTTATATGTGCCTCGATTTTTTCCAGACACCTCCAACTAGTAATTGTCAGTTACATATTTACATTGAAGGCTTTGCCTTCAACCTTGACACTTTTAACACATGGAACTCTTCGTTCTAATTTGGATAGAGGACACAACAGTATCCATGGCTATTCACAAGGGATTCTCATACGTGTCAAATTTGGTAGTTATCTAATCTTTAGCATAAATATTAGTTAATACACTTCTCTTCAATGTTGATGTCCACTCAGATGAGATATAGATCAAGGAAGACATTGTCGAGTGTTACAATGTGTGGAAATTGTTCTGAATCAATTGGAATCATAATGAGTTTCTTGAAGCTATATCTGCTAATTAAGTAGCATGTTATTGGAGGCTGAAGGATACATAGAGGTCAAAGGACAATTGAAATCCTCTCATGAGTCGTCTACAATGGGGTCACACCATTGCTTTGGTGACAATTTTGTTTTTGTTTGTGTTTGTATTTTGTGGTTCATGGTGTTGTTTTGTGGTGTGTTTTTCAATAAAATGCAAAGTGATTTCCATTTTGGTACCTCTTGAATAAAGGACATTGTGAGGAGCAAAAGCACTAAAGTAGCATTTGGTTCTTGTGTAAAGGGTTTGTGGAAATATGAGAAATTGCGGAAGTGTATAGTTGAGACATTAGGTCACCTCTAGGTTCGTGGTGAACTTGCAGTTGGAAAACCATATGGGTTTGTGGTAATCTAGGGAAACCAGAAACCACCAAGGTGTTCTCAGAGATGGATGTACTCAGGTCACTTCTAGGTTTGTGGTAATCCTACAGGGAAAAACCAAGGTGTCACTGAGACTAGGATGCCACAGAGATGGCATGCCACCTAAAAGGTGAGCAAGCTACACAGAGAGTAATAAAATTTTTTCCATGTTTGGAATAAGGGGGCTCCACTAGCTAGAAATATGATGTTTGTAAAAACAATGTATTAAGGGGGGGAATGTTAGCAAATAATTAATACACTGCGGTTGTAAACCGACTTGGTTAGTTATGCTAGGTAGTTCGATGGTTCTCCTTCTAACTGTCTTCCCTCTCCTTCCAACCGTCTAATATGCACTATGTATTTATTTGCATGTTCATTGAATATTATTTCAAGGCATTCTATCAATTTTTATTCTATCTCTGCCTTCACTCCGAGTCCACCACAATAGAAGAAAAATGAGATTTTATAAAATTTATGTTTTTACAATATGGATTTTATCCCGTTTTTAATGCTTTCATTGATCTGTTATCTCACATGTCTTGTTTACAATATTCTCATCCCATTTTAGGCCTCATGGACTATTTTCTTGTACTTTTCTTCACTATCACCTCCAAGATGGGTTTTCAAGAATTTCTCTTTATGTGGATTTTATGGTTAACTTTACCGTTTATCCTCATGTGCGTGGTTTCAAAATCATTTTGTACAAGCTTGATTCGATGAAACTTTTAACTTTCTTATGAGTTGTACTTCTCTTGAAAAGTTTGTATCATGTCTAAAATTTATTCATTTTCTTGTTTGTACCACATTATCTATTAAAATAGAACTATCATTTTCACTTATTAAGCTTTCAAAATTTTTATTTGCAAGGAATGCACAATAAATTGAAGTACAAAAACTATATACAAGAAACATGAAAATGATTTGCATGTCTTGTTTTGGTTTAAAATTGCATGCATACTTAGGATTTGCATCAAATGAACCTTTTTCCATAATCAAACCTCCATCATCCAAATAGGATATAATTCTAATTCCTTCAATGAACATGCATTTATCGGCCCTTTTAGATTTTATCCTTACAAATCTCCATGAAGAATGTCTGAATATGCTTTCTCATTCTTCCTCTTTACACATGTTTTGGTGTGTTACCTAACGACATTCTTTGTTTGAGCATGATCTACATTGGTTACCTTTCACTACTTTGTTTTATTTGTACATGCATGAAACATGTCACCTTGCACTTTTGTCTCCTGGTTGTCTACATATTTATCTCCTTACCTCAGCTTTGTGTGTTTTGAATTGGTGTAGGTCTCCACGTTAACATTCACTGTCTCCTTTTTTCAAGATTGTGACTATGTGGCTATTTCTTCGATGAATGCAACCTATTGAATGTGTAATAGATTCTTTATAATTTGAATCCAGTAGCATATTCCTCTATTAGAATCCCCTGAAAGATAGATTGCATGCGTCATAGAACTTCAGCCTCTGATTTCATGGTGCATAATGTCAATGATGCCTTCAAGGTAGCAACAAGTCCCACGAAAATATTTTTAATATCATCTATATGTTAAGCCTAATTTTTCCCAGTTTCAAGAGATTGTTCAACAGTATCAAGAAGTGGAAGTTTGACGATGGATCCCTGAGCTACAAAGATTAATCCAAAACACAATGGTACATGTTGAAAAGTAGGAAGTCCATCTTCCCATATATAAGGACAAGTCCTAATGCTTATAACTTATGTTCAAATGAATCCATTTTAGGAGTCAAAGGGTCAAGAGATGCATCTCTATGATATAATAGATGCCTTAAACTTGAATTTGTGAAAATTCTATTATAGTCATTGATTATTAATCTCCTATATTTAAAGATTATTTAATTGTTGAAAAATAATTCACGACTAATATCGAAAAATAACACAACTGCAACTTCACTAACAAAAATATGAAAAGAAATGTGTAACACAAACAACACAATATTTTCAGACAAATTGTCCCTAGAAAAACCCCTAAGGGAAAACTAGTTCTATAGATGAGGAATTATATTAACTTCAACAAATTAAGAGATACAAATATTCCTTGCCTCTAACTGGTAGAACTCTGACAATCTCCCAACTTCTCCCACTGATATTCCCCCACTGTTATCTCTAACGCTATCAATGCGCCCTTGCTAACACTGCAAAACTGTTTTCTATCACTGCAAACTTACAAACTCATTTGCTGGCACTGCAAATTCTTCTACAAAACTTATGTTCTCCAAATTCCCAATGACCTCCTTTTATACTACTCTCATTGGTAAACCAATGGCCGAGATCGATTCTCAATCAACAGCTGAGATACATAACAACTTAACAACCATAACAAATAGGTTGCAAGGTGTCACTAAAGGAAATCAAAAATTAGAAAATAATTAAATACATTCTCAACAATAAGATAACTATTATCTAATCTTAGAAAATGGACGAATAACTATCCAAGCTAACAAATTAACACTCCCTCTTAGCGAGGAAGTTTTTCTGCATGACACCCATCTTATCTCTGAAGAAGATAAATTTTGCCTTCCCCAATGCCTTAGTCAGAATGTCTGCTACCTACTCCTCGTAGGTATGTATTGTAGCTAAAAAATACCTCATTGTACACAATCCCTGATGAAGTGATACCTGATATCTATATGTTTAGACCTATCATGAAACATTGGATTCTCAAACAACTTGATGCAACTCTGATTGTTGCAGTGTATCACAGTAGTCTCAACCTTCTGACCAAACAAGGCCACTAGTAACTTCCAAAGCCATATAGCTTCACTTGTCACCATTCTAGCTGCAATGTATTATGATTCTGATGAACTCAAAGCCGCAGACTTCTGCTTCCTGCTGAACCAAGAAACAACTCCTGATCCTAAACTAAAACAACACCCTGAAGTGATCTTTTTGTCTGATGTAATGCCTGCCCAATCTGCGTCAGTATAGCCTATAAGCTTGATTCCTTCACCTCAAACATATATGATCCCATACCCAATTGAACTACATAAATAATGCAACACATGCTTAGCTGCTGTCCAATGCACTCTCTTTGGCTCAACCATGAATTGACTAAGAGAGTTTACTGCAAATGCTATATCCGGTCTGGTGTTGACCAAATACATGAGTGAACCAATTAACTACCTGTATAAGGTGGTATCTACATCTTTGTCCTTAGATGTATCTAACTTCCTCCAATTAGTGATCATAGGTGTAGACATGGCTTTGCAGTCCTCCATCTCGAATCTCTTCAAGATTTCAATGCAATATTTCCCTTGACCAAGGAAAATCTCTCCATCTATCTACCACACCTCCATGCCTAGAAAATAGTGCATGAGTCCCAAGTCCTTCATCTCAAAATCTTCTACAAGGTCCCTCTTGCAATCCTGTATGAGGCCTAGTACACCTGTAAGAAACAATTCATCTACATATAGAACAAGAATGAGAGCCTCACCCCTAACCACCAAGTAGTAGAGGTTAGGATCTGCCTCACTCTTCACAATGCCCATTTTCTGCAAGTATGTATCAATGCTCTCATACCACGCTCTAGGATCCTGCTTGAGTCCGTATAAATATTTCATCAATATGCACACGTGGGTCTCTTTGTAGCATGCTACAAAGCCTTCTGGTTGTTCTATTTATACCTCCTCCTTCAATTCACCATTAAGGAATGTTGTCTTGACATCTATTTGATGGATCTGCCATCCCATTTGCGTTGCAAATGAGATTACAGCTTGTATAGAAGTATACCTGGCCACTAGAGCAAATGTCTCCTCATAGTCTATTCCCTCCTTCTGAGAGAACCCCTTTGCCACAAACCTTGCCTTGTATTTCTCGATGCTACCATCTGCATCGTGCTTTATCTTGAAGATCTAGCATGATCTAACTATTGGCCTATCTGTTGGTCTAGGCACTACCTCCCACACATCATTATGCATTATTGAAGTATATTCCTCAACCATAGCATCTTGCCATACTTGATGTTGTGCAACCTCTTGATAGCTGGAAGGTTCACTATCTACCAACTGGCTGACTAATGCCACATAGTCATCGAACCTGGCCAGTTCTTTCCTCTATCTCGTACTCTTCCTAGGAGCTCCCACAAAATCCTGAGTATCCCTTTGTGTGTTTTGAACCTCATGGTTCCTTTTGCCAACTGTAGAGGATGAAATATCAATCTCTAAATCTTCTAGATGCATATCCTGTTGCACTAGTTGCTCTATGTGAATCTTCACTACCTAAGTCTATGCTTGTACTAGTAATTGTACTTGAGATTTACTTCCCTTGACTTGGACTTGGAGATTTTGTTGGCTGCTCACTTTGATCATTTGTTGGTAAGTCTTTGGACCTTCTAAAGGCTTTTTCCTCCATGAACTTGACATCACGTCTGACAATAATTCTTCTAGTCCCTCGAATAAAAATCCTATATGCCTTTGAAGTTTCACTATACCCAACAAGGTACCCCTTCTCTGCAGTCTGATCTAACTTGGTCTATGTATCTTTTGGAATGTGACAATATGCTAAGCTCCCAAATATCCTGAAGTGACCTACATCTGGCTTCTTTCCTGTGAAAGCTTCCTCTAGTGTCATCTTCCGTAGTACCTTGTGTGGAACCCTATTCTGAATTTAAACTACTGTACTACACGCCTCTGCCCATAGATAGCGGGGCATGTCCTGGTCATGTAGCATAACCCTTGCTATCTCCAATATAGAATGGTTCTTCCTCTCAGCAACTCCATCCTGTTGTGGATTGTAAGGAACCTTCCACTCTCTCTTGATTCCTTCTCTGGTACAAAAATCTTGGAAGTCATTTCCTTTATACTCACCTCCATTGTCTGACTGAAGAACCTTTATCTTCCTTCCTGTGGAGTTCTCCGTAAGAGCCTTGAACTCTTGGAAGTGACTAAAAACCTCATCCTTGGTCTTCAAGAAGTACATCCAGGTCTTCCTGGAGAAATCATCAATAAATGTAACATAGTACACATATCCTCTGAGAGACTTTGTTGACATTGGTCCACATACATCTGAATGTACTAGATCAAGAACACCCTTAGATCTATTGTCACTCCTTGGAAAAGATACTTTTGCAAACTCCCCCAACACACATCCCTTACATACATCATCATGCTCTGTGCTCACCTCTGGAACACCTATCACTGTCTCACGAAGCAATTTAAGTGGTCCATGATGAATATGGCCCATCCTCCTATGCCATAGCTCTCCAAGATCTCTAGGATTACTGCTGCTCTTAAGTTCCTTAGGAGTATCAAACTATAACCTATAAAGGAAACCACTTCTAACTCCAATAGTTATGGGTGATTTCCAATCCTTTTGCTTAATCAACACATGTGTCCCTCTAAAAAGTACATTATACCCTTTATCCTGAAGAATAGATACAGAAATCAAATTCATACCAAAGCCTGGCACATGCAAGACATCATGAAGTGGAACTATCTTTCCATTTTCCCTCTGAAACTGAATAGTCCCTTTCCCAACTGGGTTGAGCTTGGACAAGTTCCCCATAGAAATTTGGAAAATGGTGTCCTCCTCCTGGTAACTGGAGAAGTAATCTCTAACTCCTGTCATATGAAATGACGCCCCACTATCTATATACCAAACACACTGTGAGATTGAGCTGACCATACAATCTATGAGTGCAAACCCATCCTCCAATCTCCTAGAGAGCTCCTCTACACTTGTTGAAGCCGCCACCTGGTTCTTGCCCTTCTTATCATTCTTCTTCCTTTGTGGGAAGTTACTAACATAGTAGCCAAACTCGTGACAGCCATAGCACTTGACCTTAGATATGTCCTTCTTCTTCGCACTTTGAGAATTTGATCCTTTGCTAAATCCCTTCTCTTCTTTCCCTTTTCCCTCTAGGGCAACGTTTTATTGTTCTCCCTCACTTTTCTGACTCTTGTTGGCCCCATTGACAAGACTTAGTCTAAACTCCTCCTGAGTGAAATCAGTCCATAGTCGATCTCAACTCGGTAAGGTGTCTCGTCCACTAACAACTTGAACAAAGACATCCCACTATTTAGTAAACCCATTTAGGGCTATTCTTACTAGGTCATCATCATTTAGATTAACTCCAATAGCTACTAACTCATCCTTGATGAGTCTAAGCCTAGTGAGGTAACTTGTAATGTCTTCTCCCTTGTTCATTTGGGTATTCTTCAACTTTTCTCTGAGAATCAGCTTTCGGTTAGTGGTAGCATTCTGGTACATATTCAGAATTATATCCCACATCTTCTTCACCATATCTAACTCAGAGATTTGTGGAACAATATGATCCTTGACACCATCAAGGACAATCCTCCTTGCCTTGACATCCTCTTTCTTGTATGCTGCAAGCTGTGTTGCATCTGTAGGTACAATTACAACAGTGGTACCATAATCCTTTATACCATTCTCTTCCAATAATTAAGAGATACAAAGATTCATTTCCTCTTACTGGAAAAAATTAGACAATCTCCTAACTTCTCTCATTGATATTCCCCCACTGCTATCCCTAACACTATCACTGCGCCCTTGCTAACACTGCAAGAATTTTTTCTATCACTGCAAACTTACAAACTCATTTGATAGCACTGTAAATGTTTCTACAAAACTTATGTTCTCCAAATGCCCAATGACCTCCTTTTATACTACTCTCATTGGTAAACCAACAGCCGAGATTGATTCTCAATCAACAGCTGAGATACATAACAACTTAACAACCATAACAAATAGGTTACAAGGTGTCACTAAAGGAAATCAAAAATTAGAAAATAATTAAATACAATCTCAACAATAAGATAACTATTATCTAATCTTAGAAAATGGATGAATAGCTATCCAAGCTAACAAATTAACAGAACTCTCTTCATAACTTGATATATCCTCTGCATAATATACTCAAGTCAACTTTGTTCCCTGTGTGTTCCATATGTGGATGAGGAACCATCCATCCTTCTCCAAAAACTTTATCAATGATGGAACATTTGATATACCAGATTTTTAATTATTCCTTATTCATTTGGTATTTTTAATGTGATTTTCTGCTATGAGTCAAAATCCTAAGTCGTTTCATTTTTTTTTTTTGTGAATAAGTGCTTCCCCAATACATAAAGAAGGAATGAAGAAATCAATTAGTTTTATGTCTATGTTAACCATTTCTATAAGTTTTAATCCTTATCCATTCAATAAGTGAGAAATGGTGAAGTGGGAGTGAACTTCCATTTCATTATTCATCATTTATTAATTTAATTAATTAATATTATTAATAAAATGAACATCATTAATTTAATATTTAAATGATGAATTTAACTAAGAACATTAATAATAATAAATTAAATAGTGTTAATTAATCACTTAAAATTAATAATGTTAATTTAATTATTTAAAGTTAATCAATTAATAACCTTAATTAAATTAATATCATTAAATAATTAATTTTAAATAATTAAATTATGATCATTAATTTAATCAGTGAGTATAATTTATGAGGGAGAGATGGGATATATAAGGTAGGAAGGGTATGCACGATGAGGAATGGTGAAAGTGGGAATGGGACATCACAATTAAAATCATGACAATGATGAAAAAGCAATGAAAGGAGGAGAAAATAAGAATATTTCAAAATGACGTGGGAAATAGGTCGATGAAGTATGTGAATGCAAGAAAAAATTTAAAATTTTGAAATATTAGCTATTTAAAATTTCTAGGACAATTAGTATGCTTATGCATGCAAGTAAGATGAATCTCTTAGTTTAATCAACCTGAATGTATATGAGATTCTACAATTTCACATTGATGAATCCAAAACATCAAAAAAGGTATGAGACATGTTAAATTCTCTTTGGTAAAATGAATGAATTTAGGTGTTTTAGTTAGATATAGAGTTAAATGTTTATTCACCTTTTGATTTTGCATCTATTAAAGAATTTCTATTAAAATTTAAGTCTCTTATATCACATATATAGGCTAGTGGTAAATAAAAAAATGAAGAAGAATGTATAATTTTGATTCTATCAAAGCTAAAAGGCCCTTATAGTGTGTTTGCATCCACCTTTTACTCCACAATAGATGTATTGGATGTAAATTTTAGAATGTCCATTTTTGAGCTATTCTATGAAAGTCTTACTTGTGACCAAATTTTTTTTGTGAGAACTTGATTCCTTACTTAGCTTTAGTCATGCAACAATGGAAAATTCCTCTAAAGGGAATGAAAACCAAAACCCAAGTCAAGACCTCCCCCAGTAAAATAAAACAAGTCTTCTCCAACCAACATTATAACCTAAAAACCTTCCAATTTCGACAAGTAAAAAAAACTAGAAAGAAGAATGTTTCTGATCCTTGTCCATATTGTAGCAAGAACATCATCCTGATTATAAATGCTATAGTAAAATAGAGTTATTGGAAGAAAAATTGAAGTGGCATAAAATTGATGTTCCCTCCTCCAAATATACAAGGAAAGGAAAAGATCTTTCTACTAGAGCTTGTTCTTCCATCTCAGATAAATGGATTTTTAATTTTGGTGCTTCTCATCATCTAAGTCACTCACATGGTTTTTTGTGTTCTCTTTCTTATTCAACAATTTTCAAATAATCATTCAAGCACAATAAAATGTCCCACTTTTTTGTATGTTTTGTACCTTTATAAACATGAATTTTCAATTTCATTGATTTTCTAAAGGTAATAGCCACAAAACCATATGCATTCATGAACTAACAGAATGTTGTGTTTAGAGTGTAGAATACATGTATATTTTAAAAAAAAATTGGTTAAAAATTTGGTGTTTATCTTAATTTTATAATATGTTGTTTCTTATGTTCTAAAAGAGGAATGATTGTCCCCTGGTGGTGTTTTTAAATGAAAAGTTGTTTTTTCACCATGAAATTTTAGATGTATGTTCAAGATTTTTTTTATTAGATAAGGCAAAAAATAGGGATCAGGTCCTAGGGGCCAGAACAAGAGAGGAACACAAACAAAAACAAACAAAAAAGACAAATCCAAATAAGGGTCCCAAAAAAGTGAGTTAAACAGGCTTAACTCATAAAACGTAGGATCTGGAACCCTAAAAGGACAAAATTGACAAAGAAAAAATAGGGCATCACAGTTCGCCCAAAGTTCACAAAAAGTCCAGAGACCTAAAAAACCTCCATAACAAACAAAAAACCACCAGAGGTCCCATACCAGCAACAAACCAACCAGTAAACTAGAAATAACTAGCATCTATTCCTCCTCCGAGCTGCTAATGCGGAGGTTTAATCTCCTCCTTTTATTTTCTCCTTCGATCTCCTCCACTCTGTCCTCCAGCTCCTTCATTCGGTGTTTAATCTGGACCTGGTCCGTAACCATCTTCTTCAAAATGTTTATGATGTTCAAGATGGATTCCCTTTGCCTCTCACTCATGTCCTCCATAGCTTTGAGGACCCCCTCTAAGTACACCATCTTCCTATTCCATTCTTCGAAAATAATGGGATCACCCACACAATCATTCTTCCTAGAAGCACTAGCTTCCCCAACACCTCCCTCATTATTGTCTCTGTCATTTCCATCCCCCTGGGGATACTTTTACCCTCTTTCATCTTAGTAAGACATTCCACCAGAGTAATGTCATTATCCTCGTCTTGCTCCTCCAGGGTCGTGACCAAAGGGTGATCCAAAATGGGCTTGTCATTCTCGAACAGAAGAAGAATCAGGCCCTCATGAAGGGGCAGCTCAAATTTCTTGTTCTGGAACACCATCAGCAAATTTGAAAGAGAGGTAGCCAAGAAAAAGGGAATACTGACCATAAACTTGTGACGAAACATGTTGAGGAAGGTCATGTGATGGGTACAGATTTTTCTATACTTACCCTCCAGTGTGATATACTTCATAACTTGAAGGCAGACATCCTTCCAAATTCCAAGAATACATATGCATGCAATGCCATTAGTGAAGAAAAAACAAGTCTCCTTGCCAACAACAAAATGCTCAATCTCGAGGTCTCTGCGGGTTTTGTCCTTGTAGATTTTTAAACCATCCATCTTCATTTTTGTCACCTTGGCAATATTGGCCTCTGAGACCTCGACCTCCACACTACGGACAGTAAAAACCCCTTCTTTCCAAGCTTGGCTGAAATCCTTGGATAGAGTAGGGCCGTGACCATGTAATTTAGCAATAAAATTACTAAATCCACCCACTTTAAGCTTGTTCCACAGATCCTTGTTATGACTGACAGGTTCCACACGAATCCTGTCGCCACCCATATTGACTTTGTCAAGGTTACCATTCCAGCTAAAACTTTTCACAATCCACAAACTAATCTCCCTCTCCGAGTTGGAATTGAAACAATGATTTTGTATAAATTATCTTTGTGCCTGAAATACTTGCCCCCGCTCGTGCTGGCATCATGAAACTTAGCGCCTTTTATCCTTAATGATTTCATCATTAATATTAGAGGGTAATCTCTCCCCTTTGCAAAAAAATTTGTATTCATTACAAAGGACTCCCATGTTGGCCATCTTGTCCCCACATTTATTTCCCTACCTCAAAGTATGATTAATAGATATCTTGTCAAAGAACTTTAGCAATTCATTGATATCTTGAATGATATTTTTTATCAGCTAGTTGATCTTACTTCTATTGAGAAGAGAATTTATAACAATTAAGGAATCACCTTCAATTTGAATGTCCTTAAGGCCTTTTTCCTTAGAGACCAAAATACCCCAAAGGAGGGCTCTAGTTTCAGCCATGTTATTAGTCTACTTACACAGGGGTCCAACATAGACAAATAACTAATCACCCTCCCTATTCCTTAAGATGCCCTACCCCCAGCTTGGCCAGGGTTCCCCTTTGAGGCCCCATCAAAATTGATCTTGATTGTATTTCCCAAAGGTCTAATCTAGCTTACATTCTTACCTGGGGTTTTACTTTTGACTTGACTAGAGGTGAAATTATCCAAGACTTCTTGTTCCCATTTTGGGTAGGGATTTTTTGTTTTTCCTTTAAACAGTTTGAGATTTTCCTTAAAGGTAGAATGAATTTTCCTTTTAGCCACCCCAATCATAGGTTTCTGTTCTCTAAAAATGATATCATTCCTTGTTTTCCATAGACCCTATAAGAGATGAGGTAGTGCAATCTTCCATGTCTAGGCCAGATAAGGAAATATAAATGGGCTCTCCCATTGGGTACAACAATCCTCAATATTCAAAGGCATAATCCATTGCCTATTGAAAAGTTCCGAAATCAATGAGAAGACACCTTTACAGAAAGGACAATGTGATAAAAGATGATTCACATTCTCTTCCCCTCTCCGGTAAAGTATACACCTATTAGGGATCTGCATTCCTCTTTTTATAAGATTTTCAACAGTCAGGATTCTATTTTGAGTAACCAGTCAGTAAAAAATATTGATCTTAAGGATCAAGTCTTTAATCCATAACTTACCCCAATACTCTTTTTGGAATTCTTTATTGAAATGTAATCTATAGGCTGATTTAATAGAATAATTTCCTTAGTCTTCCTCTTTCCAAATGATGGAATCCTCCTTGGTTTAGAATATGGGGATGTGGAATTCCCTGAGTTTATTATTGAGATCTTGAAAAGCTTAGAAATCACCATCATAGCCAGGGGGGCACTATGGTTTCCCATTGGACCTCATCATCATCATACCTCCATAAATCTCTTATCTAGATTTTACCATTCTCCTCATAGAATTGAGCCACCTCCTTCCAAATTTCCTGATCCGCTAAGGGAAATTATTCTATCCAATTATCCCACCAAAATATGATCATGTTCCCCTTTCCAATCTCCCAAAGGGAGCCCTTTGATAGAATGTATTTCAAATCCAACAGGGAATTCCAGAAGAAGGATCCTCTAGAGAGATTTTCATGAGAGAAAAAAGAGTCAATTCTACCTAAATTCCATAGATATTTATTTTTTATTATATCAATCCACAATCCTTCCTCTCTCACAATTCTCCAACCATCTTTAGCAACCAAAGCTTTGTTCATGATAGGTAAAATTTTTAGACCCAGACCACCACACATCTTTGGCCTAGTGACCTTGTCCCAGGACACTAGAGGGAATTTAAACTTTTTCGAGGCTCTAGCCCAGAGAAATCTTTTCTGAATTTTTTTTCTAGAGAATCAATAATTTTGGTTGGGAGCTTGAAGAGAGACATAATGAAAATGGGTACTCCTTGGAGAGAGCTCGAAAGGAGTTGGATCTTACCTACTTGAGAGAGGAGGAGGCCTTTCCAGGATGAAAGTTTCTTATTAAATCTTTCCAACAGGGCATTCCAAATAGAGGAATCAGGCTTTTTGTTGATTAGAGGAATTCCTAAATAAGAATCTGGGAAACACTTGATTTTGCAACCCAGAATGCGAGCGAGCCTTAAGTGGACTTGTTTCTCCACATTAATGATGAACACTGCACTTTTGAGAAAATTAACCATCTGCCCCAAGACCGACTCATAGTCCATGAGAACAGATTTGAAGTTGGTGGCTTCTTGTACAGATGAATTTCCCATCAGGAAGTTATCATCAACAAATTGATTGAGGCATATCTGGGGGAGGCCATTAGAAATCTTGATTCCCTGAGTCCTCCTAGAAAGTAAAGCCTATTTGTAGATTCTACTCAAAGATTCAACCATTATAACATAGAGGAAAGGAGATAGGGGATCACCTTGTCTCAAGCCCCTACAAGCTTTGAAGAAGCCCTCTGGACTACCATTGACCAAAACTGAATAACAGGTAGTAGATATACAGGTCATTATCATTCTAACCAGAGAATTATCAAAGCCCACTTTATTGATGATGGCCTCAAGGAAAGACCAAGTAATTATATCATAGGCCTTATGCATGTCAAGCTTAAGGAACATTACAGATCTGTCAAAATTGACAATGGAATGGATGGCTTCCTAATTCACCACAATACTATCAGTAATTTTCCTTTCTGGGACAAAGGCACCTTGATTTTTAGAAATAAAATGATCTAGAACCAATCTGATTCTTCCAGCTAAGATTTTAGTCAGGATTTTATAACTCATGTTACAGAGATTGATCGGTCTAAAATCTTTGACTTCATTGGCTCCTACAATTTTCAGAATAAGGACAAAGAAAGTGTTATTAAGCTGTCTGAGGAGTTTCCCATTACTGAATAAATCTTGGACCATTTCAATGACTTCATTCTTAATCACCTTCTAGAATTTCTAGTAAAAGAGGGCCTAAAAACCATCAGGCTCAGGTGACTTGTTAGGTTCCATATCAAAGACCACAAATCTGATTTCCTCCTCAGAAGGGATCCTTAAGATCTTACGATTTTCTTCTAGGGAGATGACTTTCTGGAACAGGTTAAAGATATTGTTGTGATTCTACTCTTCAATCCCTTGACCTTGCTGAAAGAGATCCTTGAAATAGTTTATGATGAATTTGTTTATTTCCTTTCTCTCTAACAGAATCTCCCCATTCTCATTTTTAATTTCATTTATCTTGAGGAGGTTGGTTCGGGAGGTGGCCGAAAAATGAAAGAATTTGGTATTCCTGTTCCCCTCCTTAAGCCATTTCACTCTCGACTGTTGCTTCTAATAGAATTCTTCCTTTTCCAAAATATCATGATACTCAACCAGAAGATTTTGTTCCTACTCCTTGAGCACCAGATTAAGACCATCAAGATCAATAAGTTCCTCAATATTCCTTAAATCTTCAGCCAATCTACTTTTTTCCTAGAAGATGTTACCAAAGACTTCTTTATTCCACTTTTTGAGGTTCTTTAAATTGTAACTGAGTCTGTAACTGGCAACCCTAAAGGCCCCGATATTCCAACACTCTTGGATTTTGTTGAAAAGGTCAAGGTGATCTAACCATATCTTTTCAAATCTGAAAGGTCTTTCTTTCTTGACCAGATTTAAACCAAGATTAAGGAGGATAGGGTTATGATTAGAACCAATTCTGGGGAGAGACTTCAGGGAGAAAATTTTATTGATCATACAGAGGTGACTAACTACAAACATATCAAGTTTGATTTGGATGAGCTCAGTCCCAGTTCTCCTATTTGCCTAGGTATACTTAGAACCTTCCAATTCCAAATCCACCAAACCATTAATGTTAAGAAAATTAGCATAGTCCTCCATACTCCCAGTATAGGAGGTATTGCCCCCTCCCCCCGCCCCCCCCCGGAGAAAGGGGGGAGTTGAAGTCTCCACCAATAATCCAGTCTTTTAATGTATGTTCAAGATTTGACTTTTAAGGTCCTGTCAAATTTTTGTATTTTTTTGACATATACATAATTTTTAATTAATTATTTAGTAAAAATATTTTTAAATAAATAGTGTACATATGTCTATGCCAATAAATTTTAAGATTTATATCGAAATTGAGTTTTTTTTTACAGGTACGAAGAAGACTTCAACAAATAGTAAGTTTGTTTTTTTTCTATTTTTTATATATTCTACTATTTTTCAAATCTGGTTGATTGTGTACTATTGATTTTCCTAAAATACCATATGTTAGTAAAAATTAGAAAATAAATAACAAAACAAATTTTTAAAAAATGAAAATTATATTTTTAGAAAGCTGATAAAAATATGAATATTGTGTTAAAATTTTGTAATTTTACTAGTTTGTTTATCCTAATTATGTGGCACCTAATTGGCAGATTTTGGCTTGCAATTATCCTCCAAAAGGATTTGGAGCCAAAATGTGCCACTTAGGTGCCACATTAGTGCCACTTAGCGGGGTTCGTGTGAGCAGGGGTCACGCCCTGTTCGAGCGAACACCTATTTGTGTGAACCCTGGTTCATGCAAACCCCTTGCACCACCAAAGCACTGCCAAAATGCTTCCTTCTAAATTTAATGTTTTGCAATTTTTGTTTTTATAAGTAACGGTGTTAAAATGATATTGTTCATTTGTAATGTTTTAAATTTAGTTTTTTACATTTTTTTTGTTTTAAACTAAGTTTGTTTTTTAATTTTTTTAAACCAAAAATATGTAATATGTTATTATATTTTTGAAAAATATTTTTTAGTTATATATAATAAATTGACTTTAAAGCATATAGTTATGTTATTTAAAAATATATTATAAAACTAAATAATTGTATATTAAATATACATTCTATTAAAATTAGAAAAATTTTAAAGGTATAAAAACTAAAATTAAAAATAACCTAATTTCTATTGAGATTTGTATATATTAAGAGTTGCATGCATGTGTAGTTTTGTATCAAGTTTACTCTTAGAAATTCAGATCTATCTCGATTTATGTGTGCAGGTGAAAATTATTGAAGTGGATGAATCATGGAAAATGCAAAGAATAAGAAATAAAAATATACCAAGGAAGAGAATGTAGAGAAGAATGCTAGAAAATTAGATCGTAGGAAGACACAAACAGAAAGAGAGAAGGCACAAGTGAAAGACGAGGCTAGAAAAATTGGTACATAAGTAGAAACCCTTGATATATCATAATTTTATTTTTCGTTCTAAGGTAAATATGATAATATGTTTTTTAGATTGGGTGAAGGCAATGATTTTGATAGGATCCCATAACCTAAAACAATAGAAACCATATGTGAAAATAAAAGGCTCTAACAAAAACAACATAAGAACCAACCAAGTACCGAAAAAGGATCCACATAGAAAAATCATTCAACGAAACAATAATTTTTGAAATATCAACAAAACATGGTAAAAAATAAAAAACATGGTAAAAAATATTTCAACCACTCAATAGTATAATTTGGATCTTGATCTAGCCATCTACTTTGTTTTTTATTGCTCGTTACTCTCTAAGAGACATGTTTGTTTTATCTCTTAGTTAAATATAGGGTTTCTATTTAACATCAAATTCCATTCTTTAACATCCTCTCTTACCTCTTAGAAAGGCTCTATTTCAATACCCACCAACACCTTTCTAACTTAATCCTCATATAATTGGGTCATTCCCCAAAAAAACAACCTTTGTATTCCTCCCATCTATATCTCTATAGTTAACCCCTTGATATTTTAGTTTGTTATCCTACATTTTAACTTCTTGTACATCTTTCAAAATTTGGCATTTTCCACCCATCGTGCTTATGTGTTCCATTCAAAATAAATTTCTATCTCTAGATATAGGCCTTAACCCAATTCCTCTTTATCAAGGGTAGCCTCTAAATTCTAGCTCACCATCATAAGATTAGCTCCCAAACGGGTCATATTCCTTATTTACTCATTGTTTATCTAGCTATAATATATGTTTTTCCATTATTTAGGTATGCTTCTATCATTTTCTCCTTTCTAACCTCACCTTTTTTCACTCATTATTTCTCTCTTTCAGTTTCAAAAAGTTTGTCTTCGTCTAGCTACAAACATGATCCTCTCAACATACCTTTATTTCTTAGCACTCTTGATTTATCCACATACTCTTCATGTGGAAATAAAACAATTTGCATTAAAGAACCACATTAATGTTTTCCTTTATTCCCTCTTCCAAACATCCCATTATATCATAGATCATTTTGTGCGAATCATTAAGTATGATGTATAGAACAAGAGATCCTAGTCGAATGAAATATTAGGCTTGTATCATGCCATCTTTCATAAATTAGATAGCTCTAACACCACACACACACACACATATGATTTATGAAAAAAAAAATTGAAAGATCAACTGATGACTTGAGCCAATATCTATTGTAAGGAAATTTTTATCTCCTAAATAAAATATTAACTAGAAATTTTGATCCCCCAAATCAAATATTAGTAAGGATTGATAATAGCATGTTAATAACATCCTATGCATATTACAACCTTTGAAATATTAATATTTATATGAAAAATTTGGTAATTGTTCATTTGGAGTAACAAAGATTCATTACACATGCTACATCAACATTAAAATTATAGCTATACTCTATGCATATTAAAAATATAATAGTGATTTAATATTTGATATATATATATATATATATATATATATATATATATGTCCTATCCTGTCAACTACATAATGCACATCAAATCCAAGGTTGATTGAACCAATGCATGGTAAAATTATTTTGAGTTAGTAAGACTATTCCTCTACATACTATTTTCTATCACAATGCATGAAATTTCCTAAAAATTTTGAGATTCACACTAAGGCATCCAAATATGCATTTGGTATCCAGTAGTCATCCAACAAGGAAATTAAGTTGATTGCTAAGTTTAGATACATTTGATGACATGGTGAAAATTTATTCCACATGACTATGTGGTATTTTGTAAGAAAATAAAATAAAAAGGAAAGTGGGAAAAGGGGAAAGTAGGTTTTAAACCAAAGTAATCAATAATAGATCATTATGTCACACTCAGGCGTGCTTCTAAGTTGAAAAAGTCTTGAATACAAATACAAAAGTATTGTTTAGTAGATTTCAAGAAGGACCTCATGAAGCTATCTAAATACAATTAGCTTGGCCAACTTAACATTATTGTTTACTAGATAATAAGTTAATTTTTTAGATATTAAATTGTTTACTAGCTTGGTCATTAATGGTGTAATCACATTTGTATGTTAATTTTTTTTACAAATTTTGGTGTAATCACATGTGTATGTTTATTGATACAAATCATGATGAGCAACATTATGTTGAAGTGATAACAAAACTTATGGAATTACTTCCCAAGAAAAATGTGAAACACTTGGTGAAGATGGATTTACAAAAATTAATAGAATTTTCCCAATAAGAACCACTATCATGAAAGAAAACAACAAAAAGTGTAGAGATAATATATGGTGAATTTGTTAATTTGACTACAGTTTCTAGAGCACATTTGTTGGTTATATTCTTGAATCATGTTAATATGAAGGAAACATTAGAATTGTTGGGTGTTGATTTTGGATGGAAAAATTTCAAAACGTATAGAAGAATAATTTTTTGGGAATGGTTCTAAAGGAATAATTTCTTTGGGTACAAAAACTAGGTTTGCTGATAAGAGTATTTCTCGTAGACCAATATTAACTTCAGTTGTAAGTGAATATACAAAAAATAATCATCATGTTACCGTTATTGCCAAGGCATTGGGTTTATCTAGAAAGATAGTCAGTAGGCATGGAAAGAGGAGGAAGACATTGGATAACTCTACTATGGAAGGAAATTGGGCACTAATGTGTAGAAATCCACGTTTTGATAAAATAGAGGATAATATTGTGAAGATAGTGTAATGCCCACTTCCCTACGACACTTAGTTGATTATCATTTTGAGTTATGCAGACTTTAGATATGGACATGGCTTATACTTATGTTGATTAGCATGATGTTTTGTGACTAGATGCATTTGGATTATGGTTGGATTTTGTTTTCAGGATGATCTACACTGACTCATGGACAGACTATTGGATACTGATATTATTTTTATATGGATATATTGCATGTGTTCTAACATTGGATTTCTTCGCCATGATGAGTAGAATGTAGTTGTTGAATTTACATTACTATGATTTTGGATAATGATGGAATGCATAATTAAGTTGTGATTTAGACCTAGAATAATGGAAAATTGAATTACGTATAGATGTTAATAAATTTCATGCATATGATTATTTTGGATATTTTGACATGGCCGCAAGGCTGAAGGAGGTATTTTGCATTTTGCAGGAAGCACAGCCTGATCACAACCATGAGGGGGATTGGGGACCAAACACAACAGAATGTCAGGTGGTTACAACAATTGGTCGTCAAGGCAACTAGTAAATTGTATTGTGTTACCTTTATTCTTTTATGTGTTAAGAAAATTTCCATGAAGGGGGAAATTTTCTAATGTGACCAAGGGGGTAAGAATTTTAATTACTTGTTTTAACTTACTTTAGTAGGTGATTTTATTTGTGATGTTTCTTTTTTAAAAGTACTTTGCTAAGTGTGGTTAGATTAATGTAATATCTTGTTTTAATTTTTAAGTTTTGGAGGGAAGTCAAGTGGGAGTTTTGTTTTTGTTTTGTTGAAGAGTTCCCTTTTGTTATTTTGGGAGAGAAAAGAATAGGGAGAAAGAGAAAAAGAGAGTTCTTGGACTTGCATGCTTGGATTGATTTGGGAAGGAGATTGGACAAGTTTCTTGGTTTAGGCTTCTCCAATGGAGAGGTAGGAAACCCTCTCCTTTGTTTTGATTTCATATTATTGTTGCTTCTATGCTAAAATTGTGAAAAATGCATGTTTACTTTGGTGTATTGTGAAAAATGGATAGAATGCTTATTGTGTAGTATAGGAGAGGTCTATGGGAATACTCATGAGGGAGGCAAAAGAGTAGATTAGGATATTGTGGAGGGAGTTTGAGAGGGATGCCCATCTTGGGTAAGAATGTTTACATTCTACCTTGTCTTTGAGGGAGCCATAAGAGGAGGGAGGCATAAGAGTATGGGAGGAAAAAGGGGTACTTGAGGGAGGCATAAGAGTCATAGGGGCTTGTGTTTTATTGTGGAGGGTTTTGGATGGGCATCTCATCTCAATTGGGAGGCATAAGGAAAACATTCCCATAGTTCCTTCTCTTGTTGGCTTGGATGAAAGCCTTTTGTGCAAAGTATTGTGTTATTTGTGTTTCCTTGTTGTTTTCTCTTTTACCTTGAATGTTGTGAATGAAACTTGTATTGTGGAAGCAAGTATTGTTGCCTTGAGTTGGAGACCATCCTTCATTGTGTTGTGTTTGAGGCTTGGGGGTCAATGGAGGAGATTGCTTCTCTTCTCCATTGAGTTTTGGTTGGGAGGAGAGTGTTGCCTCTCCCCCTATCTTGGTTGTGACTTGAGCTACTTGTAACTTGGAGCATGGATAAAGAACACTTGGAGCACAAGAACCTTGTTGTTGACAATGTCAAATCATCATGTAATTACCCACCTTGAGTGGAGAAAGAAATGTAATATCGCCTTGTTTTCTCTAGCTTCCATTATTGTAAATTTGTTTCACATGAAGTAGGGTATGTTGTAATAAGATTTTAAGGAAATGTTGCATTGATATGATAGTATTTCTTGCTCTAAAAATTATTGAGAATGTCGTTGAATTCTTTGGTGGAATATTGGAAAGAAATTACAAAAGGAAATATATTAAAATTTTGTCTGGATACTTGAAAGTAATGTGTTGGAAATTGGTACAAAATATCTATTAAATTTTATCTTATTACTTGAAGGAGATGTGTTGAAAGGATGGGAAAAATAGTGCATTATTCCTTCTTGTATACTTGTTGGAAAGACTTAAGTTTTTAATGATTTGTAATGCCAATAAAACCTTTTCAAGCTCTAGTTCCTTTATGTTTTATTCATCCATGAATTTATTGTAAAATCCATTGCAAATAAATAAGGAAATGAAATCAACTTGCTTAAAAATCCATGCAATTTCCATTGAAGTTGGCTAGAAATAGATCTTAATGGTAATACTCTAAACTTATCAAGATTGGTGTTCAACACTCCTTAATATCTAACAAGGGTACTATAGTTGAATACCATTCTTATTTAAGTAATACTACAATTAATGAATTTATTGATAATAACTTATAAAGATATTAAAAGTACCCTTAAATATTATTTTGTTATATACATATATCTCAACACACTATCACTAACACATATGCAAATAAACCCCCATCCAATTTAATAATGTCAATGAATAACATATTTAAACCTACGTAGCCTCCATACTTATAATAATAAAGCATATTCGCCTCTGTATATTCTGGCATGAAACCGATCCACCTCTATGAGAATTCCTATCCGGGTGACCTTCTCGCTGTCCCCAATCGATGTTGTTCCTTTCTGTACGCCCTTCACCGTCCATCACTGAATATTGATAAAGATATCTTGAAGATGGAACCCGAATATTTTAAGGATGCACCCGAAACTGAACTGAGAGCAGCATAGTTTAAAATGACCGTTGTTTAGGCGCCCCCTCTACCTGTCACTCGCGCCGAGTTTCTCCTCTTTCACATTTGGTCTCATGCACGCCCAGGATAGAAGGCAAACCAGCCTCTGTGCCTAAATTTGTGCCTGTAGCTTGTTGTGTTTGACCACCTCCCGTCTGCGTGGCCGAGAGTCAATTCAAGCAAGTTCCTACGCCTACCTCTATCCCCTCATGACCTGTCACTGTTCCTTCATCGATTTATTCAGTGCACAACTTGAAGGCAGATCCCGAAATTAAGTTGCATTCGATATTGGACAGGTAACAACGTGGTTGGATAGACTGCTGGCTTTATCGCCATTTCTGCCCCTTCATCGATTTTTGGTATAAGCCTTTATCCTAGCTTGCACACGCTGTAATAAATAAAAGTAGTCTAAAACGTTTCTGGGAAAGAAAAATGCAAAATACAGTGAAGAAGCAGTCCGAGTTTGGTTTCACGAATTTTCTAATATGAAACGAACTTACCTCTATGAGATTTTCCTCCAATCGCACCTGTAGCTGCGCCTCCCTCCAGTTGTCGTATCAAATATAACCTTTTCTTTAAATGCGCGGCTGGGGCAGATCAAACAGATAGACTGACCTAGAGGAGGCGTAGGATTTTCAAAATCTAGTCAAATAAATGTTAGGTGGCTCAGTGTTTCCGTGTGGCGTGCAACCACGCAAGAGGAGGAAGAAGTAAATGCGTATATCAGGTTTTGGTGAGCTGTTCGACTGCCCCATACATAATTTTCAAACTTCCACTTTTAACTTTTCATTCGGCTCCTTGAATTTAAATATGCACATCAATAATGAGCCATCTTGCCTTCTCAATGTAGTTATTGTTTGTCCTGCTCAGCCCATGTTTTCACCTTGTATATCTTATCAATTCTTTTTATCTCAATCGTTCCCCGCCATAGTATTTAGTGTTGGTTGAAAATGCCATTCTTTGAAAGCCAACGTAAAATAGGGGTAAATTGCTTATGTGAGTTTAAGTGTTAAACACCATGCAAATATTAGTGGCACATAATATAGTTTTCTTATAATAATCATACTTGATATAAGTAAGGTGTCATGTACACCGAAATACATAAAGACATACAAGGTAATAATAATGTCGAAGTATATATATTGTAATGTATGATTTTCCTTGATATATATATGCATATACATACATATACATACATACATACATATACATATATATATATATATATATATATATATATATATATATATATATATAACATGATGTATTGAATTCATGAGTTACGTAATATAAATGGATAATAAACCAAATATATATATATAAATCGAGTAGAGAGTGTTTTCATTTCATAACAAATAATACCTTACCCTAAGGATTATCATCCGGAAGTGCCGTCATTCGATTTTTCAGCCCTCAAACTTTCAACTCGAAGGACGACCCTTCTCTTCCTTGTGAAACGTCGATTGAAATAAAATCAAAATTCTTGGTCCTCAAAGCATTATTGTGATTGAAGTAGTTTCGAGTCTGTATGTGGACTCACCTTGCAAAGAAACAAAAAAAAAAAAAAATTGTCACTTTTTCAGGTCATTCGTTTGGTTGTGTCGTCATTGTTGTCGTGAGTGTGACGTCGGCTTTTTCGCGGCGTTACAGATAGTTTCTGATTTTTGGACTAAGAGGACTCATCCTTCTCTGAATGTGAGGGATGTTTTAAAACATAGGATAACTTATAATAAATATGATGAACATATAAAACATTGGCTTGAAATAACTCAACATGAGATTTACATAAAGTTTAGAAAAGAAAATCCAAATGTTAAGATTGGAAAACGAATGTTTGAAAATTTGAAACCTTGGTATGTGCGAGCTGATAAAGTCCTTGACACATGTTGTTGTCGTTGTCACATTGAGTTTGATTATCACTATCAAGTACAATTTTTTTTATATCATGTATATATATATATATATATATATATATTATGTATATATATATATATTGAGGTGTGCTTTCATTTATATCTATATATTTAAAATTTGATTAAATTTCATTTTTTGAGATGTGATAAAGTCCTTGACACATGTTGTTGCCACTGTTACATTGAGTTTGATTATAAATATTAGGTACAAATTTTTAATATCATGTATATATATATATATTGAGGTGTGCTTTCATTTATATCTATATATTTGAAATTTGATTAAATTTCATTTTTTGAGATGTGATTTAAAATTAATGTATTTCAAAATCTATGTTTTTTCACGTGTATAGAAAGTTACAGGAAGCATCAAATGGTCCTGAAAATGCCCCACCTACATGTGTTAGTGAATTCATAATTTCAATTCTTTGCACAATATTCGATGATCAGGTTGACGATCATATGACTTGCATCAAAGGTGTATGTGACAAGTGTGGGGACTTGAAATTATTGCCAGAAAAAAATGAAGATTTGGACACAATTCAAATGGTGGCTTACAAGAGGTGATTAATAAATAAATAAATAAATATATCTAATATTTATATGTTTTTAAATTGGATGTACATATTTTATTTTATTTTTTATGTTTACTACAAATGAATATGACAATTTTTCCATTATGTATTGATTTTTTAGGTTTAAATACATAAAATATTCAACACAACTTGGAAAAGATGCAACTAGGTTAGATTTGGTAGAAGAGGAAATTCCCATTGCTACATTCATGCAAAATTTCCAAAGTTTAATTAGTCTGTACATCAAACATTCTCACGATGCAAAGTGGCAGGCTAAATAATTCAAGACTAATAGAGACACATTCCCTATTAGTTCCATATTGTTCGTGGTCAATTTTGCTGAGAATTACTCATTTTATCATCAAAAAGAAATTTAGGCACAGTATTATCATACTGACTAGGTTACTATCATGGTTCAAGTATTTTATAGGTGCACAATTGGATTTGGGTGGGGTTGAAAGTACATATGTGAAGCGAATGATCAAGGAGGATCACTTATATATAAGTGATGACAAGGAACATGACACCCACTTTTTGCAACATTGTTTTGGTTTGTTCTTTCAATATCTTCATCAGAAAGGAGTAAAAATAGATCGACATTTTGTTTGGTCAGATGGTTGTGCATCACAATTCAAATCCTCCCACCCTTTCTTTACACTTAGTCATTATCATCGTCATCACAAAATACCTCATTTATGGAGTTTTTTTTAGAGTAGTCATGGGAAGGGAGAACATGATGGTGTGGATGCATGTTGTAGACACTAAAATTAGGTCACACTCCCCTTTGGTCCCTTGACAAATAAGCACCTTTCATCACATTCACCTAGCCATGGCCCCTTTCACCTCACTAATATTAATTTAATTTAATTAATTAATTATCCTCACCATATCTATTATTTAAATATCTTAATTTAAATAATATCTACACATACACTTCACCTAGACACCTAATCAAGTTAACTCACCCTAAGACCTCTTCTTAGTAAGTTGTCATAACTAACTAAGACTTACCTAAACCCTAAAAATCAATGCCTACATTCTCTCTAACCACATTCCCACATGCTTACAAGAAGCTCCCAGTCTAATCCATGTGTTAATGACACAAGATCTGAGGATATCAAGAGGATCTCCCTAGTTTAGTAAACCTAGGAAATCCCACCTTGATCGACGCCGATTACCCCTAACCGTCACCGATTAAGCTAGAACCGCCATCGGTTACCCTTTTAACCCTTAGAACAACCTTATTTTCAAGGTTGGCAGAAGGTTGAAAAAAGATTGGAAAAGTTGGTGAAGATTAACACATTCCAGAGAGATATCGCATCTTTTGAGATCAAATTTCAGTGAGAACACGCATGCAAGGAAGGAGATCAAGCATCTTTTCCTGCACATCCATCCCAACAATGATCTGATCTAACCAAGCAAAGAGGAATGTACATATAACCCATGCAGAAGATTTCCTTCAGTTGGTGATCACTTGCAGCCTTCAAACCTCTCATCAGCACCTCTACCCCTCACTCATAGGCATCCAGGACCAGAATCCAAGTAAGTAAATGTTATACTTCTCTATTTCATCCCATTTCATCATTATATTATTATCTATTATTTACTTAGCCACCCATTAACCACCTCCAACACTCACCCCTCCATATACCCATCAAAATCCTACCTAATCACCCAATATCTCATCCCGACCAACCAAAGTCCTTTGTGCAATCACAAAGGAGACCTAAATCTCATTCTGTGGCATTCCCAGAACTCCATAGTAATGGGTACCGGCTACACCTAACCGCCGCCAGTCAGCCTTAACTGACATCAGTATTTGTATGTACCCATACAACCTAGAACAGTGACCTACCCATCTAATTTCACCTCACCCTCATTCACATGTGATCTATGTGAGACCTCTGTCAGACTTGCAGAGACCCAGAACCAGCTACTTGACCTTCAGATCCTATTCTAACCTAGCCTGTTAGATTAGATATATTTCTTATTATGTTTTAAGTGAGATACCTAAATCATTTCAAATTACAATAGGTTTTACATTATTTGCCACATTAAATTGTTTAAAATAGTGGACTGACAACCATCTAGGAAATATTACACTTCCCGTATCTAGTCCACACTAGGTAATTCACTGCACATATTTTTTAACTCCTTCTAGAGGTCTTGCTTTGCATTACAGGTAGTTCCTCCTAGCCAAAAGGAAGCTCTCACAATCAGCTGTGGATTTGGAAGTCATACGTGTGCAACAACCCATCAACCAATATTTGAACAAATATTCCTCCTACACACGTTAGCCTATCTATTTTGTCAATAATTCAAAGAAACGATCTAGAATCAGGTGAAACATTTTGGCACACCCAATGGGACCCATCCGGGGTTCTTTGCATTTCATTCATTCCTAGGAAAAATTGTGTGTTTGTTTCCCTTCTGAAAAGCATACACATTAATTTTCTTCCTTGGTAACCCACCTTTTCTTTCTATTTGTTCTAAAGGAAACTTTTCTTTTGGTGTAATTAAAAAGAACCATTTATTCATGTTTTCTGCATTATAATGAAAGAGCATCCCTCTTCCTCTTCATCTTATTGTGTCATTCAACTTCACACTTCAATTTGGGCTTATAAATAAGCGCATTGCATTCTGATTTATCGCATTAGCTCACATTAATTGAGGGAAACCTATACACTGGAAGTGATGACCAGCTGATGGTTGACAAACGAATTATAGAAAACACATCTCTCTCTCTCTGAGTCTTGCCAAATTTCACAAATTCAAAACAAACACATATTTTTAAACAACATATATTCCTGGGAATGCTTGTCAATGATTGCACTGATATGAGGATTGAAAGGTACTCCCCAGCTTGCTACTTTGTCGAGTCATACTTCAGAGCGAAGCCCGCCCCCACCATAACATACTTGGAACCTCACCTTTTAGATCTCCTTCTTCATAGGAATCCATCCTCACCAAAAAAATATGTTTCACAATTCATGTGTTAGTCCTTAAAAGCATAAGCTAAACAAACATAATAGAAAAGGCATTTCTAGGGTCACATTTTTCTTAGTGTTTCTACTTGGCTTGCATTTTGAGGTGAGAGATCACGTTCTTCATTTTTCTTGTTCATCCTTGCATGCTCCTCATCACAGCTAGTGTATTCCGGCTTCACCTGAGTGTGTCTGGGCCATATCATCATCATTCCCAAAATTCTGGGTCTAATTCTACATCATATTTTAATTCACAATCACTTTGCTTTCATCATTGTTTCAATTTCACAGTAACCATCGTCGGTTATACCCAATCGACATCGGTTCTAGGTCCTTTTGTTAACCTACCCAAAATAACATTTTATTCATTTTCTTCCACTTTTTGTAGTCCCTGTCACTGCCATCATTCCCATTGACATTGTAAAACACCATCAAATTTAGCATACCTATCAGATTTGACCTTCTATCTGGTTTTTCACTCACTGACCATTTTCTACAGTGACCGACAGCGGTTACCCCTGACCGATGTCGGTTTACCCTAACTGGCATCGAGTATATTATTTCACTTTCTAACCCACATTTGGTACCTAATCCACTTTTTGCCATCAGATTCACCTATTCTTACTATTTTCTGTGTCATTTACAAAGAAGTAGCCCTACTTGATCAGTACCGGTTCACATGGTGCTGACCCGAAGACAAGTAAGCGCACTCGTATTTCACAACAGTTGTCAACCACTCCCACCTAGTCCTTCACCACCTTCCATTTTATCACCAGCCAAGGATCCCATCCAACCTATAACTATCGCTACCGAAGATGAGGAGTTCACATGACTCCTTGACCAAAACCCTACCGCCTACAGTTTTACCTTTCCCACTTGTCCACTTGAGATGCCTCGGGTCAGTTGATATATGGCATGCACTTATCTATCCCTTTAACTCTCGCTCCTACTCCTGCATCAGCCCCATTTGGCTCTGTGTTTCCCACATCTACTTTACCCCCAGTCGTTTCGCAGCTAGGTCTTATACCCACTATGACTACCACATTTGCTACCTCCATGGCACCTGCCACATCCACCATACCTTTGATGACTACCCACAACGTAACCTCATCTGCCCCTAATGTCTCACACATACCTGTAACTACACTACCACCTCTGGTGTTGGTGACCCTTACCCCTTTTTATAACGTGGTCCTTTCCATTCCACAATCATTACCCCCCATTACCACTAGGGTCACCATGACCCTTCCACCTCCAAATACATACTATTAGCCACCTCCCGTTTCATCTATTATTCCCTCCAGATACGTACCTCCTGTTTCACTAACTTCTTCCCAATCAACCTACATGGTAGCACCATACACTCGAGTGCCACCCTTGTTGTATGCCCAAAATCAACCCTCTCATGCTACAGGAGGCACCCAATCATCGCAACCTACTAATGACTTAATCAAATTAATGTTGGACAAGATGTAGACATTAGAGGCATCGATTTCCGGATCCCACAATAGTCTCACCTATGACGAGATTTGCAAGGAGCCCATCCACCCATCCATTCCTATCCTTTCATACCCCATGCATTGGGAAATGCCTAAATTAAATCATTTCAATACAAAAGAAGACCCACAGTAGCATTTGCGGTCATTCAAACACGGGTGTTATCTGATCGCTCATGATGATGCCTTACTCTTGAGAACCTTTCCCATGTCCCTCACTGAACCTGCATTAGATTGGTATAGTGGGTTACCTAGACACTCTATATTCTCATTCAATTAGGTAGCCCAAGTCTTCTTAGATCATTTCTCTATCAATATCATCAAGAAGGTTACCAGGACCGATCTATACTCCATGCGTCAATATGAGGATGAATCTATCACAAATTTTGTCACTCACTGGCATAGCTTGATCAACCAACTCACCTTCCAACTGCCACAAATGGAACTCATCAAGCTCTTCACACGGGCTTGTGCTAGACATGTCTCACTAACCTTGCAGGTCCAAACCTTCCAAACATTCGATGAAGCATTCACTATGGCACAAAAGTTAGAGACTCAGGCCATCGAAGAGAAGAAAATCCAATTACACAATAAGAGGTTGACATTCAAGTTGAATTATACCTCTTCTTCTTCCAAACCAAAAAATAATTATTCAAAGGCTAAGGGCACTACTAACGCAGTGGTACTTAAGGCCAGCCCAGATCATCCATCAAATTAGACTACCCCCTCATCTACTCTCTCACCTATCCAGACTTTTCAATTTAGACGAGAGTAGCGGAAATACACCCCAATTGGGGAACCTTAATCTTCTATCTTAGAAAATCTTATCAAAGCTGGAACCATCACTCTTCCACCCATAAAACCACACACTAGTTTTGACCCTGCTCACCCCATGCCTGCATGGTATAAAGAACATGAATTCTGTAACTATCATCGAGTAAAGGGTCATAGTGACGACAACTACATAAATTTCAAAAATATTGTCCAAGAAATGCTCGAGAAAGGTGAGTTAACTGTGGATAATCCTAATGCACCTACCAACCAAAGCCTACACATCTTCATGAAATCATTTCCCAACCATACCCCTTCGTTTGATCAAACCAGTGAGACCTCAACTCATGATACCCATACCCACGAGGTTTATGCTATCTTTAATGACGTACCTGTCACCTCCCAATTACTTCACATTCCTTCCATAGAGGAAATCCTAGCCCAAAATCCTCCTTCTGTAGCAGAACCAACCTCCCATGTTCCTTTACCCATAGAGGAACATCTTTCATCTCCTTCATCACCTATGGAGGAGTCTTCCACTAACATCGAGACCATCTCACCCCTTGCTTCTCCACTTAGATAACCTTTACCCATAGTACCTCCTCCACCCATATAGGAGCACCCATTACCTCCTCCATCCACAGAGGAGCACCTATTTGTTCCTCCACTTGCAGAGGAGCTTCCATCACCTTCTACACCTACCATAGACCTAGTTAAGATACCTTTGCCTCTTGGTGAGCATTCTCCATCCGCTACCCAAAATCTTGCAGACCTACTTTTAGCTCTCTTACCCATGGAAGCTGAAGCTAGCCAATTTCCCATCTCTAAGACAATTTTTACGGGAATTGCCATTAGGTCCTCATCAACTCCACCTATAGACGTGTCGTTTTCACTTTTGGCTGATCACTTAGATTATGTGGATAGAGCCTTACTATGGGGATGCCTTTTTCTTCCTGTCTCAACGCAGATGCAGAGATCACTTGCTGATACCTTTACTATCTACCCAAAAATATTTCGACCAATCAAACGAATCACAACTCCTTCCACGACATCTGTCATAGCTCAAACCACATCCTTAACCATAGCCCAATCTATATCTAAACCCAAACCCACACCTATGATATCATCCTTGACTAAACATATTACCACTTTAGGGGTCACCCCGACTACCAGCCTTACTCATCCACCTATCAAACTAGATTTAGCTACATCCTCCAAAGACAACACCTCACCTACTATGACACCCAAATAGAAGCACTAAACCCATAAAGATCATACCCCAGCTGGGCCAGTCACACCTACACCTTTCCTGTCCATCTTAGGATCTCAGCTTCCCAACATGGTCAAGAAACCTCCACCCATAAATAAACCAAAAAAACAATAACCCATTCCTTCCTTAAAAACCTCTAACCTACCCAAACTCCCAACGTGACTTACACCCATACCTGTAGCATCTTTACCACCCATACCTCCAATACCCTCAGCTATTGCTTCACTACCCACTACACTTCAGTCGCTGTCTCTCACACCCCAACCATGACCTGCGTCATCTACCTTCACAACACCCCCGTTATCTCAATGGGTAATTTTCCTTCTTCCCCTATCTACTTTTCCTTCTAGACCTCATACACCCATCTCGCCTTTACCCAAGAAGGTGCAATCCAAAAATAAAATTCCACTACCCCACGATAAGGTAGTCAAAACAACCACACACCCTCCTACCCGTTCACCTACTATAACCCTACCTAAACCAACACGACTGACACCCAAAACCATGCCAAAACCTAAAATCATAGCTCGATCCACTTCTCCTCTTCCAAATACCATTCCTTGACAATAAAATACACCTATACCCAAACCCACTTTCACTTCCCATTGCGATCCACTAGTGGGGTCCTATGCCAAAATTTTAACCAACCTCCTCGAGACTTTTGTCATCCACATTACCACCACTCAGATCTTACAACCCCCTCAAACCCAAGCCAAAATTGTTTGATGATACTAAAATTTGTGTCTACCATCATGTGCTAGGGCACGATGTGGAAAACTACAAGGCCTTGAAAACCATCTTTATTTAGTTATGTCCTCTAGAAGCCAACTTTGACGATGATGATCTTCTCAACAAGGATCCTTACTTCACCGACACCCCATTCCCACACTGCCCACTCAACAACCACAACCTCCACCCGCACAACTCGTAGAGCCACCCCCCAAGATTCAAAATTAACATGGTTCGCATAAGAGAACTTGCCACACACCCACCACACAAATGTCATTGCACCCAACTCAGCTCACAAAGTTTTTTCTCCTCTAGTAGGTTTTTTCCAGTCGTGTCGTTATACCCACTCACCCTACACCTTCTCCATTTTCTAACTCCCCTCAGAACAACATGAATACACGTCACTACACATGCTCAGAAGGATAGGGGTAAAGAAAAAAACAACTAACCCCACCAACTAATCCTATACCCCAACATACCATCTGCACCTATACATAAAATCACTATCTGTGCCCCCCATGTACCCCATGTCTAATGGCATCACACATCACACCAAGCTCAAACAATTACACCCAATCTCCCCTCAAAATGTCCCCTATATGACCTCATCCAAAACCTCAGAATCCCATCGTTAAGCTCTCATGGAGGTTCTTGAATCTATCGAGATTTTACCTAATGACCCTACACCCATAGCCTCCATTATCACACCCCATCATGTAGCCTCTCTCACAAAATTACCACCTTCATCTTCACCCCCACCCTATTCACCAAGTGGCCTCCCTTAGCTTCTCAAAGGAAGAGATCGCACCACACCAAAATGATGACCCAGGCCCAGCCCTCTTCATCTCTATCCACATCGATGACATACAGGTACACCATGTGATGATTGATGGGGGCGCTAGCATTAACATCATTTCATACCATGCATTCACTCAAATGCGCATACCTGACAATTACATGCATAAACATCCAGTCATGTTGCATTCATTCAATGATGCTATCACCTCTACACTAGGCACCGTCATCCTCCATGTTTGCATGGGCCCCCCGCACTGTTCTATAATTGTTTTACATGTTTGGAAGGGAAATTCCAATATAAACCTGTTGCTTAGCAGACCTTGGATTCGTGTCACGGGTTGTGTTCCCTTCCACTTTGCATCATTGTGTAAAGTTTGAACATGAAGGACACACTTATACCATTCTAGCTAACCCCTAACCTTTCAAAACATGCAACATGCTTTACCGGCTAAATGATGTGCTCATACCTATTAAGCCATCCACCTTCACAACCGCTACTTCTTCACCTACATCTCCACTTACTATTACAGTTGCAAGCTTCTACTGCACATACCTCCTCCTCCATTCCCTACCTCTGTCATAACCTCCATGGTTATCCCATCAGCTTCCCAATCCATCAACTCCACCTCCGCATCAACCTCTGACACGTTATCCATTCCAGCTACCTACATACCAACCACTGATCCCCTTAGAAGATGTTTTTTCAATGCCTCACTCTGGGGGAGTACCTTCTATATAGTGTCAACACATTCCTTACTCCAAAAGAGTATGGAAGTATCTTCGCCAACACCCTCGCTATGATCACCACATTGGAGAACACCTCCTCTATGGTCCTCCTCACCTTCATACTAGTCTCACCTATGGGGGTACTTGATACTACAACTTAAACACCCCAAATCACTACCACAAACTCAGCCCCTTTTTCCGCTGACTTCCAAATCACTTACCAATCTCCATTTTACCTACAACTTCCTGCAATGATGTGCATGGAATGGTTTTGGTTTTCCATTTTACGAGCAAGGATACCATACCACTATTCCATATACCACCCCCAAACATAACAACTGCAGTGGGTATCAGTTTTTCTCAAACCACCTACCAAATAGGCCCGTATTGAACTCATTAAGGACACTATCTCTTCTCCACCTTCTTCAACCCGCTCCACCTTCATCACCACCCTCACCAATGGAGTCGATGGATCCTAAATCTATCCCTCCTAACTTTTTTTTTTCATAAACATCATTTCCTTGGGGCCTCTGATTTATCAACGCGAGGGTGTTAGGCCCCTTCAAATATTCCCTTCCTGTATCCCGAAATGATTGATGATGATACACCTTCAATTAACGTCATTCAATGTTCAGGATGATGAATTATATAATCACCTACCTTAGTGCAGAAGACTCATATATTCATCAGTCATTACCTTCTAAGACACAAACCATGTTGAATTAATCGACTATAGAGATCAACATTCATACTCAGGATGATCCGCACATCCTAAAGATTATACAATATTTAGATGCTACTGAAAAAGAAGCCATCACTTATTTTTTCAGAGATCATAACCACACTTTTACTTGGTCTTATGCGCATACATGCCCAGTATTGACCCCACCATAGTGGTCTACAATATCATAATCTATTTCCTGATGCCCAGACCCATCAAACAAAAGTTGAGGAAAATGAACCCTCCACATTTCTCTTCTCGTCAAAAAAGAACTTCAGCGCCTTCTTTCCATTTCCTTTATCTTACCCATTGATTATCCTCGTTGGATTTCTAACATTTTCCCTGTCACTAAAGTGACATGGGGACTCCGCATTTGCACAAACTTTCGTGACCTCAACCTAGCATGCCAAAAAGACAACTTTCCCTTAACCCCAGTATTGACCAGCCTTGGGTTGACCTTACTACTGTTCACGAGATGCTATCACTCATGGATGGCTTCTCGGGTTATAACCAAATTTTTCTTGCCCTAGAAAATCAATACAAGACCCTCATTCATCACCCCTTGAGGGACCTTCTACTATCGAGTCATGCCTTTTGGCCTTAAAAATGCTGGTGCCACGTATCAGCGGGGCTATGAATTACATCTCCCATGACATCATGCATCATATATTGGAAGATTATGTGGATGATCTCTTGGAAAAATCTAAATGCCACTTCCGATCATCTAACCATCCTCAAAACCATCTTTGATCATCTCATTAAATATTACGTCTGACTTCAGCCTAAGAAGTTACGTCTTCGTGGTTTCTCTCAGGAAATCTCCTGGGATTTATCATTTCCCTCTATGGTATAGAAGTTGACCCTGCTAAAGTCAAATCCATTCTTGAAATGCCTCCAACTACTAACCTTCAAAAACTCCATAGCTTGCAAGCCAAGTTACAGTCTATTCACTATTTCATTTCACAATTATCTGCTCGGTGCCAACCATTTCATCATTTGCTAAAGAAGGATGTCTCCTTTAAATGGGATGATGACTACCACAAGGCTTTTGAGGCCCTAAAGCAATACCTTCTCCAACCACATGTACTCATCCCACCTAAAGATGATCAACCTTTCCACCTATACATATTAGCTACCGATCATTCCTTAGAGAGCCATGCTTGCTCATCGCGATGAACAACATAGGGAGTAGATGGTTTATTACATAAGCCGTACTATTTTGGACTATGAAACTTGATACAACCATCCTGAATTTTTTTTTCTTAGCCCTAGTTTTTGTCAATGCCACCCAAACTCCCGTCATTACCTACTCAACCACAAAAACCTATGTTGTGAACAACACGGACCCCTTACACTTCATGTACGCCAAACCTTATCAAAATTAGTGTGTTGCATGATGGCTTATGCTTTTAGCTGATCTTGACCTCGAATTCATTCATCAAAAGTCCTGTCAAGGGCCAGCCTAACCCTGACCAATTATCCAAACGCACCTATTTCCAAGGATCAACCCTCTAATTTTGACTTTCCATATGAGTCAATTGCTACCCTTCTCCCTGGATGAACCCCCCTTACCAAATGACACTCTTCCTCCATGGTTATAAGTGTCAACATTGGGGTGGGGCTGGTATTATCCTCATTCCTCTTGATGGTCAACCCATGCCTTTGTATTTCAAATTAGATTTTGAATGTACTAACAATATTTCTAAATATGAAGTGCTCGTACTAGGTCTTTGAGCTTTCTATGCCTTAGATGTCAAATCAATCAACATCTTTAGTGATTCTCAATTAATCGTAAACCAAGTCAATGGTATGTACCAATTTCATAACAAGATACTTCAAAAATATAAACATCATGTAGACATACTTTTGACCACCTTTGATTGTTACACACCCTTCAAACCATCCCATGTTCAACTAATAAGTTTGTAAATACCAATGACCTGCTTAGCTTCCCAAATACCCACTTCACCTGCATTGATTCTTACAATCCTTTTTCACCATACAATGACTCCAATCACCTTCTTATTTATGTCACGATGTTTAGTAGATCGGAAACTGCTACCCACCCCGGCCTGAGTGACCTTTGGTATAAACAATACTCCGACTACCTTTGTCTCTCCATCTTACCTCTTGATCTCACTCATAACAGACAATGCGCCTTCCTTAAAAATGTATCTCATTACGTCATTCTGGGGGGGCCTCCTCTATAGGTGTGGCTTTTATGGTATTCTCTTATGATGCCTCACAAGTTTTGAAATTTCTTTAAACCATTAAGGAAGTTCATGATGGCATATGTGGAGGTCACTTTAGTGGCCTTGTTATTGCTAAGTGTATTCTTTGCCTAGGCTATTACTAGTCAAACCCTTAACCATGACTGTTGCGACTACGTCAAACTTTGTGTAAAATGCCAACAATAGTCCAATATTCATTATACACCCATTCATGCCTTACAGGTCACTCGAGACCTTTGACCCTTCTCTCAATTGGGTTTGGATCTTGTCAAAGAAATCAATCCTCACTCTTCCCATCGCCATAAATGGATCATCATTGCTGTACGGAATACTATACAAAACTGGTGCAAAACCATCCCACTCATCTCTACGAAAGTTGATAAAATATGCGAGTTCATTAACCACCACATCATTTTTCACTTTGGTGTTCATCATCGCCTCATCACTGACAATGGTAAAAATAATTCAAAAACAAAACATTGCATAAATAAAATGCAACGCCTTCGTAGAATTTAGCTTATTTTTTCATCACCTTATTACCCACAAACCAATGGCCATTCTGAATCCACTAACAAAACCCTCAAAAAAAATTCTTATGAAATTGGTTGACGATACTAGGAATGATTGGCATACACACATTCCTTTTTCCTTGTGGGCATACCGCACTAGTATTCACACTTCCACTGTGGCCACACCATTTTCTCTGGTCTACGGTATAGAGGTAATTTTGCCTCTCAAAGTCTATATTCCCCTCACTCTGTATTTCTCTTCATGACTTACTCAACGATGATGAATTTTTTCAGGACTAGTTTAGCACAACTATAGTTGTTAGACGAATGTCGTCTTCACTTTCTAGATCACCTTCAGGTTTACCAAAAGCGTATCAAACGTACCTATGACAAACGTGTTCATGAATGAACCTTCCAAGTCAATGACCTTGTCTTGAAATAAAATCAACACGTAACCAAAGTAGAAAAAAGTAAACGAGGAAAATTTTCTCCTAATTGGCTTAGACCATACATTGTGAGTCATACTTATGGATCATGTGCTTATCGTTTATCTTCACTCGATGGAAAAATCTGAACCTGAGCCCCCTTAACGCCTTACATATTCAACAATTCTATTCTTGATTTGTAGCCCTACCCTCACTTTTTGTCTCTTTCCACGCTCATCCCCTTGAGCGTTATTCACTCCATACACCTCACCAATGATTAAACAAGAATTATGTGAATACCTGATCACGTGTTATATTCTCTTGAATATGTGTACCACGACGCTGCACATAGCATGATTCTCATGGATACTTTTTTTCTACCTTTAGATGAGATCCCATGGTTGTTTCACCTTGCCTTTTGAAAAAAGGGTCTTATTTTCCACCTTGGTCCTGTCCATGACTTCAAAGACCTCACATGGGACTAAACTCCATGAGTCAAACTTATACTAAAAAATATGATGACTCCCTCAAAAGGACATCTCCCCCTCAAAAAAATTGTTGTTCTAAATAGACTTCTCCCTCGAGGGGACAACTATGTAAAGCTCCTTAAAAAAATAAAAAACAAAATTAAAAAATGAGAGCAACTGAAGCTTCCCACATTGATCAAGCTTCACAAAGACCCTCAAGGAGTTTAATTTTATTCATCCCATATAGACTTCCCGCATCGATCAGTCTATCTTAGCTATAAGTCAAAACACTCAACATTTTTGTCATGGACTTGCCCATTGTGATCTAGGTTCTCTTGTTCAAAACGCATGCCTACCTATACCATATGCACATTACCCACTTTTTCACCCTTCAAAACCATGCCCACACTCCCATTTCCCTACTACCCTCAAGGGACTTATTGGAACTTAGACATTTGGTGATAATGCGACTATTTTTCACCATAGAACAATCCATCATGCAATGTCTTTAGGGTCTTACGTTCATCACCTCTACCAAGGTTTGATCTACTCGGTATGATCCTACCCAATCAGGTGGCTTTATTGCCCCCTCTTATCTTTTAACCATCTTTTTTTACATTTTGATTACCCTTATATAGAACATGGTCCTCGACGCTTAATTTTGGGGTAATCTCCTTCTTTCACCACAATCACCCTCACCTACATCATTTTACCTATAATCTACCCACACCTAACAAACCTAAACCCACAACATGCCAAAAAACCTACCAACTCATTTTCATACCCCCCCTCACATTCTTCCCTAGCTCATGGGAGAACTACATTGGTTTTAAGGTCCATTTTTACTGAGACTATGTAGGCAGCACTCTGAGGGCATGAGGCCCCTTAGAGGTTAGCTCAGCCAATCCTTCTCTAACCTAAATAATTCATCTTCCATGTTCCTCACATTACATCACACCTCACTTAGTTTCCCTTTTATACCCAAAATTGGAGATTACACCACATACATAACAACACAACCCATATTGTCATTCATTGCAAGAAATAATGAATCACAACTTCACTTACTTTCAACACAACCATGCCTACATCGACCTAACTTAACCATGCCTAATCAAACGCTAACTCAACCATGCCTTATCCGACCTGACTCGATCCATGCCTATAACCTTCTTATACCACATCTCATGCCTATAACTTGACTCCACCATGCCTAAACCAACCTGACTCAATCCATGCCTATAACCTGACTCAATCCATGCCTATAACCTAACCCAACCATGCCTAAACTGACCTGACTCGATCCATGCCTATAACCTAACTTAATCCATGCCTATAACCTGACTCCACCATGCCTAAACTGACGTGACTTGATCCATGCCTATAACCTGACTCAATCCATGCCTATAACCTGACTCAACCATGCCTACACCAACCTAACTCGATCCATGCCTAAACTAGCCTGACTTGATTCATTCCTATACCACCCCTAACTCCATCATGCCTAACTCACCTAATTTCCATCCATATCAACACAAAAAATCCATATCTCATAAACACATCAACAAATGAAATCATAGCATGTATCTCATCATATAAATCAATGCATATCTCAAACATACATGGCTATCTACATCATGTCCACCATCTCAAAATCGTTGACATGTAGACTGATATACAATACAAAATGTCATTGGCATGCAGGCTGGTCTCAATATATACAATAAAATAATGAATCAATACAAAATATATTCATCACGCAGGCTGGTATATACTCAAAATATACAAAATCCACTCATACATCTTCACTGTCTTCGGCATGCAGGTCGATATATAATCACAAAATAACTATCATACATAAAAAAACCAGGTGACCACATATTATGAATCTCGACGAATGCCCTCCATCTCTGTATCACCTATACCCTCGACCTCCTGGGTCCCTGCTGGCACCCTTAACCCGGAGTAGCTCTCCATGCACTAGTAGCCTCTGCCCTAATTAGGCCTCGCGAGCTCACTGACCCTCCTATGCTCTCCACACTATGAGTGCAAGATCTCATCCTCTCAATGGACACCTGTTGTGACCTTATACTCAACATAGGATATGAAGTCTATCCTCAGCCGCCATCAGCTGGGTCCCTGATAATATTTATCCTCACCTAGGGAATCCCGTAACCTAGAGATAGGAATGGTTTATGGTGGTATCATAGGTCAGGGCCTCTATACCTATCCTATGCGGGACCTTGCCCATGCTGCCTTCCTATGAACTGGGACCTGGTCGTGGGTTCCTGTGATGGTGGTGCCCCCCTGCCTTTGTGCCTATATTTAGGCCTATAAGACCCCCAATATGTGCCTAGACTTGTGGGCCAACTAGCCCTGTAAAGCTACCACCTAAGCTTGTAAGGCTACCACCCTGACCATTCCCCCCTCCTCTCCATCTCCATCTCCTCCATCAGCCTTCTGAGGCCTGCAGACTGGCCACTTATACGTGTAGCTCTGCTACCCATCCTACCTCAAAACCCTTCCAGTTATGTCTGCTAGTATGCCCCAACTGGGTAATCAGCGTAGCTACCTGCCCCTGTAGAGGCATATCTCTGCATCATAATGGTAGCTAGATCTAGCTGCCCCCGGGTCTGGGTGGTATGGATCATAACTAAGCTACGCACCCATTTCCTATACTTGTCTATGCATCTCGGTGTCATCTATCTTCCGGTCCAATGCCTACTCCTCTTACCCTGTGGGCACTGTAGGTTATGGTAGAGGTAAGGGCCTCTCCACGTTATCTCTTTGATATTGTGGGAAGGGTAGAGGAATGTCCTGTACTATCCCGAACTTGCCTTCAGAATTTGTCTACCGAGCATCATCTCGTACTCCCTGGTACGGCAACCCTGTATCCATCTCTCTAGCTGGATCTCCGCTAGCTCCTCATGCATATGCCTATATGAGGGGAATTCCATATATGGTCTCCAGATAATGTCCCACTCTAGACAACCCCCTTCACTAACTACCAGAAATAGGCCACATCATGTGTGGGCCTCTCAGATCACCACTATCCAATAATCGACGCCCATCTCCTATACCCCACACATGCACAAATCTCACTGGGAATGCATCTGCTTCGGAGGAATCCCTATAGGACAAACACAAACTATGTGTTCATATGCCTAGTAGTGCCTAGCAAAAATGTACAACATAGGCTGAACCTATGCAGCTGCGCCCGTATGCCCCAAAATTCTCTATATAACTACACCAGGAACGCTGGTGCCCAAGGAAAAGCGCGGTCACATCCACCATCATGTCGTGGATTACCCCCCATCAATGATTGGGGAAACCATCTACCCTCTGTATCTGGTAGTGCATAGTAGCACACTGCCTCCATCCACAGAACCACTAGCCTCGTCTTCTCCGGATGGGCTAAGTACATCTCTTCATAGCTCAAGCTGGCGCTATGGAATCTCAAGTCGGCCATCCCCTCTCCAAAAATAGTCACAATTAGCTCCTCGAAGGCCTCAGAGGAGATAGAAATAAACTTTTTCACTCAATATGGGTAACCGAAGAATCCAAAACACGTCCACCAAGGGTGATAGTAAACCTCACCCTGTCGGCTAGGTGGAACTATGTTGGTCGCGAAGTCTTATCTATCGAAGAGCATGAACTTCAAACTGGGCTGCCAGACTACATGTCTATAGTGATGAACCCCACTCAACCCAACTGCCCTCCACATGTTGTAGCTCCGCCAGAGGTTGTTGCACTGCTCACTATCATGAGCAGAGGCAGAATCCTATCCCACATATATAGTTGCACTCTCCCTTTCATCTCAACACAAACAAAACATTAATTTACATGTATCAAACCATATTCAACAATTATCATTTTCCTATACCCTATTTTCACCCTACCCATCTCAACTACTTGGCCCACATCACTTTTGGACCCCCTTGTGCCCAATAATCCGACCAGTACCCCGGTTCATCCTAACTGACCCCAGGTCACCCCCCTTAACTGTTATCGGTCACCTATTTGGTGATTGATACCCGATTCACCCTTACTGACCCTAGTCACCCCTTAACCTAACATTAGTGACCTATTTAGTGACCGATACCACGGTTCCACCTAACCAACACCAGCTAGCCGTGATAGATGTCGATCACTGTCGCAGAAAATTCCTACGATTTCTTAAAACCCCCCTCTTTAAAAAAAGCTCCCCTTACCCCTTTTACCCCCACCTAACAATGACCTCAAATACCCTTGGACCTCCACCCACCACCCCTATCCCATTTATTACCCTCCCCCATTCCTCCTTTTACCCAATATCCCCCCAATTATCAAATTTAATTTGTGCCCCACCCCACCTAAACCTAAAAAACCAAACAAAACCTACAACCAACACTAAAATAATACTCTAATCTATCAAATCAACAACACGTAGAGTAGGGCACTTACCTTGTCATATTGCCACCATCTCAGTGACACGTTTGGCCATCTATATCCAATGGCCCGCCCGATCCCTCTTCGCGCCCTCCGCCATCACCGAATAGCTACCCCGCAACCTCTCACCTAATCAAATCCCTTGCAATGATCTTGTGGACCCGCTCACTCACCAATCAATCACTCATCGACTCACATTGCACTAACTCACTGTTTCATTTCGTCCCGACACTTTTCTCTCTTTTATCTCTATTTTGTCATTTTGTCATTTTCAATAATAACAAATGAATAACAAAAAACATGGATTTTTTGTTTTTATAACAAACCCTGACCTAACCATCATTCGGTTACCCTTGACCGACCATCGATCACGTGCCCTACCTAACCATCGTTGGTTTACCTATACCGATGTCAGTTATCCATGACTAGCATCGGATCACCCCTCACCTACACATTGTACCTAAATTTTACCCTTTTACCCCTACCCCCCTACTTCCTTTTTTTTATCATCACCCAACCTTCACCCTGATCATTTACCTCACCCCCACCTTTACCCTACTCATTTACATCACCTTTCCTGACCTCATCACTTAACTCCCATCCCTTTGTTCCTCCTTTAGGGGCTCGTTATTTTACCCCCTACCTTGGCCTTACCTATTTTGTGACCTAGATATTTGGACCTGGACCATCGCTAGTGACCTTTGACCGCATGTGTTCGCTATACCCTTATGGCACTATTACCTATGTGTTGTTGGTCTAATAACCTTATCGAGACTATTGTTGTGACTATTTATCCTAACCCTACCTTTGGTGTACCAAAACATACCTAAACATTCCTACACCTAACCTACATTGTGTTTCCCTGACCATATCCTATACCTTGGATACCATAATCACTTCAACCTTGTTTGGATAAACCTATCAACATTAAACGATGTAGAGTTTTCTTGCTATTTAACCTGGTAGCGTGCTGCAGTTTATACATGTGTGTGTGTGTTTGACTGTTTCTACCTTTAACCTTGACCCATTACCTAGAATTTCTCAAGTAGACCATTAACGCCTTCTTTCACCTCATTCCCCACCTTACCCTTTCCTCACATTCACCTTTCTATCAAACCACTCACCGATTCTGACTTTTGGCCTCGTCAGTTCCTGGTTTGAGGGGGATCACCTTTACCCTCACATGGGGCAACCACATCTTATTTTTGTTAGCATCGCTTACCAATACAAGCTACGCAATAAAAAAGGGAAAAAATGTAAACACTAAAATTAGGTCACACTCCCCTTTGGTCCCTCGACAAATAAGAACCTTTCATCACATTCACCTAGTCATGGCCCCTTTTCACCTCAATAATATTAATTTAATTAATTTAATTAAAATAATTCATTATCCTCACTATATTTATTATGTAAATATCTTAGTTTAAATAATATCCACACATACACTTCACCTAGACACCTCACCAAGCCAACTCACCCCTAAAAACCTATTCTTGGTAAGTTGCCATAACTAACAAAGACTTACCTACACCCTAAAAATCAATGCCTACATTCTTTCTAACCACATTCCCGCATGATTATAAGAAGCTTCTAGTATAATATATAGATTAATGGCACGAGATTCTAAGGAAATCAAGAGGATCTTCCTAGTTTGGTAAACTTAGGAAATCCCACCTTAACCAACGCCGGTTACTCCTAACCATTGTCGGTTAAGGCGAAACTACTGTCAGTTACCATTTTAATCCTTAGAAAAACCTTATTTTCAAGGTTGGCAGAAGGTTGAAAAAAGATTGGAAAAGTTGGTGAAGATTAGCACATTCTAGAGAGATATCGCATCTTCTGAGAGTGAATTTTAGCAAGAACACACATGCAAGGAAGGAGATCAAGCATCTTTTCCTGCACAGCCATCCCAGTAATGACCTGATCTAACCAAGCAAATAGGAATGTACATGCAGCCCATGTAGAAGCTTTCCTTCAGTTGGTGATCACATGTAGCCTTCAAACCTCTCATCAACACCTCTATCCCTCACTCATAGGCATCCAGGACTAGAATCCAAGTAAATGTTATACTTCTCTAGTTCATTCCATTTCATTATTATATTATCAACTATTGTTTACCTAGCCACCCATTGACCTCCTCCAACACTCACCCCTCCATATACCCATCAAAATCCTACCTAAATCACCCAATACCTCATCTCGACCAACCAAAGTCCTTTGTGTAATCACAAAGGAGACCTAAATCTCATTCTGTGGCATTCCCAGAACTCCATAGTAACTGGCACCGATTATACCTAACCATCGTCGGTCAACCTTAACCAACATTGGTCTCTATATTTGCCCATACAACCCATAAAAGTGACCTACCCACCTAATTCCACCTCACCCTCATTCATCTGTGATCTTCTTGAGACCTCTGTTAGACCTGCAGAGACCCAGAACCAGTTACTTGACCTTCGGATCCTATTCTAACCTAGCCTATTAGATTAGATATATTTCTTATTGTGTTTTAAGTGAGATACCTAAATCATTTTGAATTACAATAGGTTTTACCTTATTTGCTACATTAAATTGTTTAAAACAATGGACTGACAACCATCTAGGAAGTATCACACTTCTTAGATCTAGCCCATGCTAGGCAGTTCACTGCACATATTGTTTAACTCCTTCTGGTGGTCTTGCTTTACATTACAGGTAGTTCCTCCTAGTCAAAAGGAATCTCTCACAATTAGCTATGGATTCGGAAGTCATACGCACATAACAACCCATCAACCAACCTTTGAATAGGTATTCCTCATACACCCATTACCCTATCTGTTTCGTCAATACTTCAAAAAAATGATCTAGAATTAGGTTAAACACATGCATCAATCGTGCTCTAAAGAACCAAATATTTGATTATGAGGGAGATCAATCGATTGATGCCTACATCATTGTTGAATGGTGTAAGAAACATTTTGCAGTTCAGGTTTCAACCTCACAGGCTTCAACATCACACACTTCAACCCCATAGGCTTCAACCCCACACAGAGTGTTTTGGGGATAACATGTACATGCACATTTAAAACATAGATCTGTAGATCTTGATGTGATTTATTAAGTTCTACAAGTTACAAACTTTTAAAAAATATTCTAAATTTTTATGTTTGTTTTAAACTTTATTGATATTTTGAGCATAATTAATTGAAGGTATTAATCGAAGGACAAAGTATGGATGTGAAAGGGTTCCTAATTTTAGGTCTTTGCACTATTTGATGACTATGGATATTAATAACTAGATAATTTGTACAATATATTATTCTTGTTTTTGTTATGAATGCATGAACAAATCATATTCAAAGTGCAATAGTAAAAATCATGAGTATGTAGGTGAGTGGAAGAAAGTTCCTTTAGTTGTGGATGACACATATGGATCAGATCATGATGATAGTTTTGAAGATGTGCCATTAATTTCAACTGATTATGACCACATATCTAGACTGGTTAAACAAGGTATGTTTTATTTAAAATGATCGTATAATTTGATAATTGAATATATATGTATAATTTATAGTATACATGGATCATTGAATGTTTCTTTACATTTTGTTATAGGTGATGTATTGCAGTCATTGCTGAACAAGACAATATTGATTATGTGGAGTACTACTTTTTACATTACACAGAAGAGAGAACAAAGCTAACATGTGAAATAACAAGTGAGGAGACAATATTTTATACTAGCTTGGATGTAGTGTAGGGAACATACTTACAACAAGTGAAATCTCTCCAAAGTGGGATTCACTTTGTTGATTATAAACCAGAAAAAAGGTGTATCATTACACCCATCACATAATTTCTATAGGGTTACATTTGCATCAGGTGAAGACTAAAAGTGGTCAATGAAAAAATGGAGACTATATGTAGAAGACCATGAAAAAATTTTACAGGTCATCGAACAATGAGAAGGGCCACTTGGTATTATCTAGAAGGACCTAGAATATTATATATTCATGTCTTCTAGGAATAAAATATTTTATCTATTTTATTTGTCATTTGGTATACATATTTGACAACTTTCTTGTTGTGATATTAAGGACGGGTTCATTAATGATGTAATTTTGTTCCCTAGTATCTCCAATAATATTCTTTCCATATATATCAATCTTTATATCATGAAGGATTTGGAAACTTGAACTCTATATATATAACAAATGAGTTTTAAAAGCTTAGTGTTAGGTCTACCTAACATGTCTTATATTGATGGTGTTTTTAGATATTGTGTACATGTAAAACGACATTAATCACTATTTTTCAAAAATTGAGTTGATGATTTATTCGCTCATGGATGGATGTAAAGAAATGGATATTAATTTATATATTATTTTTTCCTCATTTTAGTTTCTCTTTTCTAGCATCTTTTATAACAATTTTGAAACAAGTTCTTAGTGTAGACACCAAAATTGGGTTACACTCCCCTTGGCACCCTATCGAATAACCAACCCAAACATGCTCACCTTACCACACCCCCCTCCACACCACATTAACATTAATTTAATTAATACCCATCCTCATAAGATTCATCATTTAATTACATTAATTGACCTAATTTCCACCTCACCTAGACATCTCATCCAGACACCTCACCATAGACCTATTCTTGGCATGTTTTCATAACTAACTAAGAACTAATATTACTTTCCTTAATAAGCTAAGATTTGATCTAACCCTAAAAATCAATCCCTATAATCTTTCTAACCACATTCCAGCCCATTAGAAAGAAAGCTTTTGTCCTAATCCAAGACAACAAACCAACTAGACCCAAGAATTTAGAAAGATCTTCCCAGTTTAGTAAACCTATGGAATCCCACCTTAACCGATGCCGCTCACCCCTAAATCAACATCGGTCAACTAGGAACCATCGTCGGTTACCATTTATCCACCCAAATAACCATTTTTGTGGGTTGACAAATTCTGAGAGCAAGAGCAAGAAATCAGAGCTACATGCAAGAAGAACGAGCATCCTTTCACGCATCTAGACATATAAAGCCATCACCAGGACAAATTTCGGAAGCATTGCACTCACGGAATCACCCTGGGAACCACTGCTACGATATCCAACACTATTCTTATGATCAATAGAAACCTCCATTCAGCCATAAAAACTTGCATCACAATAAGTACATCTCTACCAACATTGTCTATTTTAGCATAGTTAACTTTTGTCATCCCTGTCATTAGTTTGTACTTTGCATGTTCATTCCTCCATTATTTATTATCTTGTAGTTCAACCATTTCCCTTACCCACACCAGAAAATCACCATTCTGACCCAATATCCATTTCTTATCATACCTGAGATCTCCACAGACCTTCTCATCCACCCTCCCAACTCCATTTGACCTTAGATCATCCCCTACCATTTGATCTACTTGAGTCTCTTTTACCTTGACCATACCGACGCCAGTTATCCACAACCATCATCAGTTCTACATAAATCGACATCAGTCATACCAGACCAATGTTGGTCTCTATGTTTTATACCTTGACCAAGAACAAACCTAAAAATCATCTCACCAATTGACCTAAACAACCCAGAATCAGACCCTGACTAGTCCCAAAACCATAATAACTATCTACCTTGTTGATCTGACCATATCCTAGCCTGCTATGTTAAGATTTGCTTATTGTACTTGAATGAGAAACCTAAATCATATCATTTACAGTTGGATTTCCTTTATTTCTGGTATTAAATTGTTTTAAATAATGGATTGACAGCCATCTAAGAAGTATCACACTTCCTAGAGCTAGCACTCGCTAGGCAATCCATTGCCATATATCATTTAACTCCCCTTGTGTGGTCTTATTATCTATTTTAGGTAGTTCCTCCTAGCCAAAAGGAATCTCTCACATTTAGCTGTGGATGGAGAAGTCAGTACGTGCGCAACAACCTTCAACCAACCCATTTGACAGGTATTCCTCCTAGCCCTTACCCTTTTTTGTTTCGTCATTTCAAAAACATAAAGAAAATGGTGAAACATTTTAGCACACCCGGTGGGACCTATCAAGGGTTCTATTGCATTTTCTTCATTTTCTTGGAAAAAAGTTGTGTGTTTGTTTCCCTTCAAAAAGCTTACACAATAATTTTCTTCCTTAGTAATCTACTCTTCTTTCTAATTTCTATAAAGGATACACTTTCTTTTGGTGCATTTAAAAAGAACCATTCTTCTTGATTTTTTGCATTTAGTGAAAGAGCATATCCTCTCCTATCCACCTTTTGTGTCATTGAACATAATCTTTCAATTTGGGCTTAAAATTAATTGCATTACATTCTGATTTGTTGCATTTAGCTCACATTAAAATGAGGGCAACCTATATGCTGGAAGTCATGCCCAGTTGATGGTTAACAAAAAGAATCATACAAAGCACATTTTCTCTCTTTCCGTGTCTTACCAAACTTGCAAAAAATTTGAAATATATACATCTTTCTTAAACAAAGTCTTACCTGGGAACACCTGTCTGTAATCACATGATCATATTGGAAGGTACTCCCTAGCTCGTTACCTCTATCAAGTCATTATCTCATAGGATGGCCCACCCCCGCCATAATATACCTAAAACCTCTCCCTTTAGATATCATTCTTTGTAGGAAACCTTCCTCACCAAAAAATATATTCTAAAATTCATGAGTCAGTCTTATAAATAGTATAAGCTAAACAAACATAATAAAATCACTATTAGGATCATGATTTTTCTTAGCATTCTTCTTTACTTGTGTTTTGAGGTGTGAGACTACAAGTATCCCTTTTTATTCTTCCTTGCACACTCCACCATTGTAGTTGGAGTATTTTGACTTTGTCTGAGTGTGCCAGGACCCCATCTCCTCATTCTCAGGTTTTTGAGTTTGATTCTTCACTTAATTTAATTCACAAAACCAAATTTCTTCGTTTCTTTCTAGTTCACAGTCACCGACGTCGGTCCAGTGACTGTCACCAGTTCACATTTGACCGGTGTCGGCTTCTATATCTTTAGTTACTTTACCTGGAGTAACCTTCCTCACTCTTTCTATTTTGTTTCTAACCCTCAGGGCATCATCATATTTCTCCTCTGTTGATATCTATTGTCATAAACAATTTCCCCTGTACCCATCCAACATTATTGTTTCATGTTTTAAGATTGGTTTTCATCCACAGTGACCGATATCAGTTTCAGTAACCATCATTAGTTTTCCCAAAACCTTCATCGGTAAACCTAACTATTGTCAGTTTCTTGTGTTTGATTTTCAAATCTAGACATTTACCAGATTTACCTTCCAAATCCCATCATTCTTTGTTCCTAATGTTTTTGTGTCATCTACAGAATACAGTCTTACCAAATTAGTAATTGTTCACATGGTACTGACTAATAGCTAGACTAACGCCCTCATATTCCATGCCAATCATCAACCACTCCCACCTAGTCCCTCACCTCCTTCCATCCTATCACCCATGGATCCTACTCAACCTATCACAATTACCGTAGGTGATAAAGAATTTTCACGACTCCTTGATCAGAATCCTGCGGCCTTACAGTTCTACCTTTCCCATTCTTCCACCTAGGATTCTTCAGGTTAGTTAATATATGGCATTCATGTGTCCATCTTTCCTGCTCTTATTCTTGCTACTACATTAGGCCTTAATAATGTGGTGTTACCTTCACATGCTTCACCTCCAGTAGTTTCACAACTAGGACCCATACCCATCATGCGTCTTCAGTATCACTCTCTTCTATCATCTCTATTGTCCCCTCATTGACCACCCAGTCCATAGCCCAGTCTGCACCCATTATCTCACAATACCCATTACAACACAACCACCCTTGGTTTCGATGACCCATACTCCATTCCAAAATCTTGTCCTCTCCATCCCACAAACACTACCCCCAATCACTACTAGCGTCACAACGACCATTCCACCTATATAAACATACTATCAACAACCCTCTATCTTGTCTATCACCCATTCGGGATACATGCCTTCTATGTCAGTGCCCTATTCTCAACCTCCCTATCAGGTTTAATATCTACCCCCTTATGCCATAAGAGGTGTCCTTCCATCACAACCTACCAATGACCTCATTAAGTTGATGATGGAAAAGATGCATGACATATAAGCATCGGTTTCTGGCTCAAGCAATTCCCTCGCCCATGATGAAATTTGTAATGATCCTATTCACTTGTCCATTTCTATTCGAGCATACTTTATACATTGGGAAATAACAGAACTCATCCGCTTCAATAGCAAAGAAGACCCACCACAACATTTTTGGTCCTTTAAACATGGGTGTTACATGATTACCCACGATGACACTTTACTTTTGAGGAATTTCCCAATGTCCCTGATAGGACTTGCATTAGACTAGTACAGTGGGCTACCCAGACACTCCATCTACTCATTTAATAAAGTATCCTGAGCCTTCTTATACCACTTCTCCATCAACATTGTTGAAGAACGTTACCATGACTGATATTTATTCCACACAATAGTATGACGATGAGTCTAGCGCTGACTTTGTCGCTCAGTGGCGTAGCCTAATTAACCTTCTCACATTCCAGCTACCTCTAACTGAGATTATAGAGATATTTACTTGGGCTTGTGCTAGACACATCTCACCAACCCTACAGGTGCAAACCTTTCACACTTTTGATGAGGCATTCACCATGGCACGAAATTGGAAATTCAGGTTATCGCAGAAAAGAAGATTCAACTTCATAACAAGAACATCGCATTCAAATCAAATGATGCTTCTTCATCTTCAAAACCCCAAAACAACTATTCAAAACCCAAAGGGTCTGCCAATTCCATATTTCTCAAGGCTGGTCCTACTCATCAATCAAACCCAGCCAAACCCCCTTCCAATCTCTCTCTTGTCCAAGCTTTCTAGTTCATATGAGAACAACAAAAGTATACGTCCATAGGAAAATCTTATTCTTCTATTTTGGAAAATCTTGTTAAGGCTGGTGCCATTACCCTTCCACCTATAAACCACATACTGGTTTTGACCCTGAGCGACCCATGCCCTCATGGTATAAGGAACATGACTTTTGTAACTATCATTGTGTCAAAGGTCATAACAACAATAACTGCATCACCTTCAAAAATATCGTCTAAGAAATGATAGATAATGAAGATCTAGTATTTGATATTTGGAATGCACCCACTAACAAAAATCTACATATCTTCAAACAAACATTTCCTTTTCATGGCCCTTCTTCCAACCAACTTAGTGATTCTTCAAACAATGATAGCAACATCCGTGAGTTCCATGATATTTTCGATGACATACAAGTATCTTCCCAATTGCCTCATGTTCCTTCTATAGAAAAAATCTTAGCCCGAGTTCCCCTACCGGTGCCAAAACCAATTTCATCTACTCCTCTGCCCACAGAGGAACCCCCTTCATTCTCTCCATCACTTGTGGAAGAACTTTTAATTAGCACACCACCTCTAACCTCTAAAATTTCCAAGCAATTGTTAGTAACACCTCTCCTACTCATAGAATATGCATGCTCACAACCTACACCATCACAAGGAGAGTCCACTTCAAATATCCCGTCCTCTCCTCTACCCCATGGAGGATACTATAGAAGTACCACTACCTTTACATGACCATTAACCATCATAACTTCAAGATCCCGTAGATCTACTTTCAACTCTTTTGCTGACAAAGTCTGAGGCTAGCCATTTCCCTATATCTCAAACATGTTTTACGGGGATTGCTACTCAATCCATGTCAGCCCCACTTACGACAGTACCATTTTCACGCTTGGCCAATCTCTCAGACTATGTCGATAGAGCCTTGCTTTGGGGACGCCTCCTACTTCCTGTTTCAACACAAATATAGTTGTCACTCAATGACACCTCCATTATCTATCCAAAAGTATTTCGAGTAACCTAACCAACCACAACTACAACTACTGTAACACCTTCCACATCACCACCCATGGCCCAACTCACACATTTTCCCATGACCCAATATAGATCTACACCCAAACACCTACGTATGCCTATAATGCCTCCTTTACCTAAATGCATCACTACCTTAGGGGTCATACCGACATCAAGCCCTAATCATCCGCCCATCAAATTAGATTTAGCCACATCCTCCAAAACTAACACTAAACCTACCCCGGCCCCTAAAAAGAAAACCCAACCTCCCAGACCTCATACCCCAACCTCACTTACCACACCATTATCACCTTCACCCCTTCTGTCTATCCTAGGACCTCACCCCTCGACCCTAGCCAAGTCACCTCCATCCACTGGTAAACCAAGAACACAGTATCTCACTTCCTCATCATGAACTCCTAATATACCTAAGCAACCTAGACAACTTCCGTCGTCATCTGTAACCTTCTTACCACCCATACCACCACTATCATCCATAACTTCCTCATTACCCATGACAATTTCTTCTCTTTCATTCACACCTTCTACCCAACCTATACCACCCACCTCTACAACGCCGCAGCTACCCCATGGGTAACCCATCCTCTTCCACCATTTGCTTTTCCCTCTACATCTCGTACACCCGTATCATCGACATCTAAGAGGATGTAACCTCAAACTGGATATCTACTACCCTCTCATAAAGTAGTTAAACTAACTAAACCTTCCATCGCTAGCTCTTCTACCATGTCAGTACCCAAGCATATGCAACCAAGACCAAAGACCACTCCACACACCAAACTAGTGGACTAACCCATTCCCACGCCTGTAAATCCTCTTCCTCCACAATCACCCACACCTTTAACCAAACCCACATTCACCTCCCATTCTGATCCACTAGTAGGGTCCTATGCCAACATCTTGACCAATCTCCTTGAAAATTTTGTCATCACATTACCACCTCTTAGACCTTATGACACACTCAAACCCAAACCAAAAGGGTTTGACAAATCAAAAATTTACAGCTACCACCATGTGCTAAGACACGATGTAGAGAATTTTTAGGCCTTAAAAATTTCCCTAATCCAATTATGTCCTCCCGAAGAAAATTTTGACGATGATGGTCTTCTTGATGAGGACCCCATTTTTTCCTTCACTAATTTCCACAAATCTTCTCCTGTTACCTTCTCAACGACCAATATCTCCACCCCCACATTCCTTTGAGCCACCGCCAAGATTCGATATTAACATGGTTCATATAAGAAAATTGGCCAAACCACCACCAAAAAACCAATGTGCCCTACTCATTTTACAAGGATTGTATCCACTACTAGGGTTTTGTCCCTTATGCCGCTATATCTTCCATGACACACCCTCTTCATCCACCTCTTCCTCAGATTAACATGATCAACATTTTCACCCCTGATGCTCAGAAAGACAAAGGAAAGGAAAAGGAAGCCTGGACCATCAACTAACTCTGTACCCAACATACCATCCGTACCCATGCCCAAAGTCATTATTTGAGGCCCTGCATATCCTTTTTATGATGGGGTCACACATCGCACAATTCTAACACAACTGCACCAGTCCCCCCTCAAAATGTCTTTAGACAACCTCATCCAAATCTCAGAGTCACATTGTCAATTCCTCATAGAGGTCCTTCAATCTATTTAAGTCTTACTAAATGACCCCTCACCCATAGCCTCCATCATTACCAATCACCCATGTTGCCTCTCATCACTAATTCATCACCTTCCTCTACACCTCCACCTACTTGCCAAGTGGTTTCCCTCAACTTTTTAAATGAAAAGATCTGCTCCTTTCTAATCTGATTACCTCAACCCCATTCTTTTCATCTCTTTCTTTATTAATAATATTATACATACGACACGTTAATGATCGATCATGGTGCTAGCATTAACATGATCTCCTCCACACGCATATGAATAGATGTAAATACCTGTCAATTACAGGAATGGTAACCCAGTGAGGCTACGCTCCTTTAATGATGCCATGACCTCTACCCTGGGTACTGTTGTTCTCCATGTCTGCGTGGGTCTCCAAAATCTCCCAGAAATTTTCCATTGTCTTAGAATGGGAGTTCCAAGTATAACTTGTTGGTTGACCGACCTTGTATCCATGTTATGGGTTACGTCCCTTGAATTTTCATCGATGCCTTAAATTTGAACATGAGGGACATAATTACACCATCCCTGTCGACCCATCATCTTTCAAGACTTGTAACATTCTATATCCGTCTAAATGACATGCCTTATACCGGTCAAGGCATCTACCACCATCACCAATTCACCTTTTCCTACAATCCAATCCACCAAAATTGCCACTACTTTCCGCTGCATCTAACCTTGCTATCGCCACTATAGTTGTAGTCTCTACCACTGATGCACTTGTCTCCCCATCATGTAGAGAGCCATCTATCCCCGCTACTCACATACTGACTACTGATCCTTTAGAGGGTGTTTTTCAATGCCTCGCTATGGGGGGATACCGCCTATACAATATTAACACCTTCCTCACCCCACAAGATTATGGGAATCTATGTCAACACACCCCAGCTACAACATCCACATTGATGACATTTTTCCTTATGGTCCTCCCCACCTTCGTACTAATCGAACATATGGGGGACTTGATATGGCCACTTATAAACCCGAACGTCCTTCCCAATCCCAACCATTTTCCTCTGACCTACACTCCCTTACTAACCACTTCTTCACTCACACTTTCAATCACCAATGTGCGTGGAAAGCATTTGGCTTTAGTTTTTTTTGAACAAGGCCATCATATTATCATTTCTTGTACCTCTCGTAAACACAATGACTATAGTGACATTGGTTTTGACACTTCACCATCCAATAAGGTTCACTTCAACCTTGTATAGGATGAGAAATATTCCCCTTCTCATTTACCCACATTACCATCTTCACCCACAGATTCCATAGATCCTGAATCTATTCCTCCTAACTTTTTATTTCTCGTAAACACCATTTCCCTAGGACCGCTGACCTATCAATGTGATGGCAAGGATCCTTCTTCTCTCTCATTCTTGTATCCTAGCATAATCAATGATGATACGTATTCAATTAACGTTGTTCAATGTTAGGACAATGAGTCCATCCTCACCTACCTTGGTGAATAAGACTCTTATATTCATCATTCATTACCCTTTGAGACGCAAACCATGTTGAATGAATCTGCCATTGAAATCAACATTAACACTCAAAATGACCCCGCACATTCTAAAGATCGGCTAATCCTTAGACACTACTGAACAAGAAGCCTTCACCTCTTTTCTTTGGGACCATAGCAACACATTTTCTTAGTCCTATGCCAACATGCCCAATATTGACCCAAAAATAATGGTTCACAATATCGTAACTACTTCCAATGCCAAACCCATTAAACAAAAGTTACAGAAAATACATCCTCACATTGCTCTTCTAGTCAAAGAAGAGTTTCAACACCTTCTCTCAGTTTCCTTCATTCTACATATTGATTATCCCCAAGGATTTCTAACATCATTCTTGTCACACAATTTTTAATGCTACAATGCCATGGAATCACCTCATATGAATGCAATAAGTCAGCAGCCATGATGCTTCCTAGCCGGCATGTCTGAGTAAGATCTATAACCACCTCAAATTCATTTATAGATATCAAATACGCATGAGTGTATACCTCGTTGTGTGCATCACTACTGCTACTATCACCTCTACTTCTAGTATCACATCTTCGAAGGTACCGACCCACACAATTAGAAGAGATCAATTGGGTGTCATGAGAAATGCCAGCAAGACCCTTGATAGCAGCCTCTTGTGCATTCATAACGATAGGTGCTGCGAAATCTTGAAAGGCTGATAAGAATGGTTGTGACCTTGGTACAAGCTTCCATGTGTAAACAACTGCAGGAGCTCCCTCCTTTCTATATGCCTCCCCGTGGCTAATACGACCATAGCCCCTAGCCCAAATAACTAGGGATGTCTAAATAGTTCACCTTTAGGTTTAGGTGAACCTCAACATGTAACATCATTATGAAGTATAATGGTAATTGGTCATTATTTGGAAATTGGTCTTGAGAGGCCAAAAATCTAGGATAAATCAAAAGGGGCACATAGGGGGCATAAACATTTGTTTACATAATATGCCCTTACTTTCTGTTTGTCTGTATAAAAAACTTCAACAAGACCTCTTAACGACTTCTTTATCGGAAAGTCGTAATGTAATCTCATTATAACCTACATCTCCTAAGACACTTGATTTTAATGAATCCATAATTTTTTTATTGGCTCTAAATCAAATGGGTTATATGTTTTCAAACTTGTCTCTATTATATGAAGAAGATCAATGAATATTTTTTCATAATGGGCTTTATACTACCCAACTATAGTTGGATTCTAGAGAATAGATTGCAATTTTGTAATCTCTAAATCGGTCCTCTCATACAAATTAGGAGTAGAAGAATCCGTGACTATAAAAAAATGAAAGTAAAATTCAATTAATAGTAATTTTAATGAAAAAAATCTCCTAAGATATTCTCCTATTTTAATGAAAATAGAAATTCTCCTAAGATATTCTCCTATAAAATTAAATACACAAATACCATAAGTATAGTATCACAAAACAATAATAAAATTCCTAATTTAATATGGTATTTATCATTGAGTACAACCCATCTACCATTTATTAGGTCCTTACAATCATTAATGGTGTCAAAGCTAAAAGTGGTTGTAGTTTTCAGTCACCTTTGCAAACTCATCTAACCATTGAGATTGATCTTACACAAGAGAGAAATACAAAACCAATAGGGGAAATTTGTTAAGTGAAGGAAGATGTTCCCAACCATCACTATACAAATTTCATGGAGATTCTCATCCCCCATAATGAAAAATTTCAAGGATAATGATGACGAGGAAAAGATACCCACTCTAATTAGCTATGAAAATTTTGGTGATAAACACTATCATGGTGCTCCTTTCCTAATGGAGTGCTATATTAAATGGAAAAGGAAAGAGGAATATGAGACACATTGGAGGGAGCATTTCACTAGTGATCTAAAAGTGTAAGGATAACGGGAAATCCTCTAATGTCACCTTCAGGGTTTGGAATTAAATCTGCAAAAATTTATTTGAGATAATAATAGCTTTATTATAAGACAAAGGACTGCAATCAACAATACCATGAAAAATAGAACTAAATCAAATTCATTTCAAATAAAGAAAAATTCCAATCTAAAGATATTTCAAATTTAGATAAATTTCCTATAAGTATATTCTTCCAAATGAGGGATTCCAATCTAAATATTTTAAATAATAATGTATTGAAGACTAAACAATTTGATATTTCTATTAAAACCAACAACATTACATACATAGATTAGAATTTTCCCAAAAAAATGGCACATATAGGATAAGGGATGCCTAAATGAATAATATGGTGGCCAAGGAAAGGACCTTTATATAACAAACACCAAGAAAAATGAACAATATTGGGCTCAACAATGGCATTACAATATTTATAAAACCTTTTACTCCAATTTTGAGTAGATGAGTGAAAGGAAAAACCTTAATTTATTTTATCCACCATAGGGAGTCATGGTGATGATAATTCATACTTGTTTTTTAGTGAATAGTTTTTAAAAATGTTTCAAGAAACCATTTCAAGTCTTTCCACCATGGCTAGAAGAAAAAACACACTAATTTTGTGGAGCATCTTGACATATATCACTTCTACAATTTCCTCATTATATTATTGATCATTTTTTTCTAGTTTGAAAAATTATTTTGATTCTTGATAAGATAACAACTTCCTAGAATATTTATAAAAAACATCAAGGACCATGAGAATACCTCATATGAAAAAATTGAGGAAATACACTCTCACTAATTTAGTGAGAGGAACATTGTGGATGTCAATGTTTGGATGCCACCAAAGAGAGTGTTATTAAATGGAGATATTTTCATATAATTCATCTTTATTTTATTGAAGTCGTAGTTGTATCTTTCTCTAAGCCTTATAAATACTTCTAACAAGAAATGAGACAACTATTTTCACGTTGGATTTAATTCTAAATAGATTATGATAAATCATTCTCGATACGATATTATTGACCTGGACAAAGTTTCTTCCATAATACAATTGTGAAGAAGAAAATTTACATCTTTTTCTCTCTTCACTTGCTCATATGATTTTTTGTGGCACAAATAGCCACACCTTTATGACCAATGTCCAGCAATAATAATCCTTCAACCTCCTTAGGAAGATAATAAAAGTCCCATGAAAACTCTATGAAAACCCCTCCTATATTTAATTAATCTAGCCTATAATGATCTTTGAATATATTTTCAATAGTTTTATAAGATGCTTGATAAGGATCCAAGCAAGAAGAAAAGTAAAAATGAGTAGTGGTGAGAACTTGAGATGATATGTGATATCTAGTTTCCATAGAAATTAGACTATTGATCTAGTATGTGATTTTTGTTATACTCAGAAAGGAGTTTCATGGAATGCAAAGGTGATGTCAAAAAGAGGAATAATTCTCTATGTTGAATACACTTCCCTTGAAAAAAACCAACCAAAGGTAGAGTGGTAAAAATTAATGTCTATGACATTGATTCTCATGTAATTGAATGCATGATTCCAATGTTAGGTAATAAGAATCATGGAATTTCATTATATTTTTTTAATGTTTTTTTCTTACTCAATTAGATATATGACTAAATCATTTATAAATTGATTATTGACTAGTTATGCACATAATTGATCATGTTAGATAGACGAGTTCAACCAAACCTTGACTTATTATGTTCAAAAGAAAGTATCCTACTCTCTATGTAGTTAACACATACAAAAAAGGGGCAAGGTCAAACTTTCCAAAAATAATGAAATAATTTAAAGTGCTAAGAGAAGAATCTATTGATTAAAAAGGAATTTTTGGCATACAAAAATATATATTTGAGTAAATTAAGTAAATATGGGACGAAAACCTAAATAGATCCAAGATAATTTATTTCACATCTATAGTATGGATGCTTTACTTCTAATTGTAGTTTTTGTCTTCTTTGAAAAACATGCATGCTAAAGGGATATCATATGCACATATATACTTGATAAAAGGATTATCATACCATGGTACCATGAGTGTAAGAAGAGATAGGAGTAATTTATTAATTTCCTCAAAGGCCTCATGCAAATATTGAGTCCACTAGATTACTTTATTTTTTAGGATTTTATTGAATGGATTGACAATGTATGTAATATTATGGGTGAATTTTCATATAACCCGTAGCTTCCCCAAAATGGCTTTGATTCCATAATTCACTTGTTGGTGGAACAATTTCAAGGACAACACAAATTTCAGTGGGATCAATGTCAATTCCTTTCTTAGATATGATATAACCTAGTAGTTTTTATCTTGTCGCCCTGAATACACATTTTTATGGGTTCAACGTGACACAAAACTCTTTGGTTCACAACACCATTATTCTACAGAAGGTATATTTAAATTTAATATATCATTAAAATATAAATTATAGTTTTCACGGTACCATTATTCTATACAAGGTATATTTTAACTTTAATATATAATTACCAGGAGAAATTACAGTCTTCATTGCACCATTATTCTATAGAAGGTATATTTTAAATTTAATATATCATTATAATAGAAATTATAGTCTTCACAGGCACCATTATTCTATAAAAGGTATATTTTAAATTAAATATATCATTACAACAAAAATTATAATTTTCACAACACCTTTATTCTATATAAAGTATATTTTAAATTTAATATATCATTACAACAGAAATTACAGTCTTCACAACACCATTATTCTACAGAAGGTATATTTTAAATTTAATATATCATTACATCAGAAATTATAGTTTTCACAACACCATTATTCTACAGAAGGTATATTTTAAATTTAATATATCATTATAGCAAAAATTACGGTCTTCACAACACCATTATTATACAGAAGGTTTATTTTAAATTTAATATATCATTACAATAGAAATTATAGTTTTCACAGCACCATTATTCTACAAAAGGTTTATTTAAAATTTAATATATCATTAAAATAGAAATTTACAGTTTTCACAACACCATTATTACCATGTATTGACACTAAACACTGAAATTTGTGAAGCCTGGTCATGATAAAAGAGATATTAAATGGGGTTTTGCAAAAAACAAGCTAGGGTTTCAATGTAAAGGTAGATCAAAGAAAAAAAATGAATAGAGCTATGTTAAAAACAGTTAGACAAAAAACGTATTAAATTAGCTAGGGTTTTGTAAAAAAAAAGCTAGGGTTTCAATTATTTTACACCCAAATCCATTGGATCCTTCATTTTCACCAATAAAATAACATATTTCAAACCTGGTGCTTGCCAATAGCTTAGTTGGTCGTTAATGGCCACGCTAGTGGGCTCATTAGGCATGGTATGCGCTTGTGCGATCGATGGGTTTGGTGGGCTCTATCTAGTCTTTGTTATTTCATACCTCGTGCTCATCAGTGTCCATGCTAGTTTTCTCAGTGGGCTCGTTGGGCATGGTCTGCTTGGTGGGATCGGCCTAGTTTGGTCTATGTAATCTTCACGCGAAGGAGGTAAGCGGAAGGAAAAGTGAATTCCTCCATAGTGCCTCTAATATATAAACATGGGTGATTCACATGAATTACCTTCGTGCGAAAGAGTGTACGCACGAACACCCCCTTCGCGTGAACCACATTTAATTCCATACATGGAAAAATAATAACTTACATGTCACTTTGTGCAAATATGGTTCGCGCGAAGGGGGTTTTCGCACGAACCATTGCTATTACCACCCAAGCACACTCCCCACTCCCATTTTTGGGACAATAAGTGGGACACAACACTATGCATTGACCCATAAGAAAATATTCAAAGGTTAATGTTTTAGGTTTGGATTTGGTGAAAATGAAATATAGGTGCATCATTGATGTACTCTTTATTGATGCATATAGACTACCCACCAAATGAGGAGACTGACAAGCTCTTATGTCGTACTCATTTTAGGACCACAAAGTGTGATTCAATACACGAGTTCTAGAGTATTAGTCATTTATCCCAATAAAGTGGTGGTTTTTGGACCAAATGGATCCTGCTAGTGTGCACTTCCTACACCACCTTCACCTAATTTAACTTTGAAAACCTCCTAAACTAATCTAATCTAAGGGTTTTTCTCAAAGAAAATAAAGTAAAGGAATAGTAGAGAGAAAAGATATTTAACTCCTAAAACATATGTGTTTTAAGCACGTGACGTTTGATTGTTAGAGATAACATGCTTTCCTTGTTAATCGAGAGCACCAAATATAGCTGAGAATCAAATTTGAATGCTATCAATGCATAAATTCAAAGGATATTTAAAACATAGTCAAACTAAACATCAAATTTACCAATTGAATTTCTAAATTACATATTTACTTGATTAATCCAGTCTATAGCATGGTATGGTGATTTACTTAAAATTTACATGGAAGAATCTAAATACCACCTAGCAAAGTAATGAAATATTCATCAAAAATCAAGAACTCTGAACACATGAATTTATAACAAAATAGGGAAATGAGACCATGATAATATCAAATTGCATGAGTTAATGTTCAAAATGGCTTGCATATATTGATCAAAATGTCATCCCTCTTGTTACAAAGTGAGGCATACATACTTATATAAAACTAAAATTGCATTTCACCACTTGTAATGATCAATATTCCTTCTTAAACAGTTTGATATGCAAAATAAAGATCTCAAACAAACTCAAAATAAGAAATACCCTATGAAAATGACATTTTTCATTTGAGTACGAAATATTTCAAAGTTTTAGCTCAATTTCTTTGTCCCATTCATGTAAAATGAAGGGAAAATGTAACCCAAATGAAAATATGTTCTCTTGATACTTGATGATGATGAAAATGCGAAGGAGAATGGAGAAAAATCATTTTTGGGCTAACAAATTGTTTTGTCTCTTCTGTAACTGTCATCATTCTCTTTTTGCAACTCGGAAATGGTTGATTATGTACTCTAAAATCATTTAATCCTTTTCAACAAAGAAAAGAATACATTGTGAGAAATGTAAAGAAATCCACATATTCTTCCCTCAATTTTTTTCTTTTTTTCTTTTATTTTTTTCTATGGGCTAAGTGAACCTATGGAACACAACCATTTGAAAATTTCACAAATCACTAGAATTATTTTTTTATGTGGCTTTATAACTTGCACTTACTTAGTCTTCTAGTTCTCTAACAATTAGCTATTCCTTTCTACCATGTCATGGGGGTCATCTTCCTTCTATTAAGGCCATGGTCATGCTTCCTTTGTTCTACAAGCTAGGTGAACCCATAGAATACCTAGTCTCTGAAAACCCATGGAACACTAAGTTATTTGTTTCATGGCTTCCAAACTTATTTGCATCTAAAATGATATTATTTCACTTTACGGTGCCTTATGACATATTTGTCTTGTATTATGGCTTTTATTGACTAGATTACATCCTTTACTTCATAGAATTAACTAAATCCATGGAATTTCATTTTCTCCTAGTCTGTGTAACATTTTTTTTTGGATTTCCTCTTTGCTTCACAAATTTTTCATTATTTTTCCATATAATACTAGAATTTTGAAATTTTCCAAAGACTGAATTTTCAACAATGTTGCCAAAGACTGAGTTTTTGTCTTCCACATATGTTCATGCTTTACCATTTTGAACGATGAGAAGAAGACATAATCTCAATTAGTTAAGAAACTTGATTATTTGGAAAGTATAAATATTTCATCCAAGTTCAATACAAATGCCAATTGTTTCAGCAAAATAAGATGGATAATGTCAATCAACACTCTTTAATATTGACAAAGTTATACTCTAAATTATATCATTTGTTTGAAGATAGAGAGGGTCCCCATTTAGATTTAATCATTTAAAACAAGTGGGGGAATTATGCAATAACAAATGGTTACTCAATGGGTAAAATACCAATGTGTATTTAGAATTTAGATCTCTAGTTTTTAAAAATATTGATAAAAGACTATGAATTCAAAGTTGTGTATCTCTAATGCAAGCCTAGATTTAAAAAATGAATAACTTATTCATATTTAGTGACATACTAAGCCCTAACAATGAAGAAAGAGAGTTATGTGTGTTCAATGGGTTCATTAACGATGTTCTTACTTGAGAATGAAACCATTTTGGGATGTGAGGCTCATTTCATAGCTTAGTGACTATTTTTTCTCTTATTTTTATTTTATTTGGAATGGTTAAAAAATGGGGAATGTTTTTACATTTCTCTATTGCCAACCATGCATCCATAGCCCTGAAAAATATTCCTTTGGATCCCTTCATGGTCTTGTTCCATTTCTAATCAAGTTTCCATAGCCCTAATGGAGGTTTCGATAACCACCTTTTAAAGAAGTCCTTTTAATTTTTCTGATTAACATGTTTTCAGTGCCTTTATTTAAAGGTTTAGGAACCAAGTTATAAGAATAAGATTTTTGTCAAATGATATTACATCTAGATTTTCATTTCACATTTCCTTTTGTATTTTTCAGCTTGCATTCTATTTCCCTCATTATGTGGTTCATGTGTCTCCTTCAAAACATTACAAGAGGAGATTCAAGTTTCCAAATCCATAAGGTACATTCTCCTACACATACCACTTTCCCACTACACACATTGTTTTCTATTTCCTCTCCTAGTCATTATATCCACAATGAATTGTACATATCTATCCTTCCTACTTACCATAGTTATTTTTATAATATGAGACCCTTAGAAATGTGAATTTATTTTTGCCTAGGATGAAACTCTAATGTTTTCTCATGACACACTTTCCCTTCATTACTTCTCTATCTAAACATAAGACACTGACATAATGCATCCCCCATAAAGTTTTCTCATCATCTTTAGTCTTCGGTGTTGAGACCTTGTATCCTATTAGATTCATAGGGTCAACGTGTGGGAGAAATATTTTATGAAACTCTCAAAATTTAAAGTAAAAAATAAAGAGGCACACACAATAAAATATAAGAAATAATCATCTAATCCACCACATTACTCACCCTTGTTAGTCTTCGGTAATGAGCCCTCATATTTTTCTAGTTACGTGAGGCTGACATGTAAGATCGGTGGCCCATTACTTGCTTATGCCTCCTTTGCAGTGATGAGGCCACTTGTCTTCCTGGTTGCACGAGACTAGATGTGAGGGTTTATCAATGATTCAAAAAAATTATATCATCACAAACAATGAGAAAAATATTTATTACAAGATCAAAGAGAAAATATCCCTAGTCCATGTCTTGTCACAATTGGATATCAAAATATTTAAATTTGGACATATTACACATTTCCAATTTTTCTTTTATGTCCTTAGGATTTTGAATATTTGATTCATAATTCCTAAGAAACTATATACATGATTCCTCACTCATCAAACTGTGGTCACCATTGTCTACTACCCCTATCATTCCCTATTGTTCCTCTTTACTTCAATCTTCTACTCCACTCTAACTACCCACATTGATTGTGAGATTTAGTCTCACATAAAAAAAAATCTTTAGTACCTACATAATTTTATCTTTCATATCTCCATACATTTTCCCATAAAAATAGGATTACCACATATTATTTCATTTATTTATTCTACCACAAGATCATGCATTTGTAGAAAAAGATTAAAAAACAAAGCATCCACATATGATTACATAATTGTGCATGTCAAAGATTCATGCATGTGTGTGTGTCATGTTGATATTTTTAAATATAATGTCACATTACCCACACAGAGAGGGAAAGTGTGGGCTCAAAAATCAAAATACAAAAAATTGGGTAATGCAAGCACTTTGTTGTATAATATGTATCAATAGATAGATAACATATTTTCAGGAGGGATCATTTTCCATTTCTTGTGAGATCTAATTGTATAGTGGTGAGGGATTCTCCCAGATCCATAGCCTAGAGGTTTGAGTCCTACGCTTTTTGTAGAAGTTCTACACTTTATGCAAAATTCTTAAGCTTTATGAAAAAAGTAAAACACCTTTATTTTACTAGTCTAAATTTGTAGCAAATGAATTTGGATCTTTTTTTACTTAGTCAAAATTGGGGCCTTTTGATCAGGTATTGCTTGTTGTCATCCTTATTGCCCTTTTTTGCATGATAAAACTATCTATCTTATAGAACTATTAGGAGTTAGAAGACAAACAAGTCATGATGAATTCAAGATTATTTCATCATATATGCATCATAACTAATCTCTAAAATAACTAAAATACTTTTGAATATGAATAAATGCGTTCTATACTTACTCAAAAATGAGGAATTAAACTTCAAAATGATGATATTATTTGAGTCTCATCACTCTCCCAAACTTAAAATCTAGCAAGCCCTCATATAAGATATCTTTGTCTCTAAAGATTTAGGGATTCAATTATTTTTCTACAATCATAATCATGGGTATATGTATTCCATATTTTTTCCTTCAGATGTTGTAGTTGGAGAACACGGGGTTATATTTATGCTTTCTGCCCTCAAAAGACATCCCTAGCTCCTCGCAAGAAAGGAAAAATTCCTAAGCATTGGAAAAACACCAAATTTAGAAGAATAAGACTCTTTAGAAGAATAGGAAAATGTTGACTTGGAATTTCAAATAGTTCTAACTACAACTCCTTCAGTTGTAGCTACTATCCCTTTAGTTATAGCTATTTAACCTTCTGTTGTAGCCATTGTTCATTCAGTTGTAGACCCTACTATTTATGCTCCTTCTACAGAAGTTAGGAAATCACTACTTACTGCTCCCCCTTTGGAAGGTCCATCGCTAGCACCAAAATGGCCTCATGAATTTGACAACTCTAATTTTGATAAGGATTTGTGCCTCACCCACGTGGGTTCCTCGGCCTTGGAATTAACATAATGTAACCCCTTTTTTTAGAAATGATTGCACAAGATAAATGGAAATTAGCGCGTTCCAAGAAAGGAAAGAAGCGAAGGCACTGATTCCTGTGGTTTCTACTTTCCCTTTTAATTCATGTTGTTCTCTTTCTCAATTTGGTAGCCCCGCTTAGGATGCATCTCCCCTTCTTTTGTTGTCTTTCCTTCTGCTACTACTGGTTGTAGCATTTCGGGTCTCACTGCTTTTCCTTTTGGCTTGCTTTAATTGGTCCCTACTTCTGGACAGTTGCATCTCCTCTCTTTCCTCTATGGTTCTTTTATTCCTCTTTTTGTTTTAATTGGGGCTGCCTGGCCCTTTGCCTCCTTTTATTTTGGGCATCTTCTTTTCTTCACTTTATTGTTTTATCTGGCCTTAAGAAATCCTTCTACAAGGATGTGGGTCCTTTCAACAACCTCAAATTTTACCTTTTCCAAAAATATGATTTCCATCAAATTCTCCATTCTTTGAAATCTTTAACATATTGCTCATCCAATGAGTTCTAAGCTGGTGATTGTGTCCAAAGTAGAGGTTGTGTAGTGCCCTCTTAGTTTTAGGTTGGTTATGTTTCCTATCCTTTATCCTTATTTCCTTCGAGTGGAACTATGAGATCATTTCATTGGGTTCATTGTTGGGTGTAGTGCCTCATAATTGGCAGGTTCAAAACCAAACACAAACACCTAAAAATCTTGATTTTTAAAATATTATTTTATTAATATTTAAGTACAATCAGAACTAACGACAACACTTAGTTAATTCTATTTTACTATCCATTATTATTTCTACTGTAGCATACCCCTATGTCCATTTTAAATTTCATTCCAAAATGTGTCCGAAGGTGGCTCGTCATACTAACCCATGCTGAACATTTATTTATCTAAACATGTCATTTTATTTTATTTTGATGATCTACATTTTTCATGTCCCCAATGGACCCCATGCCAATTTTTTATTTAATTAAACATTTACCTATAATTTCTGTCCTAGGTTTTCAAATAATCCCTAGGTCACAATATATATTCAAATTCCTGCTTAGCCTTCCCACTTAATAAGTTTTATTACACACCCATATAACTTCTTTTTTATTTTCCCACAAATCTAAAGTTAAGAGGACTTAATCTCCACCGTTGGATTGAATGAATCTAGGCCTTAGATCCTAGGTAATTCTAAGAATCCCTACATTTCCTTAAGGAAAATATTATATTTTTTGTTATTTTGTTTATTCTCTTTTTTCTTCTATACAAGTTCATCTTACAGGGAAAAGGAGGAAGAAAGCGGGGAGATTCATTGAGGAATGTTGGGGATTTCCTACCCAACACAAATTTCTGATTGTTCCATTGAGAGGCACCATTTCATTTTGTTCTAAATTTGAGAAGGGAGAAACCCTTCTTATTAATTTATGGTTTGAGATATAACCAAGGTTCTTAAGGTTTTCTATTTTTTTCTTCATAATCCTAGATTCAGGTTTGTATATATATATATATATATATAAGAATATCAATCTCTATGAAGGGTGTTGATTGTGGCCGCAGAATGGCCACTTAGCAGGTTGCGATAGGGTAAAGAATGGCCACAAATATGGCAATGGGGGCACTTGTACATAGTTGCGGTGTGGGCAGAGGGTGTGTGTTTGGGGTTTGGGGCAAGCCGCAACCTATTCTAACCCCTCCATACTACTCCCATTCTAATATTTTAAAACCCTGCCCCAATACACAAAACATGATTTTTATTTATATATATATATTTATATCAATAAAAATCAATTTCTTTTTCAAGACACACACACACACACACACACACACACACACACACACACACACACACACACACACACAAGGATATCGATTTAAATAGTTATTCATTGTTTAACACTTATACATTTATAACCATTATCACATATTTTCAATGTTTATTTGTGTGTGTGTGTCTATTCACATATATAAACTAGGGCATTCATTTATTCACATGTAGCCCTATAATAACAAAGATGATTATATGAAGATACAAGTTAAATTTCCTTTTCCTTCCTATAAATGAAACTATCCATTTCACCTAAAAGACATGTATTTCCTTTTAGATTTAATAATATAAAAGAACTAACTAATGGCGAAAGAAACATATTCATATATTTTTTTTAAATTACTTTATTTTCAATAATAGAAGAGACATGTCATATACAACTATTGAGGAATGACCAAAAAAAATTGTTTATTTACAATAAATCACAATAAGGGAATAACTTTTCTCTTCAATAAGTGTCTCCAAAAACACAAGATTCCTTTTCAAAAAACCATATTTACAAATATAAAACTAGGTACATTTTAATAATTCAACTTGCAATGCATTTCAATCCAAAATTTAATACAAGAAGAGTCTTTATTACAAGCAAAATGCATTCTTTTGAGCTTTAAGCATTCAACCTTTTTTTTAACCCAAGAATGATAATTTTTTTGCATTTACTTCCAACTTCAACAACATTTCTTCACTCTTTTTTATTCAAGATACAAATACATTTCAAATTTTCAGTAAAAAAATATACAAAATACAAGTAAATACAAGGATATGGGTCTACCACAAATGTGGAAACAAGCTTTCAATATTTTAATCCTTCTTCTCAAAGAGAGGATAAAGTGATTCAATATTACAATTTACAAGGTTTCAAGGTTTCTCTCAATATATAAGAAGACTTAACAATATACACAACACCATTACAAAAACATACTCAAATGCAAGAGGACAGGCCTCCCTAAAATGGGGAATAACTTGCCAAATTTTCCAACTTTTTCTTCCAAGCTTCCAGACCATATGAGAGTCTTCAATGCACAAGAGAAGAGGGGCCTAGTTTCCTCCCAGCAAAATGACATCATCACATGCCATCTCCACGAAATGGAGGACATGCTATCCTCCCTCCAAGCCCATGGGAGAGAGTGTATGCATGCCTCAAGATTGTAAAAGTTAAGGGGAGACAAAGGGTGAAAACATACACAACCATTTTAATGCAAAACAATGATAATAACACACAAATCACAAGATGAGAACTCCATGTTTCCATCAAAGGGGAAGAGTGATAAGGAGCCCATAATAATCCATATTGTGAACAAACAATAGTAACACTAAAATAATCTCCATAATCATCATACATCCTACCTTATCACTCCATCCTAAACTCCAAGCCTCCTCCTTGTAAGTATTATTCAAACCATTTTCAACCATGAGATAGTTTCATTCACAAGGATGGAAGATGAGGTTCCAACCATATGAACATTCATCTTTCACATCAAAACCATATGAGGGGAGGAAATAAAATAAATATCACCATGACTTGCCTATCAAGCCATGGTGGTATAACAGGGGTATTTCTTCCCTTCTTCCACTACAATTCCAAAATCCACCATAACATAGGATGGATGGAGAAAAAAAGAACAACAAGATTACAAAGAAACCCACAACAACATACAAGCATTCAAGAGATCCAAAGCAAGCATTTTTCTTTCACACAACATACTAAAACAAGAAAAAATGAGAGGCATGAAGGTGTACCTCAAACAAGCTATCCCTTTCCAAAATAATCCAAGCACTTCAAGCTCTAAGCTCCTAGCTCCAAGCTTTCTCCAACTCTCATAGTAAAAAGGACTAGAAAAAGTCCCATATTCCTCACCATGAGGAGGTATAAAAAGAAGAATCAAACTTCAATCCTCACAAATGAGAGAGTGACATGTGTCAATCATATCATTCTCCAACAAAAGATTCCCAAAATCTCAATGAGCATAAAACAAAACACATTTAGGAGGCAATCTCCCAAATTTCCTAAAAAGCCAATAATCCAACACACTTCAACTTTTGACTGTGTTCAAAGAAAGGTTGCAAAAGCTATGGAATGGGGTAAGAACATTCAAGAACCCCAAAGCTTTGTGAAAACCTAATCAATGGACCATCAATTAATAATAAAAAAAAAGATTCCTACTTTGCATACATTAGATTAAAGCAAACAAGAAAAATTAGCAAATTTAATTAACCTCTATTCTTGAAAGCTTAATCAAATGAGCCTAATAAGGATCTAAGATATCATTTTATGCTTTAAGAGAATAGTATAATCACCATTAATGGCTTCAAGGCAAATGGTTCTTCCCATTTACTCCATGTTGTGTGGTGAAATGAAAAAGACAAAAGCAAGATAGCTCAATAAGAAGAAATAAAGCTCCTAATCCTAACAATAATACTATGGGTTATGTTAGAGGGAAGACAGTGTTCTTGAAAATGAGAGGCAGGTAGTGGGTAATTAATAGTTTTCCATTTGGGAAATGGAAGGCTTTTTGGGTGCATCTAGGACTAAAAGGGAGTCAACATGTTAATTAGCAAGTCAAGGTAAGATTTGACTAAGTTTAGAAGAGGTTGATCATGTTTTTAGGGTAATTAACCTAGGTTAGACTAATTAATCTTGTTTAGAGAGAATTTAGGATTCTGGGAGGGTTCTGAAAGTCCTAATCAATCCAATGAAATGGATTGATAGTCTAGGAAGCTAATAGAGGCTGTGAAGAAGAGGATTCTAGCCAAGAAGAGGCTATAATAGCTTATTTAATTGACTTAGAAGTGGAATAAGACTGGAAGAGTGCTGTAGAAGGGGAGTTAGTTATATCTAACTGACGATGTGTCATCAATTTGTGAGGAAGAGAATAGTTAGTGCAATATTAGAGATAATAGTGCTTTGATTAAACTACAGGTGTCTACATTTGCCCATATTTGGGGTGACATAAGTTGCGTCACCTCGAAGAAAGTAGACAAGTATAAAAAAGTAGAAAAAAAATTGAAGGGGGAGAAGAAAAATTAATAGGATGAAGGTAGGATGAAGGATGCCCCCCTCGAGTGTAGATGGGGTGATAGAAGAAATCAATCAATGATAAAAAAGAGAACAGAGGGAAGTTAAAGTGTTAAGAGGAGATGAGGAAAACAACAAGAAAGGGGGATATTTGAGCTATCCATAAACCAGTGCCAATAACATTAAATCATCATTTTGCTTAGAATCCTCATCATCAGCCCTTATTAAGATGTAAGCATACGACATAAGCATAAAATGACATGAAAAATCTAGGATACCAAAAATTGTCCATTGCTAAAATAATAACTCCATGCAACATACAAACATGTAATGCAATATTAGAAGTAAACAAAATCTTCTAATAGGGAAATGAGTACAATCACACACACTCAAGCCAACACTGTTCAAGCTAGTTACACAAATATTTTGTTATTGAGATGTAGTCCCAAATGTTTTGATAAACAACATGGGTTAAAATGATACCCCGAGCAATCTGTATATGCAAGGGGAAAAGATGGAGGACACTTGGGTCCAATGAAAAAGCAATGTGCATGATGAAAACAATACCAGGCAGCTGATAGTGTCCCGGAGTATAAACAAAGTAAGCAGCATAGATTTTTTAGATGATTGAAGATTCAGATGCTCTGCGAGTCATTTTTCCAAAACCTTTGAAAATGTTAGAAGATACAAGATGAGTGCCATGTGAGAGACACATATTTTAGTTACAAATGAGTTGTTTACCAATTTTTAATTTATTTTCAAAAGTATTTCAATGGTTTTTGACTTTTTAAATGGTTTTACAATTTTTAAATTTTTTGATCGGTCAGAAAAATTTGTATAAGAGATCAAAGATCTCCTAAAACATGCACAACTGCCTAAAGGCAAAGGCAAAGGCATCAGTTAGCATATAAAATGCCCCAACAAGAAGAATTACAAGCCAAAAATAATTATTTAATAAAAATAACCATCATGATAGGTGAAAGAGAGGAAAAATAGAAGAAAATGGTGCTTGGAATATGCATAAATTATTCCAGTGCAATGAAGAAGTGACCGTAGGGTGTGGCACTAAGTGCCCCAACATGTAAAAAAAGGAGTAAAAATAACTATTTTTAATAGAAAAATAATTACCTCGACGGGTAAAAGAAGAGTTACAATGATCACGGTGGAGAAAACATGCCCCAGGTGCATTACAATAGCCTAATATACCCACTGAGGGGGGTAAATTGATCATGACCAATTCATTTGTACCAGAGCTCTTGCAAATTTTTAACCGCGAGCGAGAGTGATAGCCCTGGTGTGAAATGACGAGGCTACCGAGCATGAAGAGGCTAGCAGATCGCATCCAAGAGTTCATGCACGACCCCAGCGGATGGACCTTAAGTGAGTGGTCATCCATCCTTGTGAATTATGCATTTGATGTCATTTTTAGGGAACTTACGATAGAGTAAGGAAAATTTTAACGTATGCGCATGCATCGGATTGATGTATACGCATACGTGCATGCGTTGAGTGTGGTGGGTACGCATACACATATCTGTTGAGAAAAAGAGGAACACGTACACATGGCCACCAGAGGGAAAACACACCATACATGCATGCACGTGTGTCAAAGAGGGATGCACATATGTCTTGGGTTGGGGAAATGGGGATGCATACGCGCATGCGTTGGAACAGGAACGTAGGTGTCACATTGGGCATGTACAACGTCCTATGTGGAGGAGGATAAAAATTAGAAAAATACAGGGGGCACATATGGCGCTAAGATAGGTGTGCATGCATTGAAACATGTGCGTATGCATCAGGGAAGGCATGTATGTGTTGGGGTAGGGGGGCAGAACACCCTTCCAGCCAAATAGCCAAGGAGAAAAGAAAGTAGACTAGAAGAAAGAGAAAAGTTAGGAAATGAGATGGAAGAATGAAGGATTTTACCACTAAATTAGATAGAAGTAGATAGAAATGTGCCTAATACATGTTTGCTTCTTTGTTTTCAACATATAATACCCGTTCTACACATGCGCAAGCGATATGGTTGGCTAGCGGCGATAGAGGCACAATTTGATGAGGATGATAGGGTGATATTGGATAACCTCCTATACGTCATGATATTGGCTTACATAGCTAATATGCCTCAGATCATATTGGAACATGGCCTTCTGATAGCTGTAGTGGAGAGATGGCACAACGAGAGTCAGTGATTTCAACGTCCGACTAGGGAGATCATAATTACTCTCGAGGATGTGTGGTGTATTATGCGGGTCCCGATTCAGGGTCAGCTCATCTAGTATATGAGTCAGTGGCTTGATATTTAACATTGCATCTTAGAGTTATTTGGTGTCCTAATGATACCACGGTGTGGGATGACTATTAAGTTGTCACGGTGTATTGAGGATCTAGAGCTAGACTAAGTGGTGGTTTATATGATGGCCTTTGTCAGTGGAGTTCTACTCCCTGACAAGACCGGTGTTTCCTTTCCGCTTGGCCTCCTTGGAGTGATATGTGGGTTGATAGATAGAGCTAGACCTACTACTGGGGTTAGTGCATTCTATCACACTTATATTGGGACTTATATTTGATCACCTACTACCGTCAAAAGATGATAGGACCAGCCAGATTACTTTAGATTTGGGCATGGGAGCACATTGCTATTGGTCACCTCCTAGGCATTTTGAGTGTTCAGGCTCTAGAGGAGCCTTCTAGTATGGACTGGGTCCAAATCGAGGACGATGTGTGGCCATACATGAGAGATGCGTATCATTACCGCCACGAGCTTGATGAGCTACAACAGGCCGCCATAGTATGGAGGCCTTACAAAAATTTCTAGTGGCCTGAGGACGGTTTAGAGCTCAGTATTGCCACAGTCGAGCACTTTATGTTGGGCACCCGCAGTTATCTGTGGGAGATGTACATAGTAGATCAGTTCCTGAGACAGTTTTTCATTACCCATGATGTTCTTGGGCCAGATATATGGTATGCTTGCAAGGCGTAAGAGTACAGTGATATGAGTCCACATATTTCCTGGGATAGAGCACTGGCCAGCTTGCAATAGGTGGTATCTGATATGTGGGTGCCATTGAGATGAATTAGAGATCTTGGTACCACACCTGAGTATGTGTCATGGTATCATGGTGTTCTTACCATGTAGTTTGAATATTTCCAAGACAACTTATAATGCCGGTGTGAGAGCTCCTCTAATGGGGCCTCCCAATGGTGATGAGGGTAGAGCCGGTGGCAGTGATGATAGCAATGATGATGGTGGTGGTGGTGGTCCTAACACACATTGTTATGCCAGAGGTAGGGGAAAAGGTCCTCTATTACAGCATGATCATAGACAAGGACCCTGACTCAGGAAGAAATAGGTACCCAAGGCACTAGACATAGAGTTTCCTCCACTAGGCATTCTAGTGAGGATATATGCCCCTCTTCAGCAGGTATTTCCAGAGAAGGGCCCGCCACCTCATGTTCTAGGGGGTGGTGGCGATGGTGGGCAGTTGGCTACTCTTTAGCAGTAGTTATAGGTGGTGATTGTCGTTCAGTTATAATTGGCTGGAGAGAGAGATGTGGCTAGGGCACATGTATAGGCCCTTACAGTAGAGAAGGATCAGGCTAGAGCTCAGGTGTAGATTTTTACAGTGGAGAGGGATTAGGCTAGAGTACAGGCCATTCAGGGCTGGGATAATACCTCATGAAAAATCTAGATTAGTGAGATGGCCACAAAAGGGGCTCAAATACTGAGTCTTTTACATCATTCCCAGACCCAGGTGTAGATGGTTCTCACACAGAGAGACCATGCCCAGGCACAGTCACAGGGTTATATCATCTAGAGAGATCAGGCACAAGCCCAGGTGTAGACTATTACTAAAGATAGAGATCGAGAGGTTGTTTCCACTAGATAGGCTCATGCTGACAGGGGAAGATTGATAGGCAAGTGAGATGTTTTCATGCAGGAAGCTACTACTTTTGGAGATGTTGATTTGATACAGGATGCTATGAGGGCAAACGACAAGGCCTTATACTATAGGATTACCTATTTCAGAGCAGTCCCGACATGATAGTGGGTAGCACCTTTTGAGCAATTAGGTGTGAGCATGACATGTTCCAGGTCATGACAGTCAGGTCGTTTGGTTACATCAGTCTGGCAGCTTGTTGCAGAGCATCCAGTTGTACAGCAGCCAACCGGATAACAGGGTGATACCCCCGGTGTCGGTTCATCACAACCACCACTCTTCTGTCCTCCAGGACATGGACCCGAGAGCCATAGTGAGGGCGCGAGTTATGGTTGAGTTCCTCATTTTTCCTTTTGTACAGATGCATTGTATACATGCCTCTTATGAAGGCTGATTTTGATGTATAGATTCATGTACCATTATTTTGATGATGCCTCTTGATGACTCAATTTTTTATGCATGCCTCTTTTAGATGGCATATTGTATCAATGATGTATATTCATCTTTGAGATAGACATTTATACATGTATCATATGGACATTCGATGATGATTTTTGTCATGTTATATTGTGATTATGCCTTTCACAAATTGTGGTTATTGTTTGCAATTATTGTATCACGATGCATGCTTTCCCTTTCCTTTATGTATGTGACATACTTTAGATTTAGAGTTTTGTATGTTCCATGTTTTTATATTCATGATATATCTGTAGATAGTATCACATTCTTTGGATTTATGGAATGTTTCTGAGTTCTTATTCTAGCACTTGGGATGATACTAGATGATATTGGTGCGGAGGGGATAGATTTGTGAATATGCGCAACCCCTCTTGCCCCCATTGATGATACGATATGCGATGATTAGCTTAGCATACATGCATGATGTAATACTTAGTATTTTTGTAAATATGATGTAGTAGATGATGTTTATATGTGATGAATTATAGCTAATAGATGTGATAACAAACAACTGTGCAAGAGACAAACACATAAGCAAAAGTTAACAAAGCTAAACAATTGTACCTATAGAACACAACCTAACCAAGATGCAAACTACATGAAATTTTTAGACATACCAAAGAGATCAAATTGATGTTTAATATAAGTAAAATGAATCCTAAGAGATGCATACAAGTTACTAATGAACCTAGTGCCATTTACAATTAATTTAAACAAGATCCAACCCATGATAAGCAAATGAATCACTACTGTATGAAAAAGTACCCTCAATCAAAACTATTAAAACCAACAACTAAAAATAATTAAATTATTACCTTATTTTTGTAGGACAAAATTGATATATTTTCTAATTTTTTTGGGTTTATCTAGAAAGATGAGCTATTTTCAAGGCTACTGTTCACATTTTTTTTGAGGCTTCTCTAAGACAATGTTGTGCAGTGGATGTAGCTTCATCCCTAGAAGAGAGATTTTCTGAATGTTTAGGTTTTTTGTGTATCTTTTCCAAATGTTTTTGTATTTCCGAAGGTCATGTTCCAAAAACAATGTAAAAGGACAAAGAAGCGTGGAAGCCTCCAATGTGATATGGGAATATACAAAAGGAAGAATGCCATGCGCATATCTACAAGGAAGTGGAATGCGAAGGTGCCCCCAGTGTTAGATGGGAATATACAAAGGCAACATTCTTCATGCAGATATAAGAGTAAATAAGCCAAATCACGGTTTGGTGAAGATGGATTCGGTAGGGTTCCTAGACCTAGCAAAGGAAGTTATATCTAAAAAGTAGTGAAAGTTAACCGTCTTGCTGTAAGAGTGACTTTTGACCAGAGAAATCTTCTTTGAGCACCAGAGACCGGTTTTCACTCAAAGACCTGCCCACTGTACCACCATTGTGTGGTTTTCACATGTGGACAACTTGCTTTTTCTTTACTATTTTGTTAGTTTTCTTTTTTTTTGCTTATTTTTTCTTTGTTTTTCTATTTTCTAGTTGTAATATGATATTTTTCATCATGCTTAAGCGTAGAACCTCTTGAGGTGCATGGTATTCATAGGTTTTGGAAGATCTTCACCATCTGAGTATGAAAGTTTATAGGCTTTTGATCCATATTTAGTAACCACCACATAAGGGCCTAACTAGTTAGCTTCAAACTTAGCTTCCTTTTCTCTATCTTTGACGGTGTTTTTCTGATTTTATTTTAGGAATAGATCACCTACATTGAATTCCTGATGAATGATGTGTCTGTTGTATCCCCTGGACACTTTGTTTTGATAGGATTTCAGGTGATTCAGTGCTCTGATATGCTTTTCATCTAATAGTTCCAACTCTGCCAGTCGGGCAACTCTTGAGTCCTCGTCTTTACCAAGATAGTCCTTGAGAGATATTATAAAGGAAGGAAGCTCCACTTCCAGAGGTATGATGGATTCAATGCCATAGACAAGTGAATATGGGGCTGTACTAGTAGGAGTGTAGATGGGGTTTGATAGGCCCAGAGGGAAGGATGTATCTGTAAATGCCAATTATGGCCAGTCTTACTGACCATTTTCTCCATAATTTGTATAAGGGTTTTATTAGTAGCCTCTTCTTATCCATTACCTTGGGGGTAATAGTGGGTAGACCACTTGAGTTGAATATGAAAATGTTAACACAACTTCTTAATCGTTTTATTTTTGAAGGATTTACCATTATCAGTGACAATGGCAGATGGGATACCCTAAGACAGATGTGATGGTTCATCATGAATTTAGCAATTTGTGCACCAGTGACATAAGTAAGAGGCACAACCTCTACCCATTTGGTAAAATACTCGGTGGTAGTGATAATGTGGGTGTGGTTTTCTGAAGAAGAAGGATGGAGCTTCCCTATGAGATCTAAACCCCATTTAGAAAATGGCCAAGGCATTGCGATAGGCTACAAATCCTGAGCTAGCGCACATACTAATTTTCCATACTTCTGACATAGTTCACATTTCTTTACAAAATTTCAGCAGTCTAATTCCATGGTAGTCCAATAATAACATACTCGTAATAGTTTTTTAGCTAAGACCATGCTGCTAGTGTGCGCTCCACAAATACCACCATGTAATTCGTTAATAGCGTGGATTGAGTCAGTAACATCCAAACAACAAAGCAGATTGTAGTCATAGCCATGACAATAAAGGGTGCCTCCTAGGAAGGTATAATGGGCTATACGACAAATAAGTGCTTTCTTTTCAAAATGGGTGATGCCTGGTGTACAAGTGCCATCTTGTAGGTATCGAAAGATATGGTCATACCAGGGGGACAATGGACCAAGAAATTCACATGCCAAACATGACTCTGGCATATCATATTCGGGCATTTGTAAATTCTCTATAAAGAAAAGCATCTTACTTTCCTGAGGTGGAATGCATAACAAAGACCCAATTGTAGCCATAACATTTGCTAATCTATTATGTGGCCTTAACTTTTGCTTGAATATGATCTGTGTAAAGTACTCCTTCAAGGTTTCAACCATTTTCTTATATGGAATGAGCTTATCATTTAACTTTATACTCATCATTAACTTGTTTAATGATAAGCTGGGAGTCTCCAATGAGTCATAGTTATCTGATATTCCAAGTAATAGCTAGCTTGAGGCCAACGATGAGTGCCTCATACTATACAATGTTATTAGTGCATGGAAATCCTAACAGGAATGCTCTTGGTATGACCTCCCTTGTGGGATTGATGAGCACCACTCCTACTCCGTATCCATGATAGGTGAAAGATCCATGAAAATGGATATGTTATTCTATAGACTCTTCAATGTACATTATAGACACGTATGGTAGATCTAGGCACAAAGGTTACATCCCTGGGAGAGGAGCTTCTACTAATTGATCAGCTAATACCTATCCTTTCAAGGATTTCTGATTCATGAACTCAATATCAAATTAACTTAGGAGAGTGATAGTCGTAGCCTTTGCAGGGTCCACTTCAATCCCTCTTTGTGAAATAATAAATTATAGGAGATTTCTTGATAAAACACCAAAGACACATTTCTTAGGGTTCAAGTAAACCTTATAATCCTAGAGACACTGAAAAATGTGTCTCAGCAGTTCAGGGTGCTCTCCTCTACTCTTGCATTTAGTTAGGATGTCATCAACATAATATTCCATGATATCATTCATCATATCATGGAAGATAATAGTCATGGAATGTTGATAAGTAGCCTTGGCATTCTTGAGGCCAAAAGGCATGACCTTGTAGTAAAAGGTAGCCCAACGAGTAATGAAGGTCGTTTTATGTTGATCTTCTTCTGCAATCCATATCTGATTATAACCTGAAAACCCATTTTTTAAAGACAACATTTCATAACTAGAAGTGGAATAAACTATTATGTCAATGTTAGGCAAAGAGAATTCATCCTTGGGGCATGATTTATTGATGTCGCATAAATTGGCGAAAATTCTTATGCTGACAAGCTTCTTTTATAGAGGGACTATGTTAGAGATCCACTCTGAATAGTCAATGGGTTTAATGAAATCAACAGCTAACCGTTTTTCCTATTCTTCTTTGATGAGGAGCACCACCTTAGGGTGCATTTTTCTCAACTTTTACTTGATGGGTTGGGCATTTGGGTGCACAACGAGGTTGTGCAAAACTAACCCTGGGTCCAAAAAAGGCATATATACGTATGTCCATGCAAATATATCTATGTATTCTCTTAAGAGATCTAAAAAGACATTTTGTTCTTTAGCTGAGAGTGAAGCTCTCAACTTTATCATTCTAGGCTGCTCTTCTGAGCCAATTTTGACATTAGTTGTTTCCTCAATAAGCATCTTAGATGCATCTTCCATCCTTGTAGGACCAGGGGGAAGAGTAAGATCAACCTCTTGCAGTAGCTCATCATCATATTTAAATCGATAAATTGCTTCATTTATAGACTCTTTGTTCTGTTTATCTATGAGTGTTTCAAAGAGTTTGTCACTATGAGACTTCCGTTTATATTTTCTATAAGGTTTCTCTAAAGCATTTTTATTCTTGTTTACCACCTTTTTATTTAAACGTCCACACATGTCTACCTCTTCTCTGAAGTATGCATAGGTGTCTAGTTGAATTGAAAATCCTTTCTTATGATCCCCAGCTAGAATAAAATCCCTGAGTCTTATGAAATCTGTAAATGCCTCATCATTTTCAAAGAAATCTAGTGGCATGTGAAGTTGTTGATCCCAATCTATAAGTTCAAGATACACAAGGGATATTTGATAAGTGGATAGGGGGTTGGATTCATATAAGGTAAGGACAATTGAATCTAGGAATATGTTAGTGGAAGCAAGATCCTTGTAAAGGCTACACTGGGAATCTACGTCACTATCAGAATGAGATGAAACATCCTCACATTCAGAAGAAGTGGCATCAATCTCAGAGGGTAGAGCATTATGAGGCCTTATCCCAAAGCCATGCTTATCCGACTTGAAATGGGGGATGGGAATAGGCTCTAGCCAGCCTTGTACATTGATTCCACATCCAAAGCCACTGTAACCCATGACAAACATCATGCGGTGACCTTTGATGTACTAGGGTGCTTCATGGCATGAATCCATGGTTCCTTATGGCACTCTGCTAGTAGGATATTCTAACATATTCTCCTTAGATAGGAGACTGCTATGGACTAAATTTTCCAATGCTTTAGGACATTGCTCCCGAGTGATTTTGAATTGAAAATAAGGCTTACCCTGTGTTTTGGGAGATACTGATAAATATGATATTAACAAAGCCTATTCAAGAGTGAATGGATAACCTAGGCCATATTTTTCTGATGTCACCTGCCATGAAGAGAATGGGTTGACTAATGAAGGAAAATATTGATTATAAGGCATGAGTGACTATGAATCTACCCGTTTCTTAATAGATTTTGTTTGTACGGGGATAACAACATCTTCCAAAGGACACTCATAAGTCACCTGAGAAAAATTGTGTAATGCCCTACAATGTGTGAATGGTTTCGGGTCACCCAAAATGGTAACCACTTGTCCTTCATGACATAGCTTGATACACTGATGGAAATTTGATGGAATGGCCTGCATTGCATGGATCCATGGGTGCCCCAAGAGCATGTTATATGGAAGGTCTAAGTCAAAGACATGAAATGTTGTGCCATGACAAGTTGGGCCTACTTCCATGGGAACAACTATAGTACCTGCTGATTCTCATTCTTCATTGTCATATGATATGATTGTAATAGTCTTGACACCTAGATCTATTTCTGAATGGCTTAGCTACTAACCAACTTCAAAGTGCAAATATTTAGACCAGATCCTCCATCCACAAGTACCCTCTTGATTTTTCGATGGTTAACCACCACTTCTAGGTATAAGGGTAAGTTGTGTTCTAGGTTGTTACGCGAGATTGCAGTGTGATCAAAAGTAATATGATCATTGGAGTCAAGGTGTGCAATCATGGCTTGGAGGTGCGTGTGATCTACATTCGTAGAGACTCCTGAATTTTGCAATGTTTTATACAGTATGTTCTTATAGGTAGTAGAGATTTTGAGGAGATCGAGAATGAATATCTTCACAAGAATTTTCTCTAACTAGTCTATCAAATTATACTGACCTTCCTGAGGGTTAGGCATTGGATCTAGTATGATTAAACGGGCACGTCTCGTCCCTACCACGCAACTCTTTTCTAAGATCTGGATACTGTTGACTTGTTCATCAGATGAACAAATACATCTTATGAGAGAATTAAAGGAACTATCATTAGTGGGGTATATATAAGCAACAATCCTATTATCATTGGAGGTTTGTCCGTGATCTGGCTTCCTTTTCTTTTTAACTGCATGATTAGGAAAAGGATCTAAACCCATTTTTTTGTTTGGACCTTGTCTTGAGTCATGGGGAGAATCTACGACAATCTTACCCTCTTCAATGAGGTATTGTATGTAGTGACACAATCTTAAACACCTATCTGTCTTGTGTCATTTAACACGGTGGAAGTTGCAGTACTCATGGTCTTTGAACCAACCAGGTTTTGGAGCATCTTTTGGGTATGGTACTGTCGTAGTTGGATATTACATCATTTTTACATTATCTAACTAGTTTTGTATGACAGATAGGGATTTCATAAATGGCGTGAGCGTATATTTAGTGGGCACCTTGGGACAAGGTCCTTGTGAAAGATTTAAAAGTGGGCATGTCTGCATGACTTGGACTCTCTTAGAGTCCGTAATTGCATCACCAATAACATATTTATTTTTATTGAAATTTTTTGGTTTGTCTACGAATTTGGCTGCATGTTTGTCTTTAATGACAGACTTAAGCGTCCCCATTGCAATGAGGGATTTATTGATTTACCTGCCTTTCGCTATGACCTCTTCGAAGTTTGATTAGCAGTACATCTCTAAATGGAAGGCTATTTCTAGGTTTAAGTTACGAACAAATATGTTCACTAGCTGTTTTTTCGGTAATGCACAAGGGAAATGACTTGCTAACCCTCGCTATCATTGTAAAAATCCAGCAAAGGTCTCATTGGGTTTTTGTTTCATATTGCATAGATCATTCATTGTAATATCATTTTCCATGTTATAGGAATAATGTCGTACAAATTTTTTTGCTAATGCGGGCCATGTTGTAATGGATCCCTTGGGAATACTATAGAACCATTCCAATCCTTGCTCCTAGGCTACGAGGAAAAATTCATATTAAGAAGTTATCACTTTATGTGACCTCTTGGCAAGCCATGTAAAAATATTTTATATGATCACGAGGATCACTCTTGCACTTATACTTATCAAACTTGGGAACGGTAAAGTGATTTGGGAAGGGTTGCCATAACATGTCCTTTATTGAAATGATAAGGGCATAGTTCTTCATACGAATATTTCCTATTATGGCCTACATTTCCTTCCTGTAGCGTAGCAAGCATATCTTTCATTGATTGTAATTATTTTTGAATGAGTTGTTCTTTAGTAGGCGACATTGGTATTTGTGTCTGTGCTACCTGAAAAGTAGTGTTAGTGTATGGATCAAAGTGATAATCACTAGATTTCATTTTTTCTTTGTATTTATATATATAGTTCTTCTTGAAGAGCCTAGGTTTGCTAATTTATGGCTCAATTTCAAGATCTATTTTTGAAGGATCTCCTCTTCAACTAGAGTGTCCTCTTCTTCATCAAATTCAGGAGGAGATGAAGCTTTATGATCAATCATCACTTTACGTGAAGATTTTTAGTGAGGCCGTTCTGATGGTTCTCCTTCGATGGTGGCATGATGTTTTCCAGAAGTAGAAGCATACCCTATCTCAAAGGGGTTATCTATGTCTAAGAGTGACTCATTCTCCTATTTTGTTATTAATGACCTTGGTTTCTACTTCGCGTTTGTGAGGAATTTTAGCTCCTAATTCTAAGACTCTTGTGAGTACTTGATCTCTATTATAATATAGGAGTTCATTAAATCTACCTAGCTCTAATCTCTATTGCTTGCCGGAAGATTCTGACTCATCTCCACTATGGTCAATTAATGGTTCCACATCTTTGACTTAAGAAAAGAGAGGTGCTAAATTGTTGCCACTAAATGGGAAGGTTCTAAAAGGGTTTTCTCCTAAGTCATGCTCATTTTATTTGGTTTCCATCTTTGCAATTTTAGGTATTACTAGATGACATTTATATGAAGCTAGCGTGGCTCCTAAATGTGTGATGTTACAGTTGTTTTTATAAGAATACTCATATGCACACCTAAATGTGATGATCACTCAATTTTTTTGCTACCAATCCTATACCCTAAAACGAATAGTGATAATGTCGTATCAATGTGTAGGTCATGTTAGAATTCTAACAAGACCTAAATATCAAAGTGGTATTGACGCAGTCTCCTGAAGAGGTATACTTAAAACTAGTTTGAATGCCAATGAAAGCTAAGTCTTCTGAAAAATGGAATTCGCGACTAGATATTGTGTAACAATGCTATCCTATTCCTGATACATTAACTGAGAAAGCAAGGTGTTAGTATCAAGACAACATCATTACGATGTATATAAGGTGATATCGACACTTTTTAAAAGACTTAGATGATGTCGAAACTGAAACCAAGTAATAAATATGACAAGGAGTTTTTAATTGTGCGAGCAACATAAATGTGCAATAAAGGGAATTATATCACGTTCTCAAAAAAATGAAAACACGATGTAGGTACCAAGATTATGTGACTAGAATCCGAGAAAAACTATCAACTCAAGAAGAGACAAATGATGAACTGAACTCACAATAGTGAAGATGATCTTGAAATCAAGATCGAAGGACTTTATCAATGATATGAAAAATGTACCCACACACTATAGATGTTTAACAACCCATCCACAAACATGGATGGGTGTAAACGGACAAAAAAGTGGCTAGTACTATCATTGATAAAAATGCGTGAGGTATGTTCCTTTCTCACCCCAAAAAATGGGCATTGAGAATGCAAGGGTATAGATAAAAAAGATGAAAAATAAACTAAGTGCCACTTGGGCAGAGCTTCGCCTCATCCGATGGCAAGAAAGAAGCTAAGCTAAGTGAGACGTCATTTAATTTTTGTGATGAAAGAGACGTAGCTCAAACTTACGTGGGCTCTTTGCCTTGTTCGAGGAACAAGATTCAGATTCCAAGTGAGTCATCACTTTGTGATGGCTTGATGCGACAATGGACTAGAAAAGTGGGCTCCAAGACTAAATGGCCTCCTTAATAAGTATTCCTAACTAGGTGTCAAAAGATTGTCTAATCTGAGCGCGATTTGCTGAAAGAGTCACAATGACTAATTTGGGAGTATCTTGACTTTAGGATACCCCCTTTTGATACAATGAGAAACTAGTGTGTTTAGTTGTACCATCATTGCAGCCATGATACAGATAATATTTAACTCTAACTCACAAGGCGTACTAGTCAAGTGGGTAAGCAGAGTGCTTCCTTTTTCATCCACGTGGTTACTCAGCAATGGATTACTTTAGGGTTCCTAGAACCACCCCATTGTTGTAGCTTAAGGCGTTATGTCAAAGGGGTTATGTTCTAGTTAAGAAGATAGGGACGCACCCTTTTCCAAAACCTGCAATACAATGTGAAGGGGAATGGTGTGTGTTTTTTTATCTTTTTAACTTAAATGTGCTTTCAAGTAGCACACCATTTGGTAATCTACCTGTAAACACATGTATTAGAAGATTTTGTGTTTTGTTTTGACACCTTTCTTTTAGCAAGCGTTAGGTCTTGCAGACAACGAGTTTAGTAATTTTCCACTTCATAAATTGACATCAAGAAAGAGAATTGACACTTTGCTTTTGATTCCTAAGATCGCCAAATGGTGTCAAGGAAGAGCATACACAATGTGAAAATTCTACTAAGACAAATCATATGGAAATTATTTTACTCTTTAGAATCATAGAAAAAGTGTTTTTAAAGTGTGATGTAAAGTTTTACAAGTGTGTTTGATCTCCAAGATCACCTAGAAGGTGCGAGGAGAGAGCATACACACTTTACAAGCTTTGTACAAGCTAAGAAATGAAGACACTTAAGTGATGCAAGATGAAAACAAAACAAAACCCCACATCTACCTTATTAATCTTAAAAAACCTTTAGAAATGTTTAGCAAAATGAGTTTATACCTTGGAGAAAAAAATTCAAATTTTAACACAGACGCATATGCACCCAGAATGACACCAGTGTGCCCCAGCCAACGGATACGTGCCCTAACCAACACAGACACGTGGCAGGAAAAATTGACAGAGGGGTATAACACCTACATGGGCTTGTGAGACAGGTATGCTAGGGTTTCGACACATGTGCTCTCTGTTCAACGATTACACCTGCAGATAAAAAATGTTAGAAAACACATTAAGGCAGCTGACACCAACACATCCAGAGACACATAAATGCTCAAAAGTCAACGGAGACGCATCCAAGTCAAAATGACAGGGTTTACATAGTAAAAAAATAAATTCCATCGCATCCAGAGTGATAGGTACACTCACCAACCGACGGAGACGCCCACCTCTCGATGGAGATGTAACCCGTTCTAAAAGAATTGTCAAATGTGTAATATTCTCAGACGGGTGCGCGAACAACTCAACACCAGTGCTAGGGTTTCGACAAAGACGTGCCCTATCCAAACACCTTTGCGTATCCCCTGAAAAACCTAAAAAATTCATGGATATTGAAACTGTAAAAAGAAAATAGGTTATTTGTTAGTCAGAGAAGCTTATTTCTATGCAAACAAGGGTGATTTAACTAGCTTTAGAAATTGAAATAAGAAAATAACAAGTTGTTTCCTCTAAAAAACTTGTAAGTGAACTTTGAAAAACTTAAAAGACCTCCATTAATGGAGGATGGACATAAACTGCTTCATTCATAGACTCTTTGTTCTGTTTATCTATGAGTGTTTCAAAGAGTTTGTCACTATGAGACTTCCGTTTATATTTTCTGTAAGGTTTCTTTGAAGCATTTGTATTCTTGTTTACCACCTTTTTATTTAAACGTCCACACATGTCTGCCTCTTCTCCGAAGTATGCATAGGTGTCTAGTTGAATTGAAAATCCTTTCTTATGATCCCCAGCTGGAATAAAATCCCTGAGTCCTATGAAATCTGCAAATGCCTCATCATTTTCAAAGAAATCTAGTTGCATGTGAAGTTGTTGATCCCAATCTATAAGTTTAGGATACACAAGGGATAGTTGATAAGTGGTTAGGGGGTTGGATTCAGATAAGGTAAGGACAATTGAATTTGGGAATATGTTAGTGGAAGCAAGATCCTTGTAAAGGCTACACTAGGAATCTGCGTCACTATCAGAATGAGATGAAACATCCTCACGTTCAGAAGAAGTGGCATCAATATCAGAGGGTAGAGCATTATGAGGCCTTATCCTCAGGTCATGCTTATCTGAATTGAACGGGGGATGGGAATAGGCTCTAGCCAGCCTTGTACATTGATTACACATCCAAAGCCACTGTAACCCATGACAAACATCATGCGGTGACCTTTGATGTACTAGGGTGCTTGATGGAATGAAGCCATGGTTCCTTCTGGCACTCTGCTAGTAGGATATTCTAACATATTCTCCTCATATAGGAGACCGCTATGGACTAACTTTCCCAATGGTTTAGGACACTGCTCCCAAGTGCTTTTTGAACTGAAAATAAGGCTTACCCTGTGTTTTGGGGAGATACTGATAAATATGATATTAACAAAGCTTGTTCAAGAGTGAATGGATCACCTGGGCTATATTTTTCTGATGTCACCTCCCATGAAGAGAATGGGTTGACCAACAAAGGAAAATCTTGATTATAAGGCATGAGTGACTATGAATATACCCATTTCTTAATAGATTTTGTTTGTAGGGAGATAATAGCATCCGCCGAAGGACACTCATAAGCCGCACGGGAAAAAATGTGTAATGCCCTACAATGTGTGAATGGTTTCAGGTCACCCAAAATGGTAACCACTTGTCCTTCATGACATAGCTTGATACACTAATGGAAATTTGATGGAATGGCCTACATGGCATGGATCCATGGGTGCCCCCAAGAGGATGTTATATGGAAGGTCTAAGTCAAGGACAGGAAATGTTGTTGCCATGATAAGTTGGGCCTACTTCCATGGGAACCACTATAGTACCCGCTGATTCTTGTTCTTCATTGTCATATGATATGATTGTAATAGTATTGGTACCCAGATCTATTTCTGAATGGCTTAGCTATGTAACCAACTTCAAAGTGCAAATATTTAGACCAGATCCTCCATCCACAAGTACCCTCTTGAGTTTGCGATGGTTAACCACCACTTCTAAGGATAAGGGTAAGTTGTGTTCTGGGTTGTTATGCGGGATTTTGGTGTGTGATCAAAAGTAATATGATCATTGGAGTCGAGGTGTGCAATTATGGCTTAGAGGTGTGTGGGATCTACATCAGTAGAGACTCCAGAATTTTTGTAATGTTTTATACAGTATGTTCTTATAGGAAGTAGATATTTTTAGGAGATCAAGAAATGAATATCTTAGAAGGAATTTTCTCTAACTAGTCTATCAAATTGTACTGACCTTCCCGAGGGTTTGGCATTGGATCTAGTATGATTAAACGGGCACGTCTCGTCCCTACCACACAATTCTTTTCTAAGATCTAGATAGTTTTGACTTGTTCATCAGATGAATGAATACATCTTATGAGAGAATAAAAGGAACTGTCATTAGTGAGGTATATATAAGCAATAATCCTATAATTTTTGGAGGTTTGTCCATGATCTGGCTTCCTTTTCTTTTTATCTGCATGATTAGGAAAAGGATCTTTGTAGATACCCATTTTTTTGTTTGGACCTTGTCCTGAGTCACGGGGAAATCTATGACAATCTTACTCTCTTCAATGAGGTCTTGTATGTAGTGACACAGTCTTAAACACCTATCTGTCTTCTGTCCTTTAACATGGTGGAAGTCACAGTAGTCATGGTCTTTCCACCAACCAGATGTTGGAGCATATTTTGGGTATGGTACTGTCGTAGTTGGATATTACACCATTTTTTACATTATCTAACTACTTTAGTATGGCAAATAGGGATTTTGTTAATGGCATGAGCGTACATTTAGTGGAAACCTTGGGACAAGGTCCTTGTGAAAAATTTAAAAGTGGGCCTATCTGCATGGCTTGGACTCTCTTAGAGTCCGTAATGCCATCACCAATAACATGTTTATTTTTATTGAAATTTTTTGGTTTGTCTATGGATTTGGTTGCACGTTTGTCTTTAATGATAGAATTAAGCATCCCCTTTGTAATGAGGGATTTCTCGATTTACCCACCTTTCACTATGACCTCTTCAAAGTTTGATTCGCAGTGCATCTCTAAATGGAAGGCTATTTCTAGGTTTAAGTTAGGAACAAATATGTTCACTAGCTATTTTTTCGGTAATGCACAAGGGAAACGACTTGCTAACCCCTTGCCATCGTTGTAAAAAATCCAGCAAAGGTCTCATTGGTTTTTTTGTTTCATATTGCATAGATCGTTCATTGTAATATCATTTTCCATGTTATAAGAATAATGTCGTACAAATTTTTCTACTAATGCGGGCCATGTTGTAATGGATCCCTTGGGAATACTATAGAAGCATTCCAATCCTTGCTCCTAGGCTATGAGGAAAAATTTGTATTAAGAAGTTATCACTATATGCGACCTCTTGGCAAGCCATGTAAAAGTCTTTTATATGATCATGAGGATCACTCTTGCACTTATACTTATCAAACTTGGGAACGGTAAAGTTATTTGGGAAGGGTTGCCATAACATGTACTTTATCAAAATGATAAGGGCATAGTTCTTCATACGAATACTTCCTATTACGGCCTACATTTCCTTCCTGTAGCATAGCAAGCATATCTTTCATTGATTGTAATTATTTTTGAATGAGTTGTTCTTTAGTAGGTGACATTGGTATTTATGTCTGTGCTACCTTAAAGTTAGTGTCAATGTATGGATCAAAGTGATACTCACTCGATTTTGTTTTGTCTTTATCTTTATATATATTCTTCTTGAAGAGCCTAGGTTTGCTAATTTATGGCTCAATTTCAAGATGTATTTTTGAAGGCTCTCCTCTTCAACTAGAGTGTCCTCTTCTTCATTGAATTTGGGAGGAGGTGAAGCTTTATGCTCAATTGTCACTTTACGTGAAGATTTGTAGTGAGGTCGTTGTGATGGGTCTCCTTCGATGGTGGCATGATGTTTCCCAGAAGTAGAAGCATACCCTATCTCAAAGGGGTTATCTATGTCTAAGAGTGACTCATTCTCCTATTTTGTGATTAATGACCTTGGTTTCTACTTCGCATTCATGAGGAATTTTAGCTCCTAATTCTAATACTCTTGTGAGTACTTGATCTCTATTATAATATAGTAGTTCATTAAAACTACCTAGGTCTAATCTCTATTGCTCGTCGGAAGAGTTCGACTCATCTCCACTATGGTCAATTAATGGCTCCACATCTTTGACTTAAGAAAAGAGAGGTGCTAAATTTTTGCCACTAAATGGAAAAGGTTTTGAAAGGGTTTTCTCCTAAGTCATGCTCGTTTTATTTGGTTTCCATCTTCGCGATTTTAGGTATTACTAGACGACGTTTATATGAAGCTAGCGTGGCTCCTAAATGTGTGATTTTGTAGTTGTTTTTATTGAAAGAACACTCATATGCACACCTAAATGTAATGATCACTCAATTTTTTTGCTACCAATCCTATAACCTAAAACGAATAGTGATAATGTCGTATAAATGTGTAGGTCACGTTAGAATTCTAACAAGACCTAAATCTCAAAGTGGTATTGACGCAGTCTCCTGGCAAGGTATACTTAAAACTAGTTTGAATGCCAATGAAAGCTAAGTCTTTTGAGAAATGGAATTCACGACTAGATATTACATAACAATGCTATCCTATTCTTGATACATTAACCAAGAAAGCAAGGTGTTAGTATCAAGACAAAATCATTGCTATATATAAGGTGATATTGATACTTTTTAAAAGACTCAGATGACATTGAAACTGAAACCAAGTAATAAGTATGACAAGGAGTTTTTAATTGTGTGAGTAGTGTAACCATGCAATAAAGGGAATTATATCATTTTCTCAAAATAATGAAAACACCGATGTAGGTACCAAGATTGCGTGACTAGAATCCGAGAAAAACTATCAACTCAAGAAGAGACAAATGATGAACTGAACTCGCAATAGTGAAGATGATCTTGAAATCAAGATTGAAGGACTTTATCAAATATTCGAAAAATGTACCCACACACTTTAGACGTTTAACAAACCCATCCACAAACATGGATGGGTGTAAACAGACAAAAAAGTGGCCAGTACTATCATTGATAAAAACGAGCGAGGTATGCCCCTTTATCACCCCAAAAAATGGGCGGTGAGAATGCAAGGGTATAGATAAAAAAGATGAAAAATAAACTAAGTGCCACTTGGGCAGAGCTTCGTCTCATCCGATGGCAAGAAAGAAGCTAAGCTAAGTGAGATGTCATCTAATTTTTGTGATGAAAGACACGTAGCTCAAACTTACGTGGGCTCTTTGTCTTGTTCAAGGAACAAGATTCAAATTCCAAGTGAGTCTTCACTTCGTGATGGCTTGACACGATAATGGACTAGAAAAGTGGGCTCCAAGACAGAATGGCCTCCTTAATAAGTATTCTTAACTAGGTGTCAGAAGATTGTCTAATGTGAGCATGATTTTCCCAAACAGTCGCAATGACTAATTTGGGAGTATCTCGACTTTAGGGTACCCCTTCTGATACAATGAGAAACTAGTGTGTTCAGTTATACCATCATTGCAACCATGATACAAACAATATTTAACTCTAACTCACAAAGCATACTAGTCAAGTGGGGTAAGTAGAGTGCTTCCTTTCTCATCCATATGGTTACTCAACAATGGATTACTTTAGGGTTCCTGGAACCACCCCCCATTGTTATAGCTAAAGGCGTTATGTCAAAGGGGTTATGTTCTAGTTAAGCGGATAGGGACGTACCCTTTTTGAAACCTGCAATACAATGTGAAGGGGAATGGTGTGTTTTTTTTATCTTTTTAACTTAAATGTGGTTTCAAGTAGCACACCATTTGGTAATCTACGTGTAAACACATGTATTAAAAGTTTTTGTGTTTTTTTTTTACGCCTCTCTTTTAGCAAGCATTAGGTCTTACAGACAACGAGTTTAGTAATTTTCCACTTCGCAAATTGATATCAAGAAAGAGAATTGACACTTTGCTTTTGATTCCTAAGATCGCCAAATGGCGCGAAGGAAGAGCATACGCAATGTGAAAATTCTACTAACACAAATCATATGGAAATTATTTTACTCTTTAGAATCATAGAACAAGTGTTTTTAAAGTGTGATGTAAAGTTTTACAAGTGAATTTGATCTCCAAGATCACCTAGAAGGCGCGAGGAGAGAGCATACACACTTTACAAGCTTTGTACAAGCTAAGAAATGAATACACTTAAGCGATGCAAGCTGAAATAACAAAACAAAACCCCGCATCTACCTTGTTAGTCTTAAAAAACCTTTAGAAACATTTAGCAAAATGAGTTTAGAGCTTGGAGAAAAAATTTCAAATTTTAACATAGACACATTCGCGCCCAGAATGACACCAACGCGCCCTAGCCAATGGATACGTGCCCTAACCGACACAGACATGTGGCAGGAAAAAATGAAAGAGGGGTATAACACCTACATAGGCTTGTGAGACAGGTATGCTAGGGTTTTGACGCATGCGCTCTCTATTCAACAGTTACACCTGCAGGGAAAAATGTCAGAAAACACAGTATGGTAGTCGACACCAACACATCCAAAGACACAGAAACGCTCAAAAGTCAACAGAGACGTCGATGTTTCAATGGAGACGCATCCAGGTCAAAATGACAGGGTTTACATAGTAAAAAAAATAAATGCCAACACGTCCAGAGTGACAGCTACACTCACCAACCAACGGAGACGCCCACCTCTCGATGGAGACGTAGCTTGTTCTAAAAGAATTGTCAAATGTGTAATATTCTTAGACATGTACATGACCAACTCAACACCAGCGCTAGGGTTTCGACGGAGACATGCCCTATCCAAACACCTTTGCGTACCCCCTGAAAAACCTACAAAATTCATGGATTTCGAAATTGTCAAAAGAAAATAGGTTATTTATTAGTCAAAGAAGCTTATTTCTATGCAAACAAGGGTGATTTAACTAGCTTTAGAAATGGAAATAAACAAATAACAAGTTGTTTCCTCTAAAAAACTTGTAAGTGAACTTTGAAAAACTTAAAATACCTCCATTAATGGAGGATGGACATAAGTGTCCCACTGGGTGTGCCAAATTTGTTCAAAGAAAGGTTGCAAAAGTTATGGAATGGGGTTAAGAACACTCAAGAACTCTAAAGCTTTATGCAAAACCAATCAATGGACCATCAGTTAAGAAATAAACAAATATTCCTACTTTGCATGCATTAGTTTAAAGCGAACAAGAAAACTTAGAAAATGTAATTAAACTCTATTCTTGAAAGCTTAATCAAATGAGCCTAACAAGGATCTAAGCAATCGGTTTATGCTTTAAGAGAATGGGATCTCACCATTAATGGCTTCAAGGCCAATGGTTCTTTCCCATTTACTCCATGTTGTGTGGTGAAATTCAAAAGACAAAGCAAGATAGCTCAATAAGAAGAAATAAAGCTCCGAATCCTAGTAATAATATTATAGTTTATGTTAGAGGGAAGAAGTGTTCTTGAAAATGAGAGGCGGGGTAGTGGGTAATTAATAGTTTTCCATTTGGGAAATGGAAGGCTTTTTGGTGCATCTAGGACTAAAAGGGAGTCAACATGTTAATTAGCAAGTCAAGGTAAGATTTGACTAAGTTTAGAAGAGGTTGATCATGTTTTAGGGTAATTAACCTAGGTTAGACTAATTAATCTTGTTTAGAGAGAATTTAGTTCTGGGAGGGTTCCGAAAGGCATAATCAATCTAATGAAATGGATTGATAGTCTAGGAAGCTAATAGAGGCGGTGAAGAAGAGAATTTTTGCCAAGAAGAGGCTATAATAGCTAATTTAATTGACGTATAAGAGAAATAAGACCAAAAGAGTGTCATAAAAGGGGAGTTAGATAGATCTAACTGATGATGTGTTGTCAATTTGCGAGGAAGAGAATACTTAGTGCAATATTAGAGATAATAATGCTTTGATCAAACTACAGGTGTCTACATTTTCCCCTCTTTTGGGGTGACGTAAGGGAGATGAAGGGGTCCATTTCAGTATAAGGGAGACCCCTAATGTGAAAAGAGACCATTACAAATGCCACATTTAGCCCAAATTCGAGATTGGGTAATGTGGCTCAAAGAAATAGATGGCGGGGCCCACCCAAATGAAAATTTGGTGGTCCCAAACCACTAAACACAAGATTACAAACATAATAACATCACTAATGCAAGAGGGGGACCATTAGGTCCTTAAACAAGTTTACTACAAGGCTCGACAAATTAACAATAACATAGGTAAATTAGGAATCAAAAATGGTGTCCCGCAAATGAATACACTACATACACACAATGTTACACAAAGATCATGCATGGCTAGAGAACTCATCTTAGTCAATCGATTGTGCAACTTAAGGTGCAACTCTGAAACCCACGTTCTTCTGTGTGACCTGTAATCTTCACACTCAATTCACACATTAACCACACTTGCTTGATACATAATAAATAAGAGAAATAATCCAATATAACGAGAACCAAATCAATCATGTATATTCATTCTAGCTATTCAACAATCGATAATTATTTCACTTATGATTGACAATCCAAATCTAGAAAGAAACCAATATCCAAACGAGATAACCATTCAAAATGTCACATATGTTTCTATAGTAGATCAAAACATAGAATTCATCCAAGTTATTCCATGATAACATCCAAAGCAGAATCATCATAATTAATGGTCATAATATGAAATAGATTCGTCATTCATCCATCATCTATCTAGTAAAATCCATCTAAGTTGCATCATGTTAGTATCCATAATAGTGTGGGTATAAGAAACTAGCAATATTTATCATAACAGTTTATTGGCACAACGTGCCTCAAACGTCACCTATGTCACAAGAGTAATTTACGACAAAATAATATAATGATTAAATAGTATTTTATCACTCTCTATAATCCAGAGAATAAGATGAGTCAACAATAAAATAATGAAGGAGGATGGTGGGCATTACATTGGGTTTGGAGTTTTGGGGAGGACTTAAATTTACAAGTTATTTGGATTCGAAATTTAATTCTCGAGATGTTCTTACTTTTGATATATTATTATTATCAGAATTTTGTCATTATATATTTTGTAGTGTCCTTTCTGTTATGCTTGGTCGGTGAGAAGTTTGCGCCCCCTCGCAAAGCGAGTGTTTCATCAGTTGCGGGTTAGTATCTCATTAAATAAATAAAAAAATAATAAGAGATTATCAAAATGGAAATTTAAAATAATAAATATATATATAAATGATTAGAAATTTTTTTTTTAATAAAAAAACCAAGTGGATATTTATTTGGCGGAGAATTTATGGAAGGGGTGGAATAATGGAGTAAAGGAGAAGTGCGTGGAAGAGGAATGAATCTTGTCAGGTGTTGTTATTGTAAATGCCCTGGTATGCAGGGTAAAATTATGAACTTGGATGCATCCTCCCTGTCTGCATGAATTGGGAAAAGGAAATACGGTTTTTTCATCCTTCGAGGCGTGTAGGATAGAGGGATATTTTCAGACGTGCTAGTTGCAATGGCCCTGGTAGACTTGTATGCAGAGAGTGGGAGCATAGAATAGGTGCATGAACTCTTGACAGAATGCCTCAAAAAACATGTTCTCATGGTCAGGGATGATTGTAGGCTACAAACAAAATGGATATATTAAAAAGGATTTAGAAACTTTCAAGAAAAATGCAATTGGCGGTTGTAGTGTCAAACTCCACAACCTTTGTTTGCATCCTATGTACATGCAGTCATGCAGACATAATGGATGAGGATGGACATGTTAGTCAGGGAAACCCTTATTGTATTACACGTGAAATTTATCTTTATGTATACATGATTGACCTTCTTACCATGTTGGCTATCTTGAGGGCACCCCAGACTTTTATGAAGATGTCATTCAAAACTGTAGTAGTCGTGTGGATTTGTTTTTTGGTTCTGTGAAAAATGGGTTTTTTGGATACGCCTTAGAACTTTTCAAGTAAAAGCGATGGACAGTTTAAAATCCATACTCTTCTTTACTCTCCACCCGAAAGACATTAATACATAACAACGTAGGGCCCCTACCCATCTGTGTATTCTTATCCAAACACCCCTCGTAACCATTATTATCTTGAGGGTACAATCATACGGAGAAGTTGAAGGGAACCAAGGTTTTTAGTGGCTTCATGGAGACGGATCTTATAAATGAGAAGTTGTTGCAAGGTGTTATGGAGGCACAGAGAGATCCTTGGTAAGCATATCAAGGATTTGTAAAATATTGTACATGTGCAGTATTGAATTACATGCATAAATCCCCTTACGCAAGAAATGGTAGGATACCAAGAGACATATTCCCCCCTAAGGTTGTCATATGTCTGCAAGAAATTTTTTAAAAATTAAAGACAGTTACAAAATGAGAAGCTTGGGAATTTATCGCTCTTGTGGTGATGTTATTACCCAGGTTAGAGAATTCTTTTTTCGGATAATGGTCCTAAGTAGGCAGGCTTGACCATAAGGCATATGATGAAGCAAAAAATATTCAAGTTTTCATTGCATTTAATGCTTTTGCTCCAAGTGCCACAAAATAGATTAGTTTTATAACAAATTCTTTACATTCCTAAAGAGGGGTTGGAATCAGAAATGCTAACAAAGAGTCTTGTCGGCTACTTGCGGACAATGCTCTAGAAGATATGAGAGAAATATATAGAGTAACGAGAACTGTTTGACAAAATACCTATATTAAATGTGGTCACATGGATTGTGATGTTGGGAAGGTATTCAATGATGAAGATATGAGTAAAATCCTCTAGCAAGTGTGTAAACCAGTATAATGTGGAGGCTTGCATAACATTCATGATTTTCTCTTCAGAATGTCGCAAGGGATATAGTGTGGCAGCTTGTTAACCATATATACATTTCTCCTAGTGTACCCATTTCATTTTCTCCTCTCAGACATGGTTTCTCTCTATTCTCACGTATTTTCTCGTATTGATAGTTTTCCATTCTTTTTTTTCATTCAAATTAAACTTAAATAATGAGTATGATTTGGTAAGATAAAATATCTTTCATTGCGTAACATTAAAAATTACGTTATATTTTTCACAATTCAAAATGACCTTTTTAAGTGTTAACCTTGCTCCCAAGTCGTATACTATGGAAAACTTAGATGATGAAACTGGATAATCGAATCCACTTTGTTGGTGATACAAACTTGGGTTTTATTTTAAACCTACCACTTTCTCATCTTTTAACAATTAATAAAATATTATTTTCAATGGCAAGCAAAATACCTATCTGAACCCTATAACGAGAAAGTTGATGTTTGACCTTGTTTGTTGGTGATGAGACATCACATCATCTTATGAAACAACTTCCAATGATCATTTGGTCATTTAACATCAAGTTCCTAGAAGCCTAGTTGACCATTTCACATCTTTGGAACAACTGTTGAAAGTGTAAAATTCAGTTTGGTTCTGGCTCTCGGTTTAGGCCTCATGTCGAGAAATGAGATTTTGTCTCCGCATACCTCTAGAATTTCTCCTTGACAATTGCAATCAACTATTATTTTTTAGCAAATAAAATCAAGGGGATAGTTTTTCAAAGAGATTTTTTAGGCCTCTGGTCATTCTACAACAAGGACAAACTAATATAATTGCGACAAGTAGTGTTGGAAAGGTAGCCATTGATTGAACCTTGTTCACCCAGTTTTAAGTTCGGTCAGCTCCAAGGGTTTCCCTTTATATAGGTGATTAGGTGAGAATTAAAAAATTGTGTGTTTAAGTCTTGTGCATTGGTCTTTAAAATCATTTTTGTAGCCATAAGGGATAAATTGGTCATTTTTGTAAACTTTGTAGCAAAAATGGGAAAATTGTTGTAGGACCTTATTCAAGTCAAATACCTATCAGGAAACTTGTAGACACTAAGATATGAGTGTATGGAACCTCCCTTATTTTATTGTTTTCAGAAAATTGATTATGGGGAAAATGGTGTTTCTCTCTCTTCTCTTTCTATCTCTCTAGTTTTGGGAAATGAAATTACGTATGAATTTCTTACTTTCACTTGTTGTGTGCTAAGTGTTGTATTAATTGTGAATGGAAAATTAGGAAACTGTGAATTGTGTTATATTGTAGGAGGGTGCCATGCCAACATTTTTGCTGACCATGTTGTCGTTGCAAGTACCATGGATAGAAGAAACCAATAACGTGTTCAATATGTTGTGATGACATGTACCATTGAGATGAATACATTGTATATTGTAAACAATAACACTATTAATGAGGTTTTATAGAATGACATTGTTGCATTAGGAAAGATAAAATTTTTTAATCTTTGTAATGAAATGATAACCTTACTCATATGGATATGTAATGAGCTATATTTGCATTTGCATGTTTTGGAGTTTGTATGGTAGTTGTGGAGAACATCAAATGAAATAATCTTGTTGTTGTATGATAAGTTCAATAGTTTAACATTGTTAGGGTATTATTTAATAAGATATCGGGATGAATCTATTCTAATAATAAATCTTTTGGTGTGGATAGTCCCCTTGAGCTTTCCCTCGTGCCCTTATTTCTGTAGCGGGACAAAACACCTTAGTCAACTTTTAATTGTGTTACCTATGTTGGCTATTTGAGACTAGGTTCTTCCTTATGCCAAGAAAATGGGTCTTACTTGTGTTTTCTTGACCATCTTGTAGAAGGTGAACATTATACCTTCTCCTTCCTTCACACATGACCCATGGGAATGTCTCTTCTTTTCCCTCATGGCCAATTTTCTTCTCCATAAGTAAGGAATGAAAAAAAAAGTTAATGATGCTAAGCTCATATTGTGAAAGAAGCCCTTTGGGACATGACTAAGGCTTAGGAACAAAATTGTTACCTTTTCTAGAAATAACGGAATACCTTGGGCTTTTACAAAGGTCTTGTGAGATAAGGATGTTTGAACAATATAGTATTGATCTGTAGTATGACATAGATCCCTTGGAGTAAATGGGAATGAATTAAACCTAGGACCATTAAGAAGTTATCTGGTGGAAAAAATTTTGTAACTAACTCTTGCAATTAAAATTATTTTTGTAAAATGATGGCCTAAGAGAAAAGTGAGAATTGAAACTTAATCTCGTAACTCCTTGCTAAGTCATTTTTTCTGATATTAAATGTAAAATGAAATGTCCCATGTGGGAACATGCAATTCAAATACATGAGCTCTTATTCAACTTGTGTATGTAGCTTATAAATACTTCCAATCAATTATATCTTCAAGATGTACCACAAGTTTAAAGTTAAACTTGAGACCATCCCCCTTTTAGCGTAATTTCAAGTGAAAACCATGCTCATCCCACTTACTTTATGCGAGCATTCAATATGTAATACAAGTAACACGAGTTGTTCCATGCGTAACATAGCTTTTGAAAATAAGAATCCTAATTGGGAAAAATTAATGGTTAAAAAGGTATAGTGTCACTTTTGTGACATGAGGGACGTGATGTCTAATGCAACATAATTGTATGGTTGTATTAGAAACTTAGTTACAATGGAAGTCAATTAAAAATGTAAGTGCTTGGGATTAAATGTGCATTTAGAAAGTGTATTTTTAACAACCTTGAAAGGTAATCAAACAAATTTTGGTGAATTGTGAAGTGTGGTGGTGCCTCACGTAGTACCTTGAGAGATTCCTGAATCAAATAAAATGTAAAATTTATGATATTAATATTGATAGTTTGGTAGGTTGGAGAGAATATTGGGATGAGTGTGAGAAAATAAAGGTGGATATATAAGTGGAAGGTTGAGATATGTTTGGAATCCTTGATATGATTTGACTCCTCATTATTAGGAGAGAAACTTTGGATAAATATCTCTCACCCATATTAATAAAGTGATCCAAATGTTTGAAATAATAAGATATTTATTTCGTGTGTCAAAGTTTACGTTTTATATTGTTAGTTTGCTTACATAAACTCTAATCAAATATAATATTTGGTATCAGAGCAAGTTCATCCTATTCATTTAATGGAATTTTGAGCTTAACTTAGGGGAAATTATATTTAGAATTCGCCCTATAGATTAGAGTTGTGATAGAAAGATAACTTGTAGTTTTATTATAGATTCTTATTTACCAGTATATGCAATTCAGTTTGGTTTTTCTACTGCGTTGTTGCGTGAATTTCAAATATGTTCAAGCCACATTGCATATTGTATTGGAATATATAGACTTGCATGGTTTCTCACATCAACCAGGCCATGCGGAGGTGTAAACATCAACTAGTGTGTTTATTTTGTTAAAGTTACACATTTGAGGCACATCTACGTTTTCTTAATCGACTTATCGATCAAATTTACATTGGACATTCTCGGTCTATGAAGATTTCTTCTTGAGTTGTGTATGTGCGCGAACCTGGTAGAAGACTATTCAAATTCTTTATTGGATAGCATATCAATACACACATTTTTATATTTATGCATTCTTATTGGCTTGGTTCTACAAACCCATGATCATGGAGACCACATGATTTGAGTGTAGCATGAAATAAAATCAACTCTCTTGATTTGATTCCATTATTTCTACCTCCACTCGTAAAGAATAGTGAGATTTTTATTGTTTTACAACTATTTGGACATTAGATGTGGCATTTCTCCTGACATGTCATACCACTGTACCAGTGATTGCTTTGTACACATTCAACATGATATGAAATTAAGAGTAACGAAACAACTTCCTACGCTAATCTTGAGGAGAGATATTATGCAAAACTTTCAACATAGTAAAATAGTTACAGAAATATCAACAACATATTCATAACAGAAACACAAACACCAGATATACGTGGGGAAAATCCTTTCGGATAAAAAACCCCACACTCCAAAATCCCACTCAATTTATTTCAAATCTAATAACAAAATTACATACAATTTTAGAGCAAGTTTCTTACAGGAGTATCACCAGAAACAATTCTCAAAGGATTAAAACTCACCACACCAATTGCTTTTCCAAGCCTTCAATTTATAGACCTCCAGTTATACAAGAAACCATCTATGGTTTACAAAACCATGTGCCAAACCTCTCATGAGGTGGATAGAATTAAAGAACAAGATTTTAGTCTAAAATTAGGCTCCCACGTCCACAATATTCTCCCCTATTTTTGACCCTTACAGATGTCATAAAATCTGTCATAATATCTCTAAAAATAGTCCTTCCATGATATACTATCATATGGTAATATTTTTCCAACTCCTATTTCTATTTTTAGAGCCTAGACAATGTGAAATGGTTATAGGAAAATCTTAAATGAATAAACTAAACAAGGTTGAGATAGCTCATTTGCAATAATCTCCCACTTATCAAATACCTTGTAAAGGCCAAGGGAAAGATACCATCATGGATCAACTTCTAGGGGCCGAGAGGCCCATAGACTCGGAACACCCCCTTAATTTTGCTGTGCTCATGGGATTAGTTAATGCATTTGCAACATTCGCAACTATCTCTACCTTTTCTAGCTTCACCCTTCTATCCTCGACCATATCTCTCATGAAGTGATACTGAACATCAATGTGTTTGGTCCTGGCATGAAAATTCGGGTTCTTCACAAGGTAGATTGTGCTCTGACTATCACAGTATATTGTAATTGCACCCTGTTTTAATCCAATATCTGAACACAAACAATTCAGCCAAATGGCTTCTTTACAGGCATGAGTAGCTACCATGTACTCTGCCTCAGTAGTGGACAAAGCGACCACATCCTGTCACTTGCTCATCCAACTAATTGCACCACTATTAAGAGTAAACACATATGCATTGGTGGATCTTCTACTCTCGACATCACCAGCCCAATCTGAATCCACAAAACCATGAATAAGTAGGGAATGTTGATCTCCTCTTCCATGAAAACATATAGAGTAATCTGATGATAAGAACTTTGCATACAATAAATCTATAAATTTTATAATATAACACAACACCAAATATATGGGGGGCCAAGATGCCCAAATATGCAAAATAATACCCTTAAGGTAGGGCAACACCATACAATGCTCCTTAAGAAAGGAGTAACTCCAAAATCTCCCAAGATGGGAATCCACTTCGAGGGGTACACCTCCAATACACCTCTACCAAGTAGAAGACTCAACTCATACATACATGACCTCATAATGATACTCACATCCTTTAAATAGGATGGGTAACACCTAATCCCAATGTAGGCCGACCCATTACCCAATATAATTAATTCATATGTGAGCCCATATAACTAACTAAGGGGATGTGTGCCACACATCGACATCTCCATCAACCCATATACATTATAATATCATATCCCATGTGAACCCATACATATAACTAAGGGGATGTGTGCCACATGGCAACATCTCCATCAACCCATATCTATTATATTATCATATCCCAAGGTACATAGCATTGAATCCTTCTTTGACATGTTTCATCCCCGAAACATAAGAAGAACCCATATAATGAGTGTGCTTTAAATTATTGCACACTTATCGACATGCTCGATCATCCAACCACCCATATGAAATCCTAGTGGGTGATGTTTCTCCCAACTTGATTCCATATTCCATTGTGCTTGTCTGATTCCATCTTGGTCCATATGTGTTCCTCCTCGTCATCCATGCATATCCATAATGATTATTCCTATGATTCCATGTCATACAATTATTGTTCCATTGATTCCATGTATAGCCAAAATTATTACTCCTCCAATTCCCTATATATCCATATAGTTTGCTAACCTCATGTGTCCGAGAATGTCTCCATGATGTTTTCCTCTCATGATGATATGGGTGTCTATATGGTGCAACCTTAGTATGTGCAACCTTATCAATCTTTTCCTCTACTTTATTTTCCAACTTGTTTGTTATTTCTTTTTTCTCTTGAGTAGAGAAATTATTTGTGACTTTATATTCTTCATCCTCTCCTTCTGATTCATCCTTATTCCCTTCTTCACCATCTTCAAAATCATCTTCATGCTATATTTTGACCTTTATTCATTCTTCGCTAAGTGTGATATCCTACAAAATGACCTTCTTTCTCTTGTATCAAATCTTTATGAACTACTTTCGTACATTAATATCGATAGTTCTCAAAGTCTTTAACCAAGGATATCCAAGAACAATATTCAAAGCATAAAAATATGAATGTAAAACATTTTTGTACACAAAGACCTTCAAATATTTTTACCATCTACTTGGGTTTCCTTAATATGCTTTGCTTGAACCTATAGTGTTGAGCCACATCCATGTTGATGAAATTATGCTTGTCATTAGGATTTATGGACACAATCACCTTCTTCCTTTGAATGCATTAATGAAACCGAAATTCCTCCTCCTCCCATATACATCATAATATCATATCCCTATGTACATATCTACCTCTATTTATGTTGATCAAGGCACTAAATTGTACAAGTTTAATTGTGCTTCCTCTTCTAATTCTTCCTCCTCCTTGTGAAGCATGTGCTAATGGGTCAACACATTATGGCATGAGAGCACCAATTGTTTATAAAAGTCTCCAATAGATGTCCAAGTTGGGCATGGTTCATGGATTGCCAACTATTTCTCCTAAGCATGGTGTTTGTGAAGGTTGTACTTTTAGAAATATTGTCATTGATGTCAAACGAATAATGATGTAAAAGAATGTTGTCAAAGGAATGATGATGTCAAAGAAATTAGATTACATGTCTTATATGTTGGAAATAATTGTCATTAATGTCGAAGAAATTAATCAATCAAGGAAAAATCATTACAGTTTGAATTTTGCATGTCGTGCAACAAAGAAAACATTTTGTAGTCTTTCGCAGGTTTTTGTAGTGTATCATAGGTTTTCAAAAGCCGCGCAACAAAGGAATTCACTTTGTAATGTTACGCAGGTTTCCAAAGCTGCGCAAAGAAGGGGGACAATTTTTAGTGTCCCACGGGTTTTTGAGGTGAGTATGCCGCGGAACAAAGGAAGTGTTTCATAGTGGTTCGCGGGTGGTAACAAGTTTTAAAATGTTGCGTAACAAAGGATTTTGTCATAAATAGACCGCCGATGTCAAAGAAGGGCCGCAGAGGTCAGAGATTGTTGCAAAACAAAGCGGAAGACAAAAATAGACCGCAAAGGTCAAAGAAGGGCCGTGGAGGTCCAGGAATGCTCCGAAACAAAAAAAAAAGGGCAAAGCAAGTCCGCGGAGGTCAAGGGAAGCCGCGAAACAAGGTGAAAAAAGAGCAAGCTTGTAGAAGTTGAGGAAAAATCAGAAATTCAAATATCAGTCTGGAAAGGCCAGCTCAAGCTAAATATCCAAAACAATAATATTTTGGCCGACCCTTAGAAGGTATTACACCAATTTTTTAGAGATGAACATGATATATAAAGGGATTTAATTGCAAAGTTTTTTAGCAGCTCAAGTACAGTAATGGCGAATTGCTAAGGAAGAGAGAGAGCAAGATTAAGGAGAAGGGCAGATTTCTGCATGAAAAATCATGGAAGATTTGTAAGGGCAGATTTCTATGCATGAGAAGAATGAATTGACGATTATCCAAGGCATTGAAGGAGTGGAATCAAATAGAAGATCTTTCAAGCTAAGTATGTGAAGGAAAGTTAATTAATTCAAGGGCAGATTTGTGAGATGAATTAAATGAGAGATTTTAGAGTTAAATGATCATTGAAAAAGCAGATTTTTGACAGTGCAAATACAGCTGAGTTTTGTGGATAAGTGTTTGTTGTTTTTATACATTGTATGAATTGATTTGAAGGTTGGTGCTTCCGAAGAAAAGAAATTGGTGTCTCTTACTAAGTTGGTGCTTGGTTGTGGGGATTGGTATTTCCAATAGGTTGGTGCCTACAAATTTATTGTTTTGAATTGTGACTGGATTTGGACAGTAGATCCAAGCAGTCTTTTTCTCTGTGGTTTTCTCCCGAAAGGGTTTCCACATACATCTTGTGTTCTATGATAGTCAAATTATTGTTATTGTTTTTATTAAGTTTGAAAAGAATTAAATAATTTATTTATATTAATTCACACCCCCCCCCCCCTCTCAGTATAAGTGTGTGCTCATCATGTACACTTGGAAAGCACCACAGGGAGAAGTTCAACAATAAAAAAGCTTGGAAGGCCAAAGAGCCTTCGGAGCTTGTGCATAGTGACCTAACAGGGCCAATGGAAAAAGCCACTCTTTCAAGTTCAAAATATAAATTCTCACTTTCATTAATAGTTTTTCCATGTGCATTTGGGTTTATTTCTTCAAGTTTAATGACCAAATGCTTGAGAAGTTTAAAGATTTTGTAGCCTTTGTTGAAAAGTAAAGTGATGTGTTCATTATAATTATGGATTGCAGCATACAATTGTTCAGTCTACATTTTGATTTGAATGCTTACCCAGGCTATTCAAGATGTTATACCAAAAGAAGCTTGGAATAGGCAAAAGCCTACAATTTCTCATTTTAGGATTTTTGGTTCTAATAAAATGGTTCATATTCCATCTAAGAAGCAAAAGAAGCTAGCAGCCAAAAGCCACAAATGCATTCTTTTGGGAAACAGTGAGGAGTTCAAGGTATATCAATTGTACGATCTAAAGTCGCAACAAATGATTATTAAGAGGGATGTTAAGGTCAAAGAGATCTAGACCCCATTTGACAAGACATCTCATTCCATACCAAATGAATCGTCTTCTAATGTTCCTTGAGTGGTATTTGATGATGCATCACACTCAAATGAAGAGACATGGCCTATTACACTTGTAGCATCTACACTGCTCAGTCTTGTTGTTGCATGTAAAGCTCCTCTTCTATTATGGGCCAATCGAACCCTTAAAGATGCAGGCTCTAATGTTGGTGATGTAAATGATCCTAGGAAGACTTAAATGACAAAATTTTGGCTATTTCACCTCCCAATCAAGGCACGAGTTATGGACAATTGTGATCCCCAAATCTCTGAGTAAGCTCGAAGTAAGCAAGCATTATTCACAATGAATACAACTCCCTATTGAAGAATGAAACTTAGGAGTTGGTTACTCTTCCTCCTAAGCAAAATCTTGTAGATTGCAAATGGATGTACGAGACAAAATTTGCATCTAATGGTGAGATCAAAAAGCACAAAGCTCTTACTCTTTTGGCATTGAGCATAGGGCAAAGCATGGTGGTCCTTTGCTAGGACACTGAGTCAGACTAGGCTAGTGATATTTACAATAGAAGTCAACTTCTAGTATTGTATCTTAGCTTTTGATTGGGTGCTTGGCAGACCAAGAATCAATCAACCATTTCCCTCTCTACAACTAAAGCAGAGTATAGAGTTGTTAATGTTGTACAAGTAATAGTTTGGATTCACAAAAGGCTAGAAGAGTTGGGGTTGCGTCAACAAGAACCCATTATTCTCAAATGTAACAATTGGCTGAGAATTGTGTGTTTCAGGCACAGCCCATGCATATTGAGGTTCATCGTCTTTATATCCGACAGTTAATCATGGTCGAACAGTTCACCTTGAACATTACATGACATAATACCCAATTGTCAACATCTTTTACAAAGGCTTTGACAAAGACCAAGTTTCAAGACATGTCAGGTCTTAAAGGAGTTGTCATTAGGGGGTATGATTGTGTAATGCAACCTTCCCATAGGATCTCTAAGTCTTTTTCTTTCCCCTAAGTAAAAATTATGGGGGTATGTTGATGATTATATTTACTTAGATATTGTATACATAGCCAATACAAGGCTTACTATGTGTACCTAATTTGTGTAGAGATTCTTTTTTTTCTTTTTTAAAAATCTATTCATACACATGAAATTTTTTAATATCGTCTTAGGTTTAAGTTTAAGATTATTAATTTATTTAATTCAAATTTATACAATTTTTTTTTATTTAGTGTTTGCGTTTAGTGCCTAGGATGTTATAATTTAATGTTTTTTTATATTTTTCATATTATAGAGTTTGTAGTGTATAAAATTTTGTTATAATTATTGAGTCTAGAAAGTAATTAAATATTTCTCTCTTAGTAATAGTTTTTGTTTAGTTAAGTGTTATGTTTAACATAACATATTTTATCGTGTTTTTCATTTTATTGTTTAGTGTCAAAAATTGACAAAAAAAACAAAAAAAAAACCTTACGTACGCATTTTTGGTGGTAACTGATGTCCATTTTTTAATTGAACCTATTGATCAAATCCAATTGAGTTAGCAACAAATAGATGGAGGATGGAGGTAACAAAGGAAAGAGGTCAATCATCGACATCTCTCTAGCCGCAAGTGACGGGGATGCACAATGGTGTTGTGGAAATTTCTTTCAGTTGTGTGTTTAATTTTTGTGAAAATAAGATCAAATGATAATTCCTATTCAATTTTTGTGATAAGTGAGCTCCTGTGTGAGCGATATTTCTTGCATTTTTTCTTGATGCCAAATTGTTGTGGACGAAATAAAAGCACCAATGTAAGATAGTTCATGGATCTTGAAAGGGTTTGTTGGAGGATCCAGAAAACCACACAAGGTGGACAATTGATGGGGCCTATTTGTGTCAAGGTTTTTGGTAAACTTATTTAAAACCATGGAAGGAGAGAGCCTTTCTTTAGATCAAGGTCATGAGTCACATAGGTGGGGATGTTACAGGAGTGAGCACACTAAAGATGAGGGTGTGAATGTTTATACACCACGTTTGCACTAAGGGGGGAATGTTACAGATATTTAATGGTTAGTGATCACATTTAAATAATGTGTGTGACAACTTGTATTTGTAATAGTTAGCATTCAATAATATTGTAAGTAATATGTGAAGTTGTGATAAACAACTCGTGGATATTTTTGTAGGTTGGAGAGAGTATTGGGATGAGTGTGAGAAAATAAAGGTGGAGATATAAGTGGAAGGTTGAGATATGTTTGGAATCCTTGATATGATTTGACTCCTCATGATTAGGAGAAAAAAATATGTATAGATATCTCTTACCCATATTAATAAAGAGAATCAAATGTTTGAAATAATAATTTATTTATTTTGTGTGTCGAAGTTTACGTTTCATATTGTTAGTTTTCTTACATAAACTCTAACCAAATATAATATAATGGAGTCACTATAAACAATTGCAATAAAGAATTATACCTGATAGGGTATACTCCTTATAAGGTAAACATTGAATGAAATGACAATTATTCACTCTTTTTAATGAGAACTCAGGTCCTTGTATGATAATGTGTTTCCAATTAAATGTTGTAAAATAAATCATTTTCCTTGGTAATAAAAAAGTAACCAAGAAATAATGTGCTTATGGAACATGTCTATCCTTAAGTTCTCATGTGGTCTGGAGTCATTGCATTGTGTTCATCCTTTTGAGTAAGTTTAGAAGTAGTGTGATTTTGGTGTTATCCAGTTATATATGTGGGTCCATGTTTGTCTAATCCTCTCATGTGATATTGAGTTATTTTAAGTGAGATCAAGTGTTGTCGTATAACAAGTAATGAAAGACAAAAAAATATCCTGGTTTTTTGGGTCTTTTGTTTTGTTCCTTCATGTGTGGGTGTTACAGCTGGTTGTTAATGCATTATGATCCACTCATCTTCAAGTGTTATGAATATTGGGACCATTACTTGGGATATTTTTAAATACCATATTGAATTATTTAGAAATACTACCTTCTTTTTCCTGGGCTTGTCTAGTAGGTCTTTCCATCTTTTTCCACATGCTATAAATGATGTCCAGAAGTTTTTGTCTGTATAATTTTCAATTTCTGAAATAGATTCTTCCAACCTAGCCACATAAATATCTTTTAGCTAATGTATGTGTACGTAAGCTTTAAAGGTGGTAATCAAATTGTTAGGAGTGGGAAAATCACGCCTCATTAAGATACCTATCATTTCTTGAATGTTAGTGGATTCTGCAACTTTTTCAACCTAAATTTGTTGGTTTTTTAGAGTGATTTAAAATCCCTTACTTAAACTTCTCCTGTAAATAATTTGATCAGAACTTTGGTCTAATTCCCCAATATAAACATGTGAAAAAATAATTCACATAGCAGATTATTCAACTCTGTATTATTGGTTGCATAAGCCTTTATGAATTCTTTGTCATTTGCTAAATCACATGGCATATTATTGGATAGTCTAAAATTTTTTAATTTGAGGAATTTTTCTCTTGGGAACATGGCATAGAAGTTTTATGGCCTTCTTCAAGTGAGTAGAAATTCACCTATTTGGCAAGCTATAGTGAATTTTCCTTCTAGAGTTATATTACTTTCCTTCAAATTCTAGATTTATGTCTCTAATTCTTTATTCTTAACATCCACATTTATGAAATCATACAAATGGGACATCCAAGAAAGAATTATCTTAGATATTATAATGGGAAAGGAAAATTCATTTTGAATCTCCTTATCACTTGATTTTTCTATGAGTTACTGACTAACAATCGTTCCTCGTTTTCCTTATCGTTAGTAATTTCTTGTTGGAATGTATACATATTAATTTGAAAAATAAATAGAAATTGATTCAATTTCAACTCCCTTTTCTTTTAATATATTTCCTAATGATAATACTTTATTTTCTCTTTCTTACACTCTACTATTGACACTATCCAACTCTATTTTCAGCTATGTTATCTTACATTCAGAGTTTTCATTTTTTTCATTCAGAAGTTCTACCTTTAAAATCTAAATTGATACATATTTCTCATTCAGTAGTTGTTTGAGTATTTTGATTTCTTCATTATTCATTTTTAAGGAAATTTCAGCCTTAGAAAAATCCATTACCTAACTTACTTGTTTGTATTATTCATTAAATGAATTTGGTTATCCTTCTTGTTATGGCGATGAATGGAAATTTTATTCATCTAGTTACATGGGGTCCTTCCCTTTATCAATTAATTGAGGATAGTTATAAGGTTTTTCACCTTCATATTCTACAAGAATAGTGGTGGAAGGCATGGTCTCCTTAAATGTCCCTTGTGCAAGCAACTGGTCTAAAGGTTCTTGAGGGAAAGTGAGAGGTGTTGGCATGTGTGTGTTTGTGTTTTCATTGATGTAAAAGGTTAAAGAGGAATTACTGATAAAGGATGATGGAAAGGATTGTAATAGGATGCTTGTACTAATGATGTCATGGGGAAAACAAGAAGTGACATGCTCTAAGAGTGGAAATGGTGAGAATTGCTTTGTGTAGTAGGCCTAATCGAAAGGTCTAGTCATCATAGGTGATGACATATGAAGGATAGAGACACATGGAGGATTTTTAAGCATGGTAAGGGATTTGAGAGAATATTAGTGGTGTGTTGAGACACTCATACATGTCTTAGAGGGTGATTTAAAGGTGTAAGTAGGGTTTGCAGGTCTTCATCTAGACCTAGTATGGGTGTTTGGTGGCCTAATAGAGTATGATGATTAGTTGCAGAGGTGTATGGGCCCATGATGACATGCATATGAGTGATACATGTTGTCTAAAGGATGTTACGACCTTTTGAAAAGTTTTAAAGTATGGTTATAGTGTGAACCTATTTCCTAGGTCCAAACTAGACATAATTGTATGGCGTATCTAGGAAAGTCATGGTGGTTAGGAAGATTTAAATCTGAGTATGATTAGGTGAGAATTTGGGGAAGTTGAGAGATGTGGTCAAAGTTTCAGGTGTATGTGATAATAATCTTGCAAGATATGATGATTTGAGTCCCCTAGCTCAAGAAGTTGAGTTTCCTAGCTCGATATGAGATATTTTGTGTTGGTTGGCATTTGTAAATTTTACATGGGGACCTGAGCCATTCAAGGATGATGGGGTATTGAAATAAGAAGGTTTCATAGGTGGAATGAAGTTAAATAATGTCATGTGCTTTATGAACAATCATTAAGAAGTGAATGAGGTAAAAAACCCAGCCTAAACCCTAGTTCATGAGCGATAGAGGAAAACCTAATGGTGTGAGATAAAAATGCATTGAATCATAAAATGTGATGATTTGAGGATGGAAACGAATCTCCCATATTTCATATGGTTGTGATTTGGAGTCTTGAATGTAGGTAGATTCCACTCATATTTACATGTTTCTAGGAAATTCTATTTGTATCTCAGGTTTTCCATTAGACTTAATATTTAAATTGATGTTCTAGATAGATGGAGAGCTATGATATATTTTTGAAGTGATTTTAGGTCTTGGTGAAGCCATTTGGAGGTTTGCATAGGTCCAAATGTGAAGACTTGTTTTTTAGGTCTAATAGATTTTTTTTTGTAGCCATGGAGGAAGAAGGTTCTTGGGAATGTGTGGCCTAAGTTGATGAGTCTAATTATTATGATGGAGTTTTATACATCCAATATGTCATGCTACATGCTTTGGTTGAGTCCTGTAGGTCAGATTGGTTTCCAAGAACTAGTCACAAGTTGACTTAATTGACTGGTGATTTAATTTAATTTGAATTAAATCTAATTGCAAAGTCTCTACTGAACCAAAGTCTCTACTGAACCAAAATATGTATAAAGTACTAAAATATAGAAATTACACAAGCAAGCTAAGATTTAAAATATGAAACCCTAAGAAAGAAGATGAGAGAAGAAGAACTTAGTTGATTTTTGTGAAATCTGGAACTGATCTAGATTGGGATAAGTGATGAAACAAGACTAGGAAGCATGTCGTTACAACACAATATAAATTTTGGAGCTTACGAACATAGGCCAGACATGGGCTCCCATGATAGGACAAGGGTAACTAGGTGCTAGAGACTGCTTCTTGGCACCTGGTTGTTGCACAAGATCTCTAGATCTAATTTCTAGTGTGTCATAAGGTCTTCGTTGTTATTCTCTTTGATCTCCTGCAATAGTCACACCAATGATCACCGAGGGTACCTATAACCTGTAAAAGAAGAGTTCACCTACACAAGCCCACAAACCACATCAAACCTAAAAAGGAAAATGTCAGAATGGGGAGTCAGATTGACCCTGGAGGTCACCCCTGAGAGTGAACTTATGACCGAGTGTTACACTACATCTCATACTCCATGTAGTTTATGGTGAGTGTGTGTAGAAATTGTGCCCTAGGATGCCCTTGTGCAAGTTACACTTGATAGCGGGATGTAGCTAGAATGTAGCAATGTAGTAGAATGTGTGGATGGAATAGAATGAACTTCCCCTCCTATGATTGTGTATACAGAAGTATACAACCCTTGGTCCTTGTGTGGATGTTGGATGGATGCTTTGAGTGCTTTAGGTACCATTTGGATGCAAGCTTAGGTGATGATAGTAATGTTTAGTGCTTGGTCCTTTATTTTGAACACATAACTATGTATTTATATGATTCCCTTGTTTGAATTTCATAATTGACAACTGAAAAAGGTTGACCCATAAGTGAAAAAGATTCCCAAAAGATAAAAGAGACCCAAAAGGAGTGAGTAAGGTGAGAAAGGGTCAAGGGCACCCAAAGGGGACATGAACTCTTGGGTGTTGTTGTCCTTTCTAGGCACTGGTGTTTGGAACCATAAAAGATAAATCAGTACAAAGGATGTAAAACAATTTCAATTGGTTGTAGGTGTGTAAGACCAAATAGAAAACAGAAACAAAGAAAAGAGGCCAAAGATATTTGTCAATCATGAGTTTTCTTCCTTAGGAATCATATGAATATCTAGTATGTGTTTAGGACCTAGAAATGTACCCAAGTGCTGTGATTTTGTGTCTACATTTTCCCCCACTTTATGTTTTTGAGTGAATACTCGATAACATAAAGCATATAAGATATGTTTACCTTATGATCCTGTAGAGTGTGTAGTTGAAATGCATGTCGAGTGGACAAGTAAAGAGTGTAATGATGCAAAGTGAAGCGTGGAGACTAGGAAAGGAAAGTGACCCTAGGGGTGAAGAGTATGTGTAGTTCGTTGTACATGTTGTTTTTGTAGCTTCTTGTTGTTTCTTCTTATAAGGATGGACCTACAAAATAAGAGAAAAAGAGTAATAAAATTTGTGTATGTGAAAAATTAGAGAAAAATGTTCATAAGCACGTAAAAGTATGTAAAAGTGTGTAAAAGGAAAGTGTGCACCTGATGTAAAAGAGTGTAAAAAGATAGAAAAGTGTCTTGAAGTTGCTGTGAAGAGATGGTTTTTTTTGGGTGATACTCATGCCAAGAGTGAATTTTCTGGGTGATCTCACTTGAAGTGTAATTTTTTTAGCTGATCCTATGCTAAGTGCGATTTTTTTGGGTGATCTCATGCCAAGTGCGAGTTTTTTGAGCAATCTCACGCCAAAGAGAAAGTGTTGGGGAGAGAGGTCTAGTGTTACTCTCCAACTATGAATTTGTTGGATAAGCACCACTGCTGATGGTGTAACCCTATTTTGTTCATGTAGTCCCAATTGTTCTATATTAGTTCTTATTTGTACCAATTAAATTGAATATAGGAGATAAATTATATTGTATTCCTGGAAGTCTGTTCCTGTAACTGTGAAACTGCTCTAAAGGATTATGTCAAATATGCTATTCTTATAAGATGATTTTGTATGCCCCCAGGAAATTATCACTCAAGGGAGGACAGGGGTGCCCAAGAACTGGTGTCTGAGTCTGGGTGCTAGTTTCTATGTTGTGGTTTTGACCCAAGTCTGATTCTAGGTTAGTTTTGTGACTATAAAATGTGTTGTTTGTATACTATATAGTGTTTTGATGTAGCTCTGAGTTGTTGTAGGGGTGATTTTTTCACCCAATCTATGCCCCCTTATTTGGGGTGCATGTGATGTTTGTAGGAGTGTGTAGCCCAAAAGATAGGACTTGATGTTGATCTGAAGTGTGATACTTGTAGGATGTAGAGGATGTACATGGTAAAAACCAAGGCACATGCAAAAGAAGTGGCTAGTAACATTTGTTAGTATAAAAAATAGCTAACATGTAATTGAAGACAATGTAACAAAAAAGTGTGCATACAATATAGACCACGGAAAGTGGGTTTCAAACATTGGACATCACTCATAATGTCACAAGAAAATCAGGCTCAAAATGACCAAAATGCATAAAAATAATCATCAAACAAGACATAGGGTACATACCCACAAATAGTAGCATACAATAGCAAAAAATGGCAAAAAAAATGTATCAGACAACCATGGTGGTATATAGTCTTTTAAATAAAATGCTACACATGAAGAACCCGTTAACATGTTAGAAAGATAAAGAGTATGTCAAAGCATGTATGTATCAATGGAGTAAGTAGTGTTCTACTAAGAATAAGAAGTATTAAATGATGAAATTATAGCACATGTAATGTGTGAAAAAGGTAGATGCCACCACAAGCCTTTAGTGGGAATGGTAAGAGGTATAGTGCCAAACATCATTGCAGTGTGTAAGGACCTGTAAGATATATGCATTCACTCCAAAAGACCAAGTGAATGTGCATGTGTATATATAGAAAAAGATATTGACATATTGAGTATCTGACTAGCATAGTAAGCAAAGTGCATCATGTAAGTAGTATAAACAAGCAAGAATAAGTGCAACCAAGATATGCAAATGTAGTGTATGAGTGTGATGGAATGGTATGCAATGTTTGAATATGGAAGGAGCAATGTGGCCCCCATCGGATGTGTATGATATGAGGTTCATTTATAAAAGACCCCTCAACAATCAAGAATGAACCATAGAACAAGAGTGTGTCATTGGGAAATGGTTTGATAATGTGTGCTAGAAAGATAGATCATGAAGCATAGAATGTGAAAAGTGAATATGGTGAGGTTCATTTCAGATTTAGACCCTCAATAGTCGAGTATGAACCGTGGAACTAGAGTTTCTTCATATGGTAATGATGATATAATGCTGTGTATGTAAAGGGTCATTTTAGTGATGCTTAGGAAATATTAGACATTAATCATGGAGTGTGAAGTGTAGTGAGAAATGGTGAAGAGACACTTGATAGAAATAGTAGGGGGAGAATTTTTGATGCCCCTTAATTATTTGAGTGATGGAGATCTATGCAGTGATGTGAGAAGGACCATTAACATGGTGGTAGAGCTTGAAATGTGTCTTGGCCATCAATGTAAGGATTAGTTTTAATTAAAAAAATAATTGGACATAGAAGTGAAGTGGGGTAGGATTGAGGTAGATATTGAATGGTGGTAGCTTATGTGGAGATTGAAAATGTCATAGAAGACTTGAGAGGAGGAGGGAATGGAATTATTTTTAGAGGAGTTTCTTAGTTAGAGTTGGTAATGAGGTAGAGGGCTTGGGAGGAGGAGGGGATAAGACTTGATTTTTAGAGGTGGTTTCTTAGTTGGAATGGGTTGGATAAACAAATCTTGACTTACCAAAGAAGGAACATTAGAAATTATGGTATGATGCTCATTAGACAGGGAAGGACCATATTTAGGAGCCCAATGGGGATTAGCAATTGGAGATGAGAATGTAGCATTTTTTGTAGAAAATGAAATGAAACCATGATACTTAAGGTGGCCAATTTTCATTTTAAAGCATAGACAATCATATTCATTATGTCCATTAATTATGTGATAATTGCAATATGGGCGACCTTGGTATTTTGCAATAAGGATAACAATGAGTAGTTGGAAAGTTGAATAAATTTATGAGTGAGGAGATGAGGAAGAATATCATGTTTCTTAGCATTTAAATCAAACTTGAGAGTTGTGGTAGTGGCAAGACTTGGGGTTCACTAATATGAGAAACATAGAAGTAGAATGAGATGTAGAAGGAGAACTAGCATGGGCTTGAGAAGCATCCTTGAGATGTTGGATTTCATCTTTAAGATATGTAATCATGGTTTCCATAGCTTGAATTTTGTATTGAAATAAAAAATGTAAATATTGAATTGACTCTAAGATGGGTTGATTGGATGGAGGATTAGGAGAGATAGAGTCATCAGATAAATGATCAAAAATGACACTTACTTGAGTAGGTGGTGTACTGCAAGGGAGATACATAGTGTCAAGGGATTTTTTGGAGAAAAATCTTTCCAAGGATGGGTGCATTTGAAGATCAATTCATGTAAGGATATTTGAGAATTTTTAGGATCCATGAAAGAAGAAAAATGAGGATCCAAGTGTATGATCACAAGTAGGGTTCACCAAATGATTTGATTTAATTTGAATTAAAACTAATATTGCAGAGTCACTACTAAACAAATGATGTATAATGCTGAAATATAGAAATGACACAAGAAAGATAAGATTTAAAATATGAAACCCTAACCAAGAAAATGAGATAAGAAGACTTAGCTGATTTCTGCACAACCTAGAACTAATCTATACTGGGAAAAGTGATGAACAAACTAGGAATATTGTCATTATTGCTCAATATAAATTTTGTAACAATTAGGCCGGACAGAGCGCCCACCAGGACAGGGGCACTTGGGATAGATGATTGGCACCTGGGGCACTGGTGAATGCGTAGAAGCTGTAGGATATGATTTTCATTGTGTCATAAGGTATTCATTATTATTCTCTATTGATCACCTGATAGTTGCATAATGATTGCCAAGGGTACTTGTAACATGCAAAATAATAGTTCACCTACACAAGCCCACAAACCACATCAAACCTAAAAAGAAAAATGCATAATGGGGAGTCAGAATGACCTTGGTGGTCACCCCGAGAGTGAACTTACAACCAATCATTACACTACATCTCAAAATCCATGTAGTTCTATTGGGAGTGTGTGTATAAATGTTTCCCTAGGATGCCCTTGTGCAAGTTACAGTTGATAGTGGGTTGTAGATCTAGAATGTAGCAATGTAGTAGAATGTGTGGATGGAAGAGAATGAACTTCCCCTTTCTATGTATGTGTATGTAGAAGTATGCATCCATTGTCCCTTGAGTGGATGCTATATGGATATATTTGAGTGCTTTATGTTGCTTTTAATGCAAGATTAGGTGATGATATTAATGTTTAGTGCTTGGTCCCTTATTTTAAACACATAACTATGTATTTATATGATTCTCTTGTTTGAATTTCTAATTTGAAAAATGCAAGGCCAGACCATAAGTGAAAAATATGCCCAAATTATAAAAGAGACCCAAAATGATTGAGTAAGGTGAAAAAGGTTCAAGGGTTCCCATAGGGGACATGTGTGCTTGGGTGTTGTTTTCCTCGCTAGGCGCTAGTGTCTGGAGCCATAAAAGATAAATCTGTAAAATTCTGATTGTTTTATAGGGTGTAAAAGATGAAATAGAAAAGAAGAAACAAAGAAAAGAGGTCATATATAGTTATCAATCACTTTTTTTATTTCTTAGTAATCATGTAAATGTTAGTATGTGTTTAGGACCTAGAAATTTACCCAAGTGCGTGATTTTGTGTCTACAAAAGGGTTTAAGAATAATATAGGTTATTTGATGGAATTGGTCTGAAAGACCAATATATTGTCTTGATTGGTGATACCTAGCTATTGAAGAGTCTTAAGGGATTCTATTTTAACTTATTCCACTCATTGAGAGGTATTGAAAGTGTCAACACATGTGTGATATGGTCTTGCTTCCAGAACTAGTTTCTAGGAACTAGATGTATCCTGAAGGACAAAGTTTCTTTATGGCTCTATGGGTTGAGTCATGAGGTATAAAATTATTACATGTTTTCTTTGGGTTAGTGGATTTCCAATGAGTGGTTTCACGCCATGGTTGAGGTGGTATGCTGAAGCTAGGTATTCATATTTGATTACTGGTCTGCAGGAGGTGATCTAATTAGAGTACCTCCAGCATACTAGTCTTCAAAGATGAACACCTAGCTTCAACATACCACCTCAACCTTGGGCAATGGTGAATACGCAGGAGCTTAGGATATGATTTCTCACTTGTCATAAGGTATTTAATTTTATTCTCTATTAATAACCTGATAGTCACAAAATGATCACCAAGGGTACCTGTAACATGTAAGAGAAAAGTTTAGTTGCACAAGCACACAAACCAAATCAAACCTAAAAAGTAAAATGTAGAATGGGGAGTCAAAATGACCTCAGTGGTCACCCTGAGAGTGAAATTATAATCGATCATTACACTACATCTCAGACTCTATGTATTTATTGTGAGTGTGTGTATAAATTTTTCCCTATGATGCCTTTGTGCAAGTTACACTTTATAGTGGGTTATAAATAGAACGTAGTAATATAGTTGAATGTGTGGATAGAATAGAATGAACTTACCCTTCCTAGTACGTGTATGTCGAAGTATGCATCCCTTGTCCCTTGAATGGATGCTATATGGATATATTTGAGTGCTTTATGTTCCTTTTAGTTGCAAGCATAGGTGATGATATTACTGCTTAGTTCTTGGTCCTTTATTTTAAACACATAACCATGTATTTATATGATTCCCTTATTTTAATTTCACAATTGAAAAATGCAAGGCCAGACCATAAGTGAAAAATATGCCCAAAATATAAAAGAGTCCCAAAAGGATTGAGTAAGGTGATAAAGGTTCAAGGTTTCCCAGAGGGTACATGCATGGTTGGGTGTTATTGTCCTCGTTGGGCATTGGTGTCTAGAGCCATAAAAGATAAATCAGTAAAATTTTGATTGTGCTATAGGGTGTAAAAGATGAAATAGAAAAGAAGAAACAAATAAAAGAGGCCATATATAGTTCTCAATCACAATTTTTATTTCTTAGTAATCATATAAATGTTAGTATGTGTTTAGGGCCTATAAATTTACCCAAGTGTGTGATTTTGTGTCTACGACAAGGTTTAAGGATAATATAGGTTCTTTGATGGAATTGGTTTGAAAGACCAATATATTTTCTTGATTGGTGGTACCTAGCTATTGGAGAGTCTTAAGGGGTTTAATTTTAACCTATTCCACTCATTGAGATGTCTTGAAAGTGTCAACATAGGTGTGATATGGTCTTGCTTCTAGGACTAGTTTCTAGGAACTAGATGTATCCTGAAGGACAAAGTTTCCTTTATGGCTCTATGGGATGAGTCATGAGATCTAAAATTATTAGAGGTTTTATTTGGGTTAGTGGATTTCCAATGAGTGGTTTCACACCATGGTTGAGGTGGTATGTTGAAGCTAGGTATTCATATTTTAATGTTGGTCTGTAGGAGGTGATCTAAATAGAGCACCTCCAATAGAATAGGATTCAAAGATGAACACCTAGCTTCAACATACCACCTCAACCGTGGTCACTGGTAAATGCACAGGAGCTTAGGATATGATTTACCATGTGTCCTGAGGTCTTAAATTTTATTCTCTATTAATAACTTGATAGTCCCACAATGATTTCCAAGGGTACCTGTAACATACAAAATAAGATTTTAGTTGCACAAGCCCACAAACCACATCAAATCTAAAAAGTAAAATGTAGAATGGGGAGTTGGACTGACCTCGACGGTCACCCCGAGAGTGAACTTACAATCTATATTTGCACTACATCGTATACTCCACGTATTTATTGTAAGTGTGTGTAGAATTTTTTCCCTAGGATGCCCTTGTGCAAGTTACACTTGATAGTGGCTTGTAGATAGAATGTAGCAATGTAGTGGAATGTGTGGATGGAATAAAATGAACTTCCCATTCCTAGTATGTGTATGCATAAGCACACATCCGTTGCCCCTTGAATGGATGCTATATAGATGTATTGGATTACTTTATGTTCCTTTTATTCGTAAGCATAGCTGATGATATTAATGTTTAGTGTTTGGTCCTTTATTTTGAACACATAACTATGTATTTATATGATTCCCTTGTTTGAATTTCACAATTAAAAAATGCAAGGCCAAACCATAAGTGAAAAAGATGCCCAAAATATAAAAGAGATCCAAAAGGAGTGAGTAAGGTGAAAAAGGGTCAAGGGTGCCCATAGGGGACATGGGAACTTAGGTGTTGTTGTCCTCACTGGGTGCTGGTGTTTAGAGCCATAAAAGATAAATCGGTAAAATTTTGATTGTGCTTTAGGGTGTAAAAGAAAAAATAGAAAAGAAGAAACAAAGAATAGAGGCCATATATATTTCTCAATCACTATTTTTCTTTCTTATTAATCATATGAATGTTAGTATGTGTTTAGGACCTAGAAATTTACCCAAGTGCGGGATTTTGTGTCTACAACAAGGTTTAAGGATAATATAAGTTCTTTCATGAAAGGTGGTCTAAAATACCAATATACTATTTTGATAAATTGGTGACCTGCCTAGCTATTGGAGAGTCTTAAGGGGTTCAATTATTAACCTATTCCACTCATTGAGAGGTATTGAAGAGTGTCAACACAGGTTTCATACAGTCTTTCTTCCAGGACTGGTTTCTGGGAACCAAATGTATCCTGAAGGAATTAACGTTTCTTTGATGGATCTATTGGTGGAGTTGTGAGGTATAAAATTATTAGAGTTTTATCTTTGGGTTAGTGGATTTCCAATGAGTCCTTTCACACCATGGTTGATGTGGTATGCAACAAAGCTAGAAATCTTTACACTTTGAATATTGGTCTGTATGAGGTGACCTAATTAGAGTACCTCCAGCAGACTAGTCTTCAAAGACGAATCAACCTACCTTCAACATACCACCTCAACCATGGCATGAAACCACTCATTGGAAATCCAATGATCCAAGGTTAAAAACTAAAACCACTTTAGAAATCATGACTTAACCCATAGAGCTATCAAAACTATTAAATTTGGTCATATTATATGTATTAGGAGAGTCGTATCAAGACAATATAATAATATATGTAGGATACAATTTTGGAGAACATTACAGAGGCTATTATATAGACATAGAGGTAGCCACACATCCTTCTAGAAAGATAGGAATCTAATATCCAAAGGATAGTCATGGGTAATAACAAATTATAACCCATTTAAATGTGTATACAAGTATAAAGGTACTAGCCACTTGATTAATATTTACTCATAGGGAAAGAAATTCACCTAATGTAAATACTAATTATAGAATCCTAACATTTCCCCTTAGTGTTTACATGGTAGAAAAACAATTACACTTCATCTACATCCTTCCACCTCTTCACGCTCATAATCTTGGCACACATGTCAAACTAAAGGTAGAAAAGGAACACATCAACTTCTTATTGACCAAGCATTGTTGGGAACACATATGACCGAACAAGTGGTTAGAACACGTACAAAAACCATATGTAGTTTATCAACCAATGACTGTAGGGAACATATACAACTGAATCAGTGTGGGAACTCAAGAAGGAACCATCTGCAAAACATTCACTGGTTTAATAAAAGTGCACCATGAAACCTAGGTATGACCAAGAACACATAGTAACTCTTCAACCTGCTTCAAGAATCATGATGTTGCATTTGACTGTGCTATTTGTTATTTGCCATGTTATTACATAAGGGAATTATGTAGGATGTATATCATGAATAGTGATATTAGGAAATATCAAATATTTCATCCTTTAGAATAGGAGGGTGTGAATAGTGCACAAGATATATTTGAGTAAGGTGGTGCACCCAGGTGAACTCACTTGGCGAATGGCAACAGACAGAGAGGCATATGTGCAGCATGGAGAGGCAGATGCAAAAGGATTGATGTAATGTAAAAGAAAGTGCACATACACATAATGGCATACAGAGGGTAGGGTTTGACCATTTTGACGGCAGTAGTTAATGCTCTTATGGAATGGAATGCATGACCGCTCGTAGAATGATGAGGGAAATTAACCCAAGGTTGAGGATCCTAGGAGGGATTAAATGAGAGGGGAAACAAGTTAAATTAATGGTGATAAACGAAAGTATTAAATGAGGGATTCATCCCACCGTCATTAAATTATGGTTTTGGATAATTAGGTATAAAGCTATGGGTTTAGGGAATATTTATAATCACCTTACAAAGGAGAACTATGTGTGAAGCAGCTCCAAAAAATAGGTAGTGATGCAAGGGAAATGAGATTTCTGGCAAAAGGAAATCTCCAATGTTTGATGAATAAGAGGCTAAGCATGAATGTGAGAGGTGATGACATAGTGGAGGACTGAGATCAAGAGCTTAGGATGTGACAAAGTGTGGTACCAAATCATGACATGGGTTTATATTTTCCATCAAACTAATTTGAACTGAGTGGCTAGTGCATGAGCAAACTATGAGAAAAATGACAACTACAAGAGGAATGAATGATGATGGTTGAGAACCGTGCTCAGAATTAGAAATCTAACAAGATGATCGATGCATTAAGGGGAATCAAGCTAAAGCTATTGGAGAAGACAAGAATTTACGTCATATGAGAAGGCACACATGGGTAAGAATGAGGATGGTGAAGTTTGCAAACTTTAGTTAGAAACCCCAAGTGAAGGGGGTGACCATTGCTGAAGGATGAAGGGAACACAAAATAATCTAAGATAAAGTATGAGTGATGCACCCGCTTGACACATCGGTGGTGACACAACCTATGACGAGGCGACATAGCCTATGGAACTATGTGAAAGAAAAAATCATTGTGAAAGATGTTGGGATTCACTCCCAATTTTGGAGATAAAGTATCTAGATGGATATATAATAACCATGGACCATGGGTCATGAAGACATAACATCTATGCAATAATAATGAAATTGATGACATTCCCTTGTAACTTGTTTCAAGAAGGCCAGATTTCTTTGAAGTGATAGATGAATAAAGATAAATAAGTAACTCAAAATGGATGAGTGACGCCAGGTACCTCAAGATTAATGATGATGAAAATTTTCATGTTTACTAGAATACCACATGATCCTATTTCAATAAGTGAGTAGATGCCCTGAAATTCCATGAGAAACTCCCAATTCAATTAATGGATTAGTAGAATTCAACATGGGTTCGCCTGACTAAAGTAAATCCATAGGGCTAGACAATCCTAGGATGGATGTCAACCAATGGTTAGTTGATATAATGATATACACAACGATAAATCCCTAAAAACCACCTAGATCCTACATTACAAAATGCTAAGCCACATGCTCAAAGTATCAAACATCCACTGGAATGGTTGATATACGAACCCTAGCACTAGATGTCAATACACTTGACCTAAATTTACATTCAAATAAATCATACCTAGATGGGTTGACAATGACTCGACTGCAGAGGTAATGGTCAAAAGTATTGATTCATGTGTTGATCCAAGATGAAAGAATTCAATGCAAATACAATCCATTGCATGTTGTCACATTGGACATAGGGAGTTGTGGACTAGAAGATGGTGCTAGCCAACAGGTAGAAAAATGCAGAGAAATTGGATGGAAGTCCATCTTAGGCTGTTAAATGTTTTAAGATTGGCATTGCCAGAATCTTTTGAAAATGGTGATAGATGGGAACATCATATTAGAGATCTTGCCAACTCGATATTTGCACTAAGCATTGGACCTATGATTGGAGGCTAAAAAACACGTAGGAGGCACACTTAGAGGTGTCTTCACAAGAGATATGGATGGTGGCATTTGAAGATAATGGCGTTGTAAACCATAAATGCCTACACAGAGTTTGACATTTTGACATAATGAAAGATCATAGATGTCCTTTATGCATAATTTCTATGGCTTTGACGACCATTTTATGTTTCAATGGAAAGATGGGGCATATATGAGCTAAATTTATGCGAATGGATAAAATGCATTTTATCAAATATCTTTATTAAGCATGATGGGTGAAAGCAAACCAAGATTCTCTAAGGATGCAAAACTTCTTGACTAAAGTTTCAATGAAATCCTCGACAAGGATAGACGTAGAGTAGATCCAATCACTTTATGATGAAATAGCACTTGGATATCTTACAAGGATGGGCACTTATCTCGAAATAATAGAATGATTCCATGGATTTGATAGTCCAATCCATATCGGTATTCACATCGAAATGGTTCAAGGAAGGCATGCCAATTTTGAGTCGATGTAGTCTTCTTAGTTGCATCCTAGATGAAAATATTAAGGTAGGTTAAAGTACGACACCAATTTGGTACCATCGGGGGGAAGGCGACCCGAACTGGGTCACTACCAAAAATAATGGTGTCTACATTTTCCCATTTGGGTATTATTCAGAAAGCCAAGAGTTTACTCAAACAATGAGAAAAAGATGAAGGTAAGATCCAAAGGGTGTTCCAGATCACAACTTGGGATTAGGAGGTGGATACAAATGAGATTCCATCATTGCACAGTTTGACCTCCAAGAAATAGGTGGAGTAAGGGTGGAAACTACGCTTAAATAAAACCTAAAGGAAGAGAGGGATAATAATGATTGTTTCACTTGATTCTTAGACGTTTCTTCAAAAATGACGAAACATAGATAGGGTAATGGGCATAGGAGGAATACCTATTGAAATGATGGTTGATAGGTTGTTGCGCATGTGTTGACTTCTTGATCCACAACTGATTGTGAGAGCTTCCTTTTGGCTGGGAGGAACTACCTGAAATAAAAAGTAAGACCACCAGAAAGAGTTAAACAATATATACAGTGTAATGCCTAGTGTATGCTAGATCCGGGAAGTGTGATACTTCCTAGACGACTGTCAATCCACTGTTTAAAACAATTTAATGTTGGTAATAAAGTAAATCCCATTGTAGTTAAAATGATTTAGGTATCTCATTTAAAACACAATAAGAAATATCTAATCTAACAGGCTAGGTTAAAATAAGATCCGAAGGTCAAGTAACTATTTCTGGCTCTCTGTAGGTCTGACAGAGGTCTTAGGTAGGTCACAGGTGAGTAAAGGTGATGTGGGAATAGGTAGGTAGGTTATTGTTCTTATATTGGTAGATACAGAGACTGATTCTGGTTAAGGGTGATCAACGCCAGTTTGGTAGAACTAGTTTTGGTTAATGTGGGGTATTGGGAATGTCATAGAACGAGCTGTAGATATCCCATATGATTGCACAAAGGACTAGATTGGTCGGAAAGAGGTATTAGGTTGTTTGGATGGGATTTGGTGAAGTTTTAATAGGGATATGGAGGGGTGAGTATTAATGGAGGTCAGTGGGTGGCTAAGAGAACAAAGGATGAAAATATAATGATGAAATGAGTGAACCAGAGGAGTAAAATGTTCTACTTACTTGGAATCTAGTTCTGGACATCTGTGAGTGAGGAATGAAGGTGCTGATAAGAGGTTGAATGTTGCAAAGGATCACCAAATGTTGGGGAGCTCTTATATGGGTTGTATGTGCTCTCCTTCTTGCCTGATTGGATCAAATCTGTGCTGGAGGTGAGTGCTGGATGGTTACTGGGTGAATACTGGATGTCTGTGTAAGAGAAAGTATTTGATCTCCTTCTCTGCATACGTGTTCTCCCTGAAACTTGTTCTCAAAAGAGGTGATATCTCTCAGGAATCTGCTAACCTCGAAAATAAGGTTCTTTTGGGAGTTAAATGGTAACTGATGGTGGTTCCAGCTTAACTGATAGTGGTTAAGGGTAACCGACATCGGTTAGTGTGATATTTACTAGGTTTACTAAACTGGGCAGATCCCCTTGATTTTTTGGGATTTCATTTCATTTACCTGTGGATTAAATTGGAATATTCCTTCTAACATGTGGGAATGTGGTTAGAGGGAATGTAGGCATTGATTTTTAGGGTTTGGGTAGGTCTTAGTTAGTTATGGAAACTTACTAAGAATAGGTCTTAGGGTGAGGTGGCTAGATGAGGTGAATATGTGGGCATTATCCCAATTAGGATATTTAAATAATAAATATGGTGAGGATAATGAATTAATTTCATTTAAATAATTAAATTAATATTATAGTAGGGTGAAGGGGGCCATGGTTAGGTGAATGTGTTCAATGGTGTTTATTTGACAAGGGATGAAAGGGGAGCGTGACCTAATTTTAGTGTCTACATTTTTCCCCTTTTTGTTACGTAGCTTGTACTGGTAAGCGACACTGAAAAAAATAACATGTGGTTTCCCCATGTGTGGGTGGAGGTGATCCCCCTCAAACTAGAAACTAATGAGGCAGAAGGCAGAATCGGTGAGTGGTTTGATAAAAGGTAAATGTGATGAAAAGGAAGGTGGGTAATAAGGGAAAAAGGAGCAAGGTCTACTTGGGTAATCTAGGTAATGGGTCAGGGTCAAAGGTAGCAACAGTCAAATTCACGTACATTTAAAAACTACAGCACAGTACCAGGTTGAAGAGAAGGAAAAATCTACATTGTCTAAGGTCGATAGGTTTATCCAAACAAGGTTGAGGTGATTCCGATATCCAAGGTATAGGATATGGTCAGGAAACACAACATTCATCAAGTGCAACAACATTTAGGTGTGTTCCAGTACACCAAAGGTAGGGTCAAGATAAACGGTCATGGAAAGAGGCAAGGTAAGGTCATTAGGTCAATCAACACATGTAATAGTGCCACAAGGTATATCAAACACGTGAGGTCAAAGGTCACTAGCGATGGTCTAGGTCCAAGAATCTAGGTCATGACACGGGTAGGGCTGAGGTATGGGTAAAAGAACAAGTTCCCAATTGAGGACGTGAGTAGGTAATAAATGATGAGGGAAAGAGGGTGGGAGGAATGGTTAGGGTAAATGGTTGGGTGTGGAAAAAAGAGTGACGGGCAGGGTAATAGGGTAAAATTTAGGGCAATGTGAAAGAGAGAGTGACTGATTCTGGTCAAGGGTAACCAATGCCATAGGGGTGACCAGGTAAGGGGCATGTGACCGATGCCAGTGAAGTAAAACTGACCTTGGTTAGGTTGGGTTTATTATAAAAACAAAAGAATCTATGTTTTTTGTTATTCATTTGTCTTCTTGTGAATTAGGGAAAATGACACGAGAGAGAGAAAAAGGTGAAAAAGTGTCCAGACAGAACAAAGAGCCGAGTTATCGAGCCGAATGGTGGGGGATTGGTAGTTGAGAGGCGGGTCCATGGGATCGGATTGTGTGATTTGATTGGTTGGAGGTGCGGGTAGAAATTAGGTGATGGCAGAGGCTGGAAGGGCATTGGGCGGGCCACTGGTGCAGTGGTAAGACGTGCCACCATGATGACGGTAACATGATAAGGTAAATGCCAAACTCTTGTTTTGTTTGGGTAGATAGATTAGGTCATAAGTTGGGGTTTGGAATAAATTGGGTTTTTTGTTTTGGGTGGAGGAAAAAAATGAAATTTGGAAATGGGGTGGGGTAAATTGGGTAGAATAGGAGTGGGGAAAGAGGTAAATAGGAGAATAGGGGTGGGAGGTGGTTAAGGGGAGGTGTAGGTGAGGATGGGTGGGTAGAAGGGGTAGGGGAGGGAAGGTTTGGAGAAATGAGGGTTTTGGGGGTCATGGATTTTCACCGCTACAGTGACCGGCGTTAGTCAGGTGTAGACGATGTCAGTAAGGTCAAACTGGGATCAATCATGAAATAGGTGACCAATGTCGGTTTAGGGGTGACCAGGGTTGGTTAGAGATAACCGGCACCGGTCAAGTTTTGGAGAACTAGGGGCTGAAAGTGACACAGGCTAGGTGGGTGAGATGGGTACGGGAAAAATAGGGTACGGGAAAATGATAGTGGGTGAGATAGGGAAGGGTAGAATAGGGTGAGTTGTTGAAAAACCTAGAGTAGGAGTGGGAAAAAATGGGTTTGGGGTAAAGATAGTGGGTGAGTATGGGCATGATGAAGGTGAATTGATTTGTTGTTTGGATTGGATGTAGGGGAGAGATCAGCTGCAGATGAGAGATAGGGTACCACCCCTACTCTTGAGAGTACGAAGCGCAACGACCACTAAGTAGTGACAATATGTGGAGGAGGTGGGCCTAAGTGGGGTTTAACGCTATCAGCATGTGGTTCAGCAGCCGAGTCTAATGGTCACTCTCATCAATAGATGGAATTTAGAAACCAACATGTTCCACCTACCAATAGGTGAGATGATATTCACCTTGGAGGACATGTTCAGGATCCTGCAGCTACCGATACTAGGTACACATGTGTATTCGATCTCCTCTGAGGCCTCGGAGTAGTTAATGCTGAAATTTTTTGGAGAGGGACTGGCAGACATGACATTCCATAGTGCTAGTCTGAGCTATGGAGGGATGTACACAACCCATCTATAGGAGACGAGGCTCCTGTTTCTATTGATGGAGATAGTGTGATTTTTTGCACTACTGGATGTAGAGGGAGGTAGATTTCCCCACTCATTGATGGGGGTACTTCATGACATGATGATAGATCAGACCCGATTTCACTGGGCACCAAAATTCCTAGTGTAGTTGTATAGAGAGATGTGGGCATATGGGTGTCTACGCAGGTTCAGCCTATGTTGTACCTTTTTACTGCATTGTTGGGCCTATGAGCACATTGTGTGTGTGTGGCCAGTTAGGATGCCTTGAGAAATTGCATTTCCACCAAGATTGGTGTGGGTGGGGTATAGGTGATGGGTACCTATGATTGGAGAGCGGTGATTAGATAGGTTCACACATGATGTCGCCTATTATAGGTGGTTATTAGAGGGGTTTTCTAGAGTGGACATCATAGGGAGGCCATATGTGGGTTATCCCTCATTCAGGTGGATGCATGAGGAGCTAGATGGGCTACAGTTGGTGAGATGGATAGTGGGACACTTTGTTGGGGAGCATGAGATGATCCCAGTGGATAGAGTTAGACAATAGTTTGGACTACCATAGGATATACCTACACCTTTCCTATAGTACAAGAGTGATGACGTGGAGAGGCCATTGCCTCTACCTCAGCTAATAATGCCCACGGGGTAGGTGGAGTAGGTGGTCGATCGACAGATTGATGATGTTGGGGTTACATACAAATATAGACAGTGGTGGGCGACTCATTTACGAGTCGTACCACCTAGGCCAGGGCAGTTGGATCTAGCCACCATCACAGTGCAGAGGGACGCCCTACAGGGGCAGGTGGTAACCCTAATTACCCAGTTGGGTATGGTGCAGGCATAACTTGATAGTTTAGAGGCAAAGGTAGCTGAGTTACATGTACAGGTGGACAGTCTTTAGGCCCGGATGGCCTAGGGTGGGGATGGAGATGGAGATGGTTATGATGGTTGGGTGGCTGCCCTATAGGAACAGGTGATAGGGTTACAGGGCCAATTGGTCATAGCATAGGTACAGATTGGGGCATTCCAGGGTCAGATATAGGCATAGGGGTAGGGGCCGATGGCACCACCACAGGCACCAAGACAGGGTCCCAGTTCACAGGAAGGGGCGAGATAGGGTCCCACAAGACAAATACAGGGGCCGAGGCCTATGAGGTCACCACAAACCGTTCCCATATCTAGGTTACGGGATGCCCTAGGTGAGACCAAATACTACTAGGATCAGTTGATGGTGGCTGGGATAGATTTCCTATCCTATGGAGAGTACAAGGCATAACAAGCCTCGAGTGAGAGGACTAGATCCTAGATTCACAATGTAGAGAGCACAGGGGGCCATCGACCTCCTAGATAGGATCAAGGAGAGGCCACCAGCTCACAGAGACAAACTCTAGGTGATGTGCCAGCAGGGGGCGGTGAGATGATACCAGGCTGACAGACAGGAGCCGAGGAGGAGACTGGAGAGATAGACATGGAGGATGTCCGACAGGGTGAGGCCTGATGCCCAGCCTTGTATTTTTGATGTATTGTAGTCATTTTTTTTATATATACCGGCCTGCATGCTGAAGATAGTGAGGATGTATGATAGTTTTTATATATTTGTGAGCATATACCGGCCTGCGTGCTAAAGATATTTTGTATTGTTTTATTATTTTATTGTATACAATACCGACTTGCGTGCCGATGACATTTCGTATCGAGTATCATCCTACGTGCTGAATATTTTGAGATACGGACATGATTGGATATCCATGTATATTGTATTGAGACACACATTTGTTTATATGATGATATGGATGAGATTCTTGATTTGTTGTTGTTTTATGAGAATTTTAATTTTTTGTTGTGATATGGACAAAAACTAGGTGAGTGAGGTAGGATGTAGTCAGGTTGGTTTAGGCATGAGTAGGGTCAGGTTGATTTAGGCATGGATCGAGTCAGGTTGGTTTAGGCCTCTATTGAGTCAAGTCTGGTTAGGCATGGATCGATTCAGGTTATAGGCATGGATTGAGTCTAGTTGGTTTACGCATGGATCGAGTCAGGTTGGTTTAGGCATGGATTGTGTCAGGTCATAGGCATGGATCGAGGTTAAATTGGTTGAAGTTGTGATTCATTAATTTGTGCAATGAATGGTGATATGGGTCATGTTTATAATACATGCATGATGATGGTAGAGAAATGGTAGTTGTAATAAATTAAAAAAAAATGTTAAGCAACTTGTTATTTGTTTGGTTTAATTTCCAATTCTGTGATATAAAAAGGAAACTATGTAGGAGAAAAATGTGATTCAGGAAGATGAAAGATGAATTTTTTATGGTAGAAAGTGGCTGAGATAACCTCTAAGGGCCCCATGCCCTTGGAGTGCTGCCTACATAGTCCCAGTGAAAAGAGACCTCAGGCCGATGTAGTTCTCCCGTAAACTAGGGAAGAATATGAGGAGGTATGAAAATGAGTTGGTAGGTTTTAGGCATGATTTGGGTTTAGGTCGGTTAGGTGTGGGTGGGTTATAGGAAAATTGGTATAGGTGATGTCGATGGAGGTAGAAGAAGAAGATTACCCCAAAGTAAGCGGTGAGGACTAAGTCTTGTATAAGGTAATAATAACGTAATAAAGATGGTTAAAAGATAAGAGGGGGCAAGAAAGCTTCCTGATTAGTTAGAATCATATCGAGTAGGTCATACCTTGGAGGAGGTGATGAACGTGAGTCCCTAAAGGCATTGCATGATTGATTGTTCAAAGAGTGAAAATTAGTCACATGATCACCAAATGTCATGGTTCCTAAGAGGTCCCTTGAGGTGGTAGGAAATGGGAGTGTGAATGGTGAGAGGGGTGAAAGGTGGGTAATTTTTATATGATATGTAGTAGCATGCTCTTTGGGCAAGAGATCTAAGGTCACAATGGGCAAGTCCATGACTAAAATTCTTCTATTTTGACTTGTATTTGAGATAGATTGAGTGATGTGGGAAGTCTACATGGGATGAAGAAATGAACTCCTTGAGGTCTTCATGAATTTGATCGATGCAGGAATCTTCAGATTCTTATCTCTCTTTTTTTTGTGAGAGCTTGACATAGTTGTCCTTCGAGGGAGCAGTCTATTGATAGTAGCGATTGCCGAGAGGAAGATGTCATTTTGAGGGAGTCATCGTTTTATTAGAAGTTTGATTTAAGGAGTTGGGTTTCAAGTGAGGGCTTCAAATTCATGGACAAGACCAAGGCGAGGAATAGGATTCTTGTTTAGATAGTAGGGTAAAATGACCATAGGATCTCATCTAAAGGTAGATGAAAAGTATCCTTGAGAATCATGCTATGTGCAGCACCATGGTACACATAGTCAAGAGAAGATAACAAGTGACGGGTACTCACATGATTCTTGTTTAATCATTGGTGAGGTGTAAGAAGTGGATAGCGCTCAAGGGACGAGCATGGAAGGAGACAAAAAGTGATGTAAGACTAAAAGTCAATAGTAGAATGGTTGAAGATGCAAGGCATTAAGGGCCTCAGGTTCAGGTTTACCATCGAGTGAAGTTAAATGATAAGCACCTAATCCATAAGTATGGGCTACAATGTTTGGTCCAAGCCAATTAGGATAAATTTTTCCCTGTTTACTTTTTTCTGCTTTGGTTACATGCTGATTTTATTTCAGGACAAGGTCACTGAATTCGAAGGTTCGTGCATAGACACATTTTTCATAGGCACGCTTGATATTTTTTTGGTAAACTTGAAGGTGGTCAAGAGAGTTACGATGAAGTTCATCTAATAACTCAAGTTGTGCTAAATGGTCTTGATGAAATTCATCATCATTGAGCATGTCATGGAGAGAAATGCGGAGTGAGGCAATTTGGAATTCGAGAGGTAGAAAAGCCTCGGTACCGTAGACCAGAGAAAATGGTGTGGTCACAGTAGAAGTGTAGATACTAGTGCGGTATGCCCACAGGGAAAAAGGAATGTGCATATACCAATCCTTCCCAGTATCGTTAACCACTTTCATGAGAATTTTATTTAAGGTTTTATTAGTGGATTCAGCTTGTTCATTGGTCTATGGGTAATAAGGTGATGAGAAACTGAGCTGAATGCCGAAGGCATCACAAAGTTTTTGTAATGTTTTGTTTTTGAATTGTTTTCCATTATTAGTGATGAGGTGATGAGGAACACCAAAGTGACAAATGATGTGATGATTAATGAACTCACATATTTTCTCATCTTTTATGGAGATGAGTGGTATGGCTTCAACCCATTTTGTGTAGTATTCGGTAGCGGTGATAATCCATTGATGGCATTGGGAAGAATGGGGGTTAATCTCTCTGACAAGATCCAAACCTCATTGAGATTAGGGCCAAAGGTCACGAGTGACCTGTAACACATGACTGGGTGTATGATGAAGGTTAGTGTGTTGTTGGCATTTTACACAATGTTTGACGTAGTCACAAAAATCATGATTGAGGGTCAGCCAGTAATAGCCTAGGTGGAGAATACGCTTAGCAATAGCAAGGCCACTGAAGTGACCTCCACATATGCCATCATGAACTTCCTTAATGGTATAATAAATTTTAGAACTCGTGAGGCATCGTAAGAGAATACCATCAAAGTTACACTTATAGAGAAGGCCCCCCATGATGACGTAACGAGAGAGCTTTTTAGGGAAGGCACGTTGTCTGTTACGGGTGAGATCAGGAGGTAAGATGGAGAGAGAAAGATAGTTGGAGTATTATTTATACCAAATGTCACTCGGGTCAAGGTTAACGGTACTGATGGAGTAAACTTCGCAAGGTAAATAAGAAGGTGATTAGAGTCATTGTATGGTGACAATGATTTTAGAATCAGCGGGCGAAGCAGGTATTTGAAAAGCCAAGCAAACTATGGTATCTACAAATTTGTTGGTTGAATGGGGGATGGTTTGAAGGGCGTAATAGTCAAAGGTGTTCAAAAGTATGTCTACATGATGTTTATACTTTCGATGTATCTCATTAAGACATTGGTATATACCATTGACTTGGTTTATGACCAATTGGGAATCACCAAAGATGTTGATTGATTTGAAATATAGGGCGTAGGTGGCTTGGAGACCTAATACGAGTGCTTTATATTTGGAAATATTGTTTGTACAATCAAAATATAGTTTAAAAGAAAAAGGCATGGGTTCACCATCTAGCAGAATGAGGATAACACAAGCCCCACCCCCATGCTAACACTTGAAACCATTGAAGAAGAGTGTCATTTGGTAAGCGGGTTCATCTAGGGAAAGGGTAGCAATTGATTCATCTGGAAAGCCAAGATTAGAGAGTTGATCCCTGGAAATAGGTGCATTGACCAATTGGTCATAAATAACTTGGCCCTTGATGGAATTTTGATGAATGAATTCAAGTTCAAGGTCAGCTAAAAGCATAAGCTAGCATGCGGCACGCTGATTTTGATAAGGTTTGGCATACATGAAGTGTAAGGGTTTAGTGTTGGTCACAACATAGGTTTTGTGGTTGAGTAGGTAATGGTGGAGTTTTGTGGCAACAAAAACTAAGGCTAAACAAAGTTTTTTGGGATGGGTGTATCGGGTTTTGTAGTCCAAAAGAGTATGACTTATGTAATAAACCACTTACTCCCTATGTTTTTGATCACAATGAGCAAGCATGGCTCCCAAGGAATGATCGGTAGTTGAGATGTATAGGTAGAAAGGTTGATCATCTTTAGGTGGAATGAGTACGGGTGGTTAGAGAAAGTATTTTTTTAAGGCCTCAAAAGCTTTGTGGCAGTCATCATCCCATTTAAAGGAGACATACTTCTTGAGCAGATGATGAAATGGTTGACATCGATCAAATAATTGTGAAATGAAATAGCGAATAGACTGCAACTTACCTGGCAGGCTACGGAGTTGTCTAAGGTTAATGGGTGGAGACATTTGTAGAATGGCCTTGAATTTATCAGGGTCAACTTTTATACCACGTAGGGAAATGATAAATCCCAGGAGCTTTCCTGAGAGGACTGTGAATATGTACTTCTTAGGCTGAATGTGAAGACAATATTTAATAAGGCGGTCAAAAATGGTTTTGAGGACGGCAAGGTGCTTGGAGTGGTGTTTAGATTTGGCCAGGATATCATCCACGTAATCTTCCAATATATGATGCATGATGTCATGGAAGATATAAGTCATAGCCTGCTGATATGTGGCACCAGTGTTTTTAAGGCCAAAAGGCATGACTCGGTAGGAGAAGGTCCCCTAAGGGGTGATGAATGTGGTTTTATGTTGATCATCTGGGGCAAGTAAGATTTGGTTATAACCTGAGAAGCCATCCATGAGTGATAACATCTTGTGACCTGTAGTAAGGTCAACCAGTTAATCAATACCGGGTAATGGGAAGTCATCCTTTGGATAGGCTAGGTTGAGGTCACGGAAATCTGTGCAAATGTGGAGTTCCCCTATCACCTTAGTGATAGGGACAATGTTAGAGATTCAATGAGGATAATCGATGGGTAATATGAAAGAAACAGAAAAAAGACGCTGAAATTCTTTGACAAGAAGGGCAATGCGAGGGTGCATTTTTCTTAGTTTTTGTTTGATGGGTTTGGCATCGGGAATGATTAAGATATTGTGGACCACTATGGTGGGGTCAATACCAGGCATGTCTGCATAAGACCAAAAAAATGCATGATTATGATTTTTGAGAAAATAAGTGATGGCTTCTTGTTCAACAACATCTAAAGATTGATCGACATTTAGGATGTGTGGGTCATCTTAAGTATGAATGTTGATCTCGATAGTCGATTCATTCAATATGGTTTGTGTCTCAGAAGGTAACGAACGATGAATATATGAGTCTTCTGCACCAAGGTAGGTGAGTATAGATTAATCATCCTGACATTGAACGATGTTAATGGAAGGTGTATCGTCATCGATCATTTCAGGATACAGGAAGGTAAGAGAGGAAGGGATCTCACCCTCACGTTGATAAGTCAAAGGCCAATAGGAAACAATGTTTATGAATTTTTTTTTAGGAGGGATAGATTCAAGATCCATCGACTCCGTCGGCGAAGAAGGTGATGAAGGCAGAGCAGGTGAAGAAGGTAGAGAAGGGAGGATGTTCTTGATGGGTTCAATGTGGGCTTCCTTAGTAGGTGGTTCAACAAATTCAATACCACTACGGTCGTTATGTTTGTGGGTAGTACATGAAATAACATTATGGTGGTCTTGCTCATAAAATCTAAAACCAAAACCCTTCCACGCACATCAGTGCAAGAAGGTGTGGGCAAAATGGTGATTGGTGAGAGACTGGAAGTTAACAGAAAATGGGCAGGTTTGCGACAGTGGTTCAGGTGTGTAAGTGGTAGTATAAAGTCCCCCATAGGTGAGACTGGTACGAAGATGAGGAGGACCATAAAGGAGGTGCATTATCCTATGTGGTGATCATAGCGAGGGTGTTGGTGAAGACTTCCATACTCTTGTGGAGTAAGGAATGTGTTAACACTATATAGTCGATACTCCCCCAGAGTGAGGCATTGAAAAATGCCTTCCAAGGGATCGGTGGTTGGTATGTGGGTAGCTGGAATAGATGATGTGTCATAGGTTGATGCGGAGGTGGAGTTAATGGATTAGGAGGCTGATGGTTTGGCCGTGGAGGTTGTGGCTATGGTAGGAATGGAGGAGGCATGTGCAGTTGAGGTAGCGACTGTACTGGTAAGCAGAGGTGTAGGTGAAGTGGTAGTGGTCGTGGAGGTAGAGGCCTTAATGGGTATAAGCACATCATTGGGTCGGTAAAGCATATTGCATGTTTTAAAAGGTGATGGATCAGCTGGAATAGTATAGGTGTGTCCTTCATGCTCAAACTTTACACAATGATGCAAAGTGGAAGGAACGCAACTCATGACATGAATCCAGGGTCTACCAAGCAATAAGTTATATTGAAATTCCCCCTCCAAGACGTAAAATAGCTCTGGAATAATGTAGGGGCCCATGCGAACATGGAGGATGACATGGTGCCTAGTGTAGAGGTGATAGCATCATTGAATGAACACAACATGATAGGATGTTTATGCATGCAATTGTCAGGTATGTGCATTTGAGCGAATGCATGGGATGAAATGATATTAATGCTAGCACCCCCATCAATCATTACACGTCATACATGTATATCATCGATGTGGACAAAGATGAAGAGGGCTAGGTCTGGGTCATCCATTTGGTGCGGTGCGATCTCTTCCTCTGAGAAGCTAAGGAAGGCTATTTGGTGAGTAGGGTGAGGTGTGGATAAAGGTGGTAATTTGGTGAGAGAGGATATATGATGGGGTGTGATAATGGAGGCTATGGGTGTGGGGTCATTGGGTAAAACCTCAATAGATTGAAGAACCTCCATGAGAGCTTGAAGATGGGATTCAAGGTTTGGATGAGGTCATATAGGGAACATTTTGAGGGGAGATTGGTGTAATTGTTTGAGCATGGTGCGATGTGTGACCCCATTAGAAATAGGGTATGTGGGGCTGTGGATAGTAATCTTAGGTGTGGGTGCAGATGGTATGTTGGGTATAGGATTGGTTGGTGAGTCAGTTGCCTTTTCCTTGCCTTTATCCTTCTGAGCACGGGTAGTGACATGTGAATCATGTTCATCTGAGGGGAGTTGGTAAATGGAGAAGGTGTAGGTGAGTGGTATAACGACATGACGGGAAAAAACCTACCAAGATGGAGAAAATCCTTGTGAAGTGAGCTGGGTGCAATGACATTTAGGTAATGGTGTGGCAAGTTCTCTGATGCGAACCATGTTAATTTCAAATCTTGGGGGTGGCTCTAGGAGTTGAGGGGGTGGAGGTCGTGGTTGTTGAGTAGGGTAGTGAGGGAATGGGTGTCGGTGAAGCAGGGGTCCTCATCAAGAAGGTCATCATCGTCAAAGTTTTACTTCAGGAGGACATAACTGGTTAAGGACAGGTTTTCAAAGCCTTGCAGTTCTCCACATCATGCCCTGGCACACAATGGTAGGAAACAAATTTTAGTGTCATCAAACCCTTTTGGCTTGGGTTTGAGGGGGTCATAAGGTCTGGAGCGGTGGTAATGTGATGACAGAAGTCTCAAGGAGGTTGGTTAATATTTTGGCATAGGACCCTGCTAGTGGGTCACAATGCGAAGTGAAAGTGGGTTTGGGTGTAGGTGCGGTTGATTGTTGAGGAATGGTCCTTGCATGAAGGGGAGTAGGGTCAAGCTATGGTTTTGGGTGTTGTCAGTGGTCTTGGGTGTTGGTCGTGTTTGCTTGGGTAGGGGTATGGTAGATGAACGGGCAGGAGGGTGTATGGTTGTTTTGACTATCTTATTGGAGGGTAGCGGATTTTTGTCTTTGGGTTGCACCTTCTTGAGTAAAGGTGATATGGGTGTACGAGGTCTAGAGGGAAAAGAGGATGGGGGAAGAGGGTGAGTTACCCATGGGGATAATGGAGGTGTTGTGAAGGTAGATGATGCGGGTCGTGCAGGGGGTGTGAGGGACAAAGACTGAAGTGTAGTGGGTAGTGAAGAAGTTATAGAAGGGTATTGGAGGTATGGGTGGTAAAGATGCTACAGGTGCAGGTGTAAGTTGTATGTCGGGTGCTTGGGTATGTTAGAGGTTTGCGAGGAAGGAATGGGCTGTTGTGTTTTTGGTTTATTGACAGGTGGAGGTTTCTTAACCATTGGGAGGTTGAGGTCCTAAGATAGACAAAAGGGTGAAGGTGATGTAGGTGTGATTGGCATGCAGCCACTGGGGTATGAGTTCTATGTGTTTGGTTCTTTCTGTTTGGGTGTCAGGAGTAGGTTTGGTGTTGACTTTGGAGGATGTAGCTAAATCTAGTTTGATAGGTGGATGAGTAAGGATATAGTGGTTGGGGTGACCCCTAAGGTAGTAATAGGTTTAGTCGAGGAAGATGATGTAGGTGTGGGTTTGGATTTAGATGTATGTTGGGTTATGGGTAAGGGTGTGTGTTAAGATATGATGGGTGTTGTGGAAAAATTGTGATAGAGGTGGTTGTGTTTGGTTCAATTGGCTGAAATATTTTTGGGTAGATAGTGGAGGGTATCAACAAGTGACATCTGCATTTGCATTGAGGCAGGAAGCAGAAGAAGCCCCCACAATAAGGCTCTATCCACATAATCTAAGCGATCGGGCTAAGCATGAGAATGACATGCCTATTAGGTGAGCGTTGATGAGGACCTAATAGCAATTCCTGTAAAATGTGTCTTAGAGACGGGGGAATTGGCTAGCTTCAGCTTCCATGGGTAAGAGAGCCGAAAGTAGGTCTACGGGGATCTTGGGTAGCTGATGGAGAATGTTCCACCTAGAGGTAAAGGTATCTCTACTAGATCCTTGATAGGTGGAGGAGAAAATGGGTGCTCCTCTTTAGGTGGAGGAGATAAACAAGTATCTTCCATGGAATAAAGAAGTATTGTGGGTGTCGGCTCTCTAGGTGGAGAAGCCAAAGGTGAAATGGTCTTGATGTTAGCGGAAGGCTCCTCCGTAGGTGAGGCAGGAGGTGAAAGGTTTTCCTCTATGGGTGGAGGAATAGGTGAGGTGGGCTCCGATGCAAAAGGAGGATTTCGGGCTAGAATATCCTCTATGGAAGGAATATGGGGTAATTGGGAAGCAACAAGTGCGTCACTAAAAGTAGTGTGACCTCGCGGGTATAGCTATCGTGAGTTAAGGTCTTGCTGATTTAATCAGATGAATGGGGCATGATTGGGAAATGGTTTCTTGAAGATATGTAGGTTTTGATTGTCAGGTGTGTTAGGATTATCCACAGTTAACTCACCTTTCTCGAGCATTTCTAGCAAAATACTGTTGAAAGTGATGCAATTTTCGTCACTATGACCCTGTACTCTATGATAGTTACAGAATTCGTGTTCTTTATTGTTAGGAAATAAAAGATAAAATATGCGGAATAATCCCTTACATAAGCGTAACAGTAGAAACTAATGTGTAGAAAATATTATAGATTTCAAATAAAAGTGCAAAATAAATAACACAACACAGAGAGACAAGATTTTACGTGGTTCACACCAATTTGGGCTACGTCCACCAAGAATCACTTGCTCATGTTTTATTACAAGCCTTCCACTCTCTCAATACAATACTCAGATCCATTTGGAGCTATCCTTAAAAAACTCTACAGAATTCACACCTGAATTCAAAGAACATCTGCAATACATTTTCTTGTCTATGTATCATATGCATAAGACCATATAAATAGACAATTGCTTAAGAAGTTTGATATTAAACCGTGGGTATCAAACCATGGGAAAAAACAAAACCATATCATAAACCAATGGTATCAAAAAACCGTGCGGTATACAAAAATAATGGGTACCGAAAAAACCATGGGCCCAAAAACAACACATAATAGTTTACCCATTACCCATGGGTTAATAAACCACCCATGAAAATTTTCTCGGGGGCTTCGCCCTTGAGCCCCCTTCGATCAGGGGGGCTCCACCCCACAAACCCCCCTGGCCCATTCACTGGCGAGCGGGACCGCTGTAAAAATACCTGAGTGTAACACATAGAAGGTGTACCACATTCTAACATGAAAATAGGCTCCACAAACATAACAAGCTCCCACTTAGAGACTGATTTCCACTGAGCAAGCTTCTCAACCCTACACTGTCATCCGTAAAGGCCAACCAAAGTTGAACATAGCTTTAGTTTATCCCTTATGACCACCTTGGTCATCATGTCTGCAGGATTCTGACTTGTATGAATCTTTTCCAACTTCAACTTATCTTCCTCCAAAGCTGTCCTGATGACGTGATATCTCAACTGTATATGCTTCATCTTGGAGTGGAAAGCAAGAGTTTCTTAGCTAGGTGTATAACACTCTGCCTATCACTATACAACTTACATTCCTCCTGCTTATGCCCCAAATCCTCAAGCAATTGTTGTAACTAAATCATCTCTTTGATTTCCTCTGTGGTAGCAACATACTCAGCTTCCGTGGTTGACAAAGCCACTAGCTTATATAGTCGTGAAATCCAGCTCACTGCTGTCCCACCTACAGTGTAAAATATAACCTATCGTGCTCCTCCTGCTGTCTACATCTCCAGCCATGTCTGAATCTACATAACCACAGTAAAGTGGTGTCTAATCCACTTATAGCACAAAATTTTCCCCATGGTCCCTCTCAAATACCTAAGGATCCACTTTACTGCTTGCTAATGCTCTTTACCTAGATCACTCACAAATCTAATCACAGCTCCCACTGCATGGGCAATATCAGGCCTAGTGCACACCATAGCATACATAAAACTTCCAACTGCTGATGAGTAAGGTACCTTGGACATCTGGTTTCTTTCCTGCTTTGTCTTGGGACACTACTCCTTTGATAACTTAAAATGGCCTGCCAAAGGAGTCCCAACCGATTTAGCATCCTGCATGTTAAACCTATCCAATACCTTCTTAATGTACTCTTCCTTATATAAAGTCGGCTTCTGTTTTCTTCCTATCCCAAGTTATCTTCATGCCAAGGATTTTTCAGGCTACCCCCAAAATCCTTCATATCAAAGAATTCACTTAGCTGTTTCTTGAGTACTTTTATTTCCTGCATGTTTTATACCTGCAGACCAACATGTCATCAACATAAAAACACAGGATAATATAACTTCCATCCTCAAATTTCTTTGTATACATGTAATGGTCAGAATGATATCTAATATAATCTTGCTCCATCATGAAGCTATTAAACTTCTTATACCATTGACGTGGAGTTTGTTTCAAGCCATACAAGCTCTTATTCAGTTTACACACCATCTCCTCTTTACCTTTGACCTCATAGCCCTTTGGTTGCTGCATATATGGTTCCTCCTCCAAATCACCATGGAGAAATTGTAGTCTTTACATCTAACTGTTCTAAGTGTAAGTCTTTTGCTGCCACTATTCCAAGAACAGTTCTAATAGAGAAGTCATTTTTTACTATAGGAGAAAAAGATCTCATCAAAATCTATACCTTGTTTCTATGTAAACCCGTTGACTACCAACCGGACCTTATATATTTTATTTCCTCCTTCTTCATCTTTAACTCTGTACACCCACTTTTTCTGCAATGCTCTTTTTCCTTCTCTGTAGCTTCATCAAATCCCAAGTTTAGTTCTCCATGAGAGACTTATGCTCCTCATCAATGGCTTGCTCCCACTTCTTACTGGCATCTACCTACATTGCTTCATCAAAGCTCTCTGGTCTCTCCACTATCAGTGAGTAATAAATAATAAAGAGAAGGTGGAAAACATTCAATGTTATTTTCTTACCTTAGAAGACCTCCTCACAGTAAGAGTTTGGGGTTCCTATCGAGTCAGGTTCCTGAACTGATTCATGGGTCACTGTCCCATCTGGAAGATCTTCTACTACTGCATATTCTTTGTGGGATTCTTCCCATATTTTCCTGCAACTATTTCTTATACATGAATTTCTCATTAAAGACCACATCCCTAGACTGAATTATTTTCTTGTCCTTAATACTCCCAACATTTAAATCCAAATTCATCACCACCATAAACCAATAAAAGTGCATTTTTTTGATTTAGCCTCTAGCTTGGTCCTATCATCCTTGTCAATATGAACAAACACCTCACATCCAAAGACTCTAATAAATGAGTAATCAAATTTCTTACCACACCAAGCCTCTTCAGCTATGCCTCCATCCAAGGCACTTGAGGCTCCTTTATTTATTAACTACACGGTCTGCGCTCACCACTTCCTGCCAAAAATATAAAGAGGCAGTCCTGCATGTATCCTCATGCTCCTATCACGTTCCATTATTGTTCTATTCATCCTTTCTAACACCCCATTCTCTTGCGGGGTTCCTAGAACCAATCGTTATGTCTGTGGATTCCATTCTTAGAACAATAATCATCAATATTCATTGTTGCAATTCTCCCCTCCATTATCTGACCTGAGACATTTTAACTTAAGACTTGTATCACTCTCTACCAAGGCTTTCCATTTAACACAAGTATCAAATACATCATATTTGTTTCTAATACAATAAACCCAAACTTTTCTTGTTGCATCATCAATAAAAGTAACATAATAATTTAAACCCCCAAGAGATGATACCTAACCTGGCCCCCACACATAAGAATGCACCTACTCTAACTTACTCTCTTTCTTCGTAGGTCCAACCTTAAGAAACCTTACTCACTTCTTTTTCCCATTTATGCAATTATCAAAGAACTCCAAACCTTATTTTTTGTATATCCAGGAAAATTCTTCTTTATGATGTCCATGCCCTTATGGCTCATATGACCAAGCCTATAGTGCCATAATGTTGTATCTGCATCTGAAGCCACAAGATTACAATCATTAGTACTATCAGTGGATAAATAAAAGGTTCCAACCTTCTTACCTCTTGCACCACAAGAGCACCCTTGGTAACCTTCCAAGAGTCAGCTGTAAATATCACAATACAACCATCACTTCCCAATTGCCCCGCTGATATCAAATTTCTCCTTAATGTAGGCACATGTCTGACATCCTTCAATAGCCATGTATTCCCATTCTGCATCTTAACTTGAACAGAACCTTTTCCAACTATACTGCAAGGCTCATTATCACCAAGAAAAACATGCCCAAAATTCCCTTGAACATAATCAACAAAATAATGCCTATGTGGACTAGCATGAAAAGAAGCCCCTGAATCTAAAACCTAAGATTCAGTAATATTATGTAAAGAAATAATCAAATCATCCTAACATACATTACTCGATGCCACATTTGCTTCTATGTTTTCTTCCTGTTATTTCTTCTTGTCCTGAAGCTCCCAACAATGCTTCTTTGCATGCGTAGACTTTCCGTGCAGTTCCAACATACAATATTGCTCTTGGATTTTGACCTTGCTCGATCTTTCAATTTTCCACGATTTCCTCTATTCTTATGTCTCCATCTAGTTTCCACTGTCAAAGCATTCCTTGAAGTAGAAGATTCCCTAGATCTTTTTCTTCACATTTCCTCACTTAGAATCACCCCTACAACATCCTCAAAATTCAACTTTTAGTTAGCTAGAATCAAGTTGCTTACCGCCATTACCAGGCTATTCCAATTTTCAGGTAAAGAGCACATAATTAATAAATCCCTAACTTCTTCATCAAATTCTATTATAACCGAAGCTAGCATATTCAAAACCATATTAAAATCATTTAAATGATCTGCTACTGAACTATTCTTAGACATCTTCATATTAAACAACTTTTTCATTAAAAATATCTTATTAGAGGCAGAGGCTTTTTTATACAACTTCCCTAATGCATCTATTAGATGTTTTGTAGCCGTTTCCTTTGAAACATTAAATAATACCGAAGATGCAAGACACATCCGGATCATTCCAAGTGCCTTCTGATCCAACAAATACCATTCTGCATCTGTCATACTCGAGGGTTTGTTTACCTTCTCAGACAACGGAGTATAAATATCCTTTTGATAAAGGTAATCTTCCATCTGCATCTTCCAAAGACTAAAATTATCCCCGTTGAATTTATCAACCCTATATCTTCCATCATCTACCATAGCTCCCACTCAAGATAGAACGTTCCCTGTGATTTAACACTCTAGTAAACCAAACCAGGCTCTGATACCAATTTTTAGGAAATAAGAGATAAAATATGTGGAATAATCCCTTACAGAATCGCAACAATAGAAACTAATATGCAGAAAATATTAGAGATCTAGAATAAAAGTGCAGAATAAATAACACAACACAGAGAGATAAGATTTAACATGGTTCACCCAATTTGGGCTACGTCCTCCAAGAATCACTTGCTCAGATTTTATTACAAGTCCCCACTCTCTCAATACAATACCCAGATCCGTTTGGAGCTATGATCAACAAACTTTACAGAATTCACACCTGAATTCAAAGCACATCTGAAATACATTTGATTTTCTATCTATCATATTCATAAGACCATGTATAAATAGACAACTGCTTAAGCAGTTTTACAAAACCATGGGTATCAAACAACGGGAAAAAACAAAACCATCCCATAAACCCATGGGTAGCCAAAGAGGCGGTTTTACAGAACAATGGGTACCAAGAAAACCATGGGCCCAAAAATAGCCCATAACGGTTACCCATTACCCATGGGTTAATAAACCACCAATGAAAATTTAATTCGGGGGCTTCGCCCCCGAATCCCCCTGACCCACTCACCCGTGAGAAAGACCGCTGTAAAAATACCTGAGTGTAACACATAGAAGGTGTACCACACTCTAACATGAAAATAGGCTCCACAAACATAAAAGATGAAGGAATTGAAAGGTTTTCCTCTATGGGTGGAGGAATAGGTGAGGTGGGTTCTAGTGTACGTTGAGGACTTTAAGCTAGAATTTCCTCTATGGAAGGAATATGAGGTAATTGGGAAGCAATGGGTGCGTCACTAAAAATAGCTTGGACCTCGCGGGTATGGCTATCTTGAGTTGATGTCTCACCAGTTTGATCAGGTGAAGGGGCATGATTGGGAAAGGGTTTCTTGAATATGTGTAGGTTTTGATTGGCCAGTGCATTAGGATTATCCACAGTTAACTGAACTTTCTCGAAAATTTCTTGGACAATATTTTTGAAAGTGATGCAATTACCGTCACTATGACCCTTTACTCGATGATAATTACAGAAGTCGTGTTCTTTATACCATGAGGGCAGGGGCGAGCAGGGTCAAAACTAGTGTGTGGTTTTATAGGTGAAAGGGTGATGGCCCCAGCTTTGATGAGATTTTCTAAGACATAAGAGTAAGGCTTCCCAATTGGGGTGTATTTATATTGTTCTCGTCTGAATTGAAAAGTTTGAATGGGTGAGAGATTAGATGAGGGGCTAGCCTGATTTGATGGATGAGCTGGGCCAGCCTTGAGTACCACTGCGTTAACGGTCCCCTTGGCCTTTGAATAATTATTTTTTGGTTTGGAAGGAGAAGAGGTATCATTCGACTTGAATGCTGAGTTTTTATTACATAATTGGATTTTCTTCTCTTCGATGGCCCTAATCTCTAGCTTTCATGCCATGGTGAATGCTTCATCGAATGTTCAGAAAATTTGGACCTGTGTGAAGAGCTCGATGAGTTCTATTTTTGGTAGTTGGAATGTGAGTTGATTGATTAGGCTACGCCAATTAGCAACAAAATCTGTGATAGATTCGTCGCCATACTAATGCATGGAGTATAGGTCAGTCATGGTAACCTTCTTAACAATGTTAATGGAGATGTGATCTAAGAAGGCTTGGGCTACCTGATTAAATGAAAATATAGAGTGTCTAGGTAACCCACTATACCAATCTAATGCAAGTCCAGTCAGAGACATGGGAAAGGTCCTCAAGAGAAAAGCATCATCGTGGGCGATTAGGTAGCACCCGTGTTTGAAAGACCGCAAATGCTGTTCTGGGTCTTCTTTGCTATTAAAATGGTTGAAGTTAGGAATTTCCCAATGCATGGGATATGGAAAGATAGTAATGGATGGGTGGATAGGCTCATTACAAATCTCATCATAAGTGAGAGTGTTGCGAGAGATAGAGACCGATGTCTTCAATCTTTACATCTTGTCCATCATTAATTTGATTAGGTCGTTGGTAGGTTATGATGACTGGGTGCCTCCTATAGCATAAGAGGGTTGGTGTTGGGCATATGATGGGGTTGGCATTCTAGTATATGGTGCTGCTGTATAGGTAGAATGAGAAAGAGGGAGTGAGATATGGGGTACGTACCAAGAGTGAATAACAGATGAAACAAGAGGTTGTTGATAGTACGTATATGGAGGTGGAAGGGTCATGGTAACCCTAGTGGTAATGGGGGCTAAAGATTGTGGAATAGAAAGGATGACATTTTGAAAAGGGGTATGGGTCATTGATATGTGAGGTGGTTTTGTAGCTATGGGTATACATGAGACAATAGGGGCAGACGAGGTTATGTTTTGGGTGGTCGGTGAAGGTATAGTGGATGTGGCGAGTGTCATGGATGTAGTAGATGCTACAGTCATAGAAGGTATAGGCCTTAGCTGCTAAATGATCGGGGGTAAGGTAGATGCCAGAAACACGGGGTTAACATGGGCAAGAGTGGAAGTAAGAGCGAGTGTTAGAGGGATAGATATGGGCATGCCCTATATCAACTAACTCGAGGAATCTCGAGTGGATGAGTGGGAAAGACAAAACTGCAAGGTAGTAGGGTTTTAGTCAAGGAGTCATGTGAACTCCTCATCTCTGGTAGCGATAGTGATAGGTTGGATAGGTTCCATTGTGGGTGATAAAATGGAAGGTGGTAAAGGGATAGGTGGGAGTGGTTGACAACTGGCATGAAATACGAGGGTGCTTACTTGTTGATGCATCGGTACCATGTGAATAGTTACTAGCGGAGTAAGACTACTTTCTGTAAGTGACACATAAATACAACACAGGTAGGATAAATAGGCGGTGATGGGTGAATTGGGGCTAAAATGGCAGCTGGAAAATGACATAGGATATATGATGCTGGTTAGGGTAAACCGATGCCGGTCAAAGGTAACTGCAGACGGTCATTGTGGAACATGAACAGTTTGTCAGAAACAAGGTATAAGGCCAAATCTGACAGGTATGCTGAATAATGATGAGATTTTCAAGGTCAATGTATATGATAAGAGTGACAGGAACTCTGAATAGTTGAAGAAGGTGAATAGGTGTTCTTTTAGGAAGGTTAACCAAAATGATAGTGAACTGATGCCGATTGGGTATAACTAATGATGATCAGGGGGTAATCGATGACGATCACTAGACCGACACTAGTTACTATGAAATTGAAATAGTGATGAAGAAAATATGGGTGTGAGTTAAAATTTGATGTGGAATCAAACCCAAAATTTTGATAATGATGAGAATATGGTCCAGGAACACTCAGATGAAGTTGGAATACACCAACTCTGATGAGGAGCATGTAAGGAGAAAAAGTAAAAATGAAGAGCATGACCTCTCACCTCAAAATGTAAGCCAAACAGAGACACTAAGAAAAATATGATCCTAAGAGTGCTTTTTATATTATGCTTGTTTAGCTTATGCTATGTAAGGATTGAATCATGAACTGTAGAATAGAATTTTTTGGTGAGGATGGCTTCCTATGAAGAAGGATATCTAAAAGGTGAGGTTTCAAGTATGTTATGGTTGGGGTAGGCCTCACTCTGAAGTATGACGCGATAGAGCAGCGAGCTGGGTGCCCACTATACCGTGATCATGTGATCACCTACAGCTTCTTCCAGGTAAGATGTTGTTTAAGAATGTGTATATTTTAAATTTTTGTGAGGTTTGGTAAGACTCAGAGAAAGAGAAAAGGAAAGAAATTCCTTTCTATGATTTGTTTGTCAACCATCACCTGGGCATGACTTCTAGCATATAGGTTGCCCTTAATTAATGTGAGCTAATGCAGAATAGTAGGATGAAATGCAATCATTTGTAAGCCCAAACAGAAATATGGAATTTATTGACATAATAAGAGGAATAGGAGAAAGTATGATCTTTCACTAATGCAATGCAAATGAAATGGAAGAAGTGTTTTTTTTAAGCACCAAAACATGATTGCTTTGAGATAATAGAGGGAGAGATAATTCCAGGGAAGAAATTTTAATGTGAGAACCTTTTAGCAAGGAAACAAACATACAATTTTTCTCCTAGAAATGAATGAATGAAAGGAACCTCGAATGGGTCCCACTAGGCATGCCAAAATGTTTCACCTGATTCTTAGACGTTTCTTTGAAAATGATCAAATGGATAGGGTAACGGGTGTAGGACGAATACCCGTTGAAATGCTAGTTGATAGGTTGTTATGCGTATGTTGAATCCTTGATCCACAACTGATCGTGAGAGTTTCCTTTTGGCTCGGAGAAACTACCTGAAATAAAAAGCAAGACCACAAGAAAGAGTTAAACAATATATGCATTGAATTTCCTAACGTATGCTAGATCTAGGAAGTGTGATACTTCCTATACGACTGTCAATCCACTGTTTAAAATAATTTAATGTTGGTAATAAAGTAAATCCTATTGTAGTTAAAATGATTTAGGTATCTCATTTAAAACACAATAATAAAGATATAATCTAACAGGCTAGGTTGAAATAAGATCTGAAGGTCAAGTAACTGATTCTGGGTCTTTGCAGGTCTGACAGAGGTCCTAGGCAGGTTACATGTGAGTAAGGGTGATGTGGGAATAGGTAGGTAGGTTACTGTTATAGGCTGTATTGGTAGATACAGAGACCGATGTAGGTTAAGGGTGACTGACTCCAGTTTGGGAGAACTAGTGCCAGTTACTGTGGGGTACTGGGAATGTCACAGAACAAAATTTAGATCTCCTATATGATTACACAAAGGACTAGGCTGATTGAAAAGAGGTATTAGGTTGTTTGGATGGGATTTGGGGAATTTTTAATAGGGATATGGAGGGGTGAGAATTAATGGATGTCATTGGGTGGGTAGGAGAACAAAGGATGAAAATACAATGATGAAATATGTGAACCAGAGGAGTAAAATGTTCTACTTACTTAGAATCTGGTTCTGGACGTCTGTGAGTGAGGAATGAAGGTGCTGATAAGAGGTTGAATGCTGTAAAAGATCACCAAACGTTGGGGAGCTCTTATATGGGCTGTATGTGCTCTCCTTCTTTCCTGATTGGATCAAATATGTGCTGGAGGTGAGTGTTGGATGGTTGTTAGGTGAATCTTGGATGTTTTTGCAAGAGAAAATACTTGATCTCATTATTTGCATGCATGTTCTCCCTGAAACTTGTTCTCAAAAGATTTGATATCTGTCAAGAATCTACTAACCTCAAAAATAAGGTTATTTTTGGAATTAAATGGTAACTAACAGTGGTTCCATCTTAACTGGCGGTGGTTAAGGGTAACCGGCTTCAGTTAGGGTGGGATTTCCTAGGTTTACTAAACTGGGAAGATCCCCTTTATTTTCTAGGATCTCATTTCATTTACCTGCATATTAGACTGGAATCTTCCTTCTAACATGTGGGAATGTGGTTAGAGGGAATATAGGCATTGATTTTTAGGGTTTGGGTAGGTCTTAGTTAGTTATGGTAACTTACTAAGAATAGGTATTAGGGTGAGGTGGCTAGATGAGGTGGATATGTGGGCATTATCCCAATTAGGATATTTAAATAATAAATATGGTGAGGATAATGAATTAATTTAATTTATATAATTAAATTAATATTATAGTAGGGTGAAGGGGGCCATGGTTAGGTGAATGTGTTCAATGGTATTTATTTGACAAGGGACCAAAGGGGAGTGTGACCTAATTTTAGTGTCTACAGATATCTTAGATGAGGATAAACAAAAATAAAAATATGGAAGTGATAACGATATCCCTTCAATAGGGAACAAAGGATGATCTTAATGTAGATTGTGGAAATGTCCTACAGACCTATGAGTGGTAAAAACAAAATAGATGGAAACTAGGGGAAATCCACTCAGATGGATGTGCAAACTGTGCGACCAATGGGTTGAAGGCATACATCAAGTATTTGTAAGAAAATGTGAAAATGTTCAAGAAAACATTTGTGACAAAATAATAAGGGGTGGGATCAAATACATGCATCTGGGGTGGGATGAAAAATTGGTGTAAAATAATGGAGCCCCGAGAAGGAACATGAAGAGGAAAACAAAGGAAATATTATGAGAATAAGGATGCGAAGATCAAATGGGACACCGCAAGGATGTGAGATGAAACTACCTTAGTGGAATAAAATATCATTTTAAAGGAAGGATTGATCAAAAAGGAGAAAGAGTGATGAAATGAAAAAGGGTAGGGCCAAGTCAATGGTAACTATGGGTACTCGATAGTGACTAGGGAAAAGTGATGAAGACCATGGTTTGAGGGATATATAAGCCAAGGGGTCATCCAAACAAGTTCATTTACACACAACAAGTTCACGATCAAGAGATATTCATATAAGAGAGAGAATCTTTGAGAGAAATGGAGGCCGAAAGAGTTGTGAGGAAGTGTCAGAGAAAAAAATGCTTAGAACTAGATTAGAGGCAAACAAGAAAATGAGACACTTAAGGAAATGCATTTATAACCAATAACATGTGTTAGCACATAACCAAGGATAGTTAGCTATTCCAAGGATCATGTAGAAAATGTGGAAAGTGGACTCATAAACCTAAATTAGGCATGACAAAATTGTGTAAATGTGACTTGTACACAGGAAAATGTGTTCTCCATAAGTGGGTTTCCCTAGGTCTATTCGCCAACTCTAGGTGAAGGGAAATGAAAACTGATCAATATGGGAAGTTTTATATGGATGATAAATTTGATCGATGTGAGATTCTTACTTTGGATTTTTAAGCTTTTTATTTATGATATAAAATGTTGATCGATGCGGGAATCCTTCACTGCCGTGATATATAGGGAGTAGCCATCCTTCGAGGGAGTGGTCTACTTTGTGCTTTCTTTTCCTTTTTCTTTGATAAATGGTAGGGATGATACATGCATGATAGTTTTCCTTTGAGGGATCAGTCTACCTTATGACATTTTATACTTTCATGAACAACTATCCTTCAAGGGATTGATATGTTTAGTTTTGAATTTTTATAAAGAGAATCCATAGAATTTTCACGTGGGGAAGAGCTAGAGATAGTCAGGTAGATCACTTAGGAGGGGAAAGTGAATGTACAAGTGACACCTATGGACCCTTGGCATGTTTCCAATAGGTAAATAAGAGGGTTATGTATGTAATGATCATGGAGTTATTCCTAAAAGGAAGAACCTATCCATAAGGAATATGCTATGAGCATAACTATGGTGCCTATATTCAAGGTCACAACTTGGAAAGTGACAGTAGACCACATAATTCTAGATCATTACAAGGAGAGATGAAAATGGAAAATGATGGATGTATGATCATGGAGATAACTAAGTTCACATTGGTAATTCTGTTAACAATACAATGGATGAAAGTGTAATGCATTAAGAGGTTCCGTTTCTGGTTTAACATTAAGGGAAGCCAAATAATAGGCCCCAAACCCATACTTATGCATGATAATGTAAGGTCTAATCCAATTGGGAGAGAAGTTTCCACGTTGGCTCCTTTCTAGTGTAGTGATGTTTTTTATTTTTTTTAGGGACAAGGTCACTGATTTTAAAGTCATGTTCCTTGATATGATTATTGTAAGCACATTTGATGCACTCTTCATAGACTTGGTGATGTTCAAGAGAAAGAATGTAGTGTTCTTCTAACAACTCATGTTGTGGTAGATGTTCTTCGTGATAATATTCATCAGAGATGAAGTCACAAAGAGAAATGCATAAGGAAGGAATTTGGACTTCAAGAGGAAGAATGGCTTCAGAGCCATAAACAAGAGAGAAGGTAGTAGTTCCCATAGAGGTGTGGATGCTAGTCCTACAAGCCCATAGAGCAAATGATATATGAAGATGCCAATTAGGACCTAATTTATCAATAGTATTGGTAAGGATGTTGCAAATATTTTTATTAGTTTCTTTAGCTTGACCATTAGCTTGAGGATAGTATGGATAGGAGAAGCTTAGCTTAATGTTGAATGAGTTACAAAGCTTCTTGAGATATTTGTTTTTGAAGGAATCTCCATTATCTGTGATGATTTTATGGGGGATGCTGAAGCGAAATATGATGTGATGATAGATGGAGTTGACAATTTCCTTATCTTTGGTTGATGTGAGGGAAATTACTTCCACCCACTTGGTGAAATACTAGGTGGTAGTGATGATATAATGATGTCATTGAGAAGAATGCAGATTGAAGAAGCCAATGAGGTAGATACCCCATTGTGAGAAAGGATAAAGATCTTGAGTTGGCTGTAAGGCCTAGCTTGGAATGCAGATGAGATTAGAATGATGCTTGCACTTGAAACATTTCTTTAAATATTCACAACAATCATGATTAAGATAGGGCCAATAATAACCAATGAAAAGAACACGCTTAATGACAACTAAACGGCTAAAGTGGCCACCAAAAATACCATCATGGACCTCTTGAATGGTGCAAGTGGACTCGTGAGACTTAAGGAAATGAAGCAAGATACCATCAAAGCCACGCTTATAAAGGATTCCACCAAGGATGACATAGTGGTTAGTGTGTTGAATAAAATACCTCCTTCCATTTTTAGATAGGTCAAAGGGAATGAGGAATTTGGAGAGAGTCAAAAATTTGATAATACCAAAGGTCACAAGGATTAGAATAAACGCGGTTGACACAAGGAAACTCATGAACATGGGTGGGTTGATCCTGACACTGGACAACTACAGAAAATTTAGATTCCTCAGTTGTCTATGGGATGAGAGATGCAAGGGAATCCATGGTGTCTGCGAAACGGTTAGATGATTTAGGGACATATTGGATGGTGTAGAAGTTGAATTCCCCTAGAAGGAAGTCAAAAATGTTCTTATACTTTTGAATAATGTTATTTTTGTATTGATAGTTTCCCTTGATTTGATTGATGATGAGTTAAGATTCCCCGTAGATATCAAGGATTTGGACACCCAGAAGGATGGTAGTTTCAAGGCCCAAGATAAGTGCCTCATACTCAGCTATATTATTAGTGCATTTGATGTTAAGCTTATTAGTGATAGGAATGTGATTATCCCAAGAAGGAATGATAATGACATGAACACCGCCCCTTTGTTGACATTTTGAACCATCAAATAAGAGATTCATCCTAATATGGGAATACTTGTGTTGAAATTTTTTGATGGATTCATCAGGGAATTTCTCGTGAGGAAGGATAGTTTTAGGAAGAGGCGTTTTAGCTAATTATGTCATAACTTGGCCCTTGATCTATTTTTTAGAGATGAACTCTAGGAATAAATCAGTCATGAACATGAGCCATCGAGTGATGTGATTGCTATGGTAAGGTTTAGAATGCATGGTTTTAAGGAGATGAAATATGGCGATTACATAAGTCTTGTGATTGAGAAGGTAATGAGAAAACATGGAGATGGCAAAGAAAATAGTGCAACACATCTTTTCAGCTTCAGTATAGAGATTCTCATAGTTGTGAAAGGTGTGCCTGATATAATATGTTGCACGTTCCCTTCCCTGCTCATCATGATGTGCCAACATGGCTCCAAGAGCATGATAAGAGGTAGAGACATAGAAGTAAAATGACTCTCCATCACATGGAGGTGTAATCATGGGTGGGCATATGATATACTGCTTAAGATCATCAACGGATTTTTGGCATTTATCATCCCAGTGGAAGTTAACATCTTTGCAAAGAAGGTGATGAAAGGGTTGGCAATGGTCTGAAAGTTGTGAGATGAAGTAGCGGAAGGACTGAAGTCAGCCTTGAAGAGTCCAAATTTTCTTAAGATTAGAAGGAGGAGGCATCTAAAGGATGGAATTGATTTTTTTGTGTTCAACTTCAATACCCCTAATAGAAATGATGAAGCCAAGGATCTTTCCAGTAATAATTCAGAAAACACACTTGGTTGGGTTAAGGAAAAGGAAGAAATAGATGAAGTAATTAAAAAGGATGTCAAGGACAGAGAGGTGATCACGTCGATGATTGAATTTTTGTAAGAGGTCATCAAAATAGTATTCTACAATCTTATGGATGAGATCATGAAAGATATAGGTCATGGCTCACTGATAGGTGGCTCTGACATTTTTCAAGCCAAAAGGAATGATGCGATAACAAAAGGTCCCCTAAAGAATGATGAAAGTAGTATTATGTTGGTATTATGGTGTGATAAGGATCTGATTGTATCCAGAAAAACTATCCATAAGGGACAACATCTCATGTCCTATAGTAAGGTTTACAAGCTGATCGATGTTAGGAAGGGGGAAATTGTCTTTAGGGAAAACAAAGTTTAAATCTGAAAATTCAGTGCATATGTAAAGCTTACCCTATGCTTTAGCAACAAGGATGATGTTTGAAACCCATTGTGGATAGTTGATAGAGATGATGAAGTTGGTAGAAAGGAGGCATTACAAATCCGCTTTGACAAGGAGGGAAACTCGACGATGTATGCAGAAAAAATTATGATTAACCGAATTAGCATTGGGAAATGTGATAATTTTATAGATGAAAATGCATGGATCGAGGCCCAGCATGTCAGCGTATGACCATATGAAGTATTTTCCATGATGAGAGAGGAAAGTGGTGAAGGATTAAATTTCCTGTGGATTAAGGGATTGACCCAATTTGAGAATGTGGGGCTCTTGTGAAGTCCCTATGTTTATGTCGATGATGGATTTGTTAAGAAAGGTAGATGTGTCTAGCAGTAAGGACTTATGAAGATAAGAATATTCTTCCCCCATGTGGGAAAGGATGGTATCATTGTCGGTGCAGTGAAGAATTTCAATGGTAAGGGAAACCTCCTTTATCATTTCTAGGAATCAAAGTGGAAGGGACCTAAATTGGCCGTCACATTGATAAGTGACTTGTCCCACAGTGATGATGGAGACTAATGTTTTTTGAAATTTATGGACACGGTGGCATCCGCATCCATAACTTCATGAGATGGTGAAGATGGAGGGTCAATGTCCATGAGCATCATAGATGGTGTGAGAGGGTCTGTAGATTGCTCCTTATAACTTAGACCAAATTTCTCATGGGGTTTACAAGATTGATCAATGATAAGGTCATGCATGCCTTGTTCGTAACACCCCATTCTACATCCTTTCCAGGTGTAGCAGTGAAGATATATATAGGTAAAATAATTCTTATAAATATATTCAAAGCCATTAGTGTATGGTTTATTGTGCTATTAAGGATTGATGTGTGAAGAAGGGAAGTCAATGCCACCATAGATGAGGTTGGTGCGAATATGAGGTGGTCTAAAGGGAATGATATCCCTAAAATTAGGTTGGTACATTGGTTCTTTTTTATCTCTATTGAGTCAATGGAGTGAGGGAAGAGAATTAAGTGTCAAAAGATGATACTCCCCCAACGTAAGCTTATTCATGACTTTGTCTAAAGATTTGTCATTAGGGAGCTTGGGCGCATCAATAAATGAGCTAGTGGATGGTTTAGAAGGATCATTGGTGGGGATGAGCACATCATTGGGATGATAAGTCGTGTGAAATTCCTTGAATGGTGGGGTGTCTGTGGGAAGATTTAATATTTTCCCCTCGTGTTCATATTTGATGCATTGGTGGAGGGTGGAAGGGAAATAATGTATGGAATGAATCCATGACTGCCTAATAAGAATGTTATATTAGAACTCCCCTTCTATGATATAAAATATTTCATGGAAGATTTTTTTCACCGACACTGATGGGAAGGATAAATGTGCCCAAAGCAAGGACCAAAACATCGTTAAATGCATTAAGGAGCTCTGATGATTGGGTGACGATAGATTTTGGGAGCTTAATTTGATCAAATGGGTGGGATGAAATAATGTTGATGCTAGCTCCATTATTAATCATTCCTCATCTATTTGACCTAATTTATGACAATTATGACACAAACACCCCTACTTAAGACAAAGGAAAGTTTCCTTTTAAATGCTTTAACTGTGGTGAAATAGGTTACTTTGCAAACAAGTGTATGTACGCCTAAAAATCAACACATGATTTTAGACACACTCGACTTCTCGATGTCATGCCAAAACATTTGGAATGTGTAAAATTGAGGGGATGTTGATGATCAATTAAAGAATAATCATGGACTAAGGACAAGTAGTGTGAGTAGCTTATAGTTGGGTTAGAAAGAAGGGAAATGGAGGCTATGAATAGGTAGCATAAATTCCCTATGGTTTGATTGCTTTGATTTTGATTTTAGTAATAAACTGTGTTTGAAACTTAGTTTTAAATAAATAAAGGAAGTAAGTTTTGTTTTAATAAAAGACAAGTGTTTTTAATATTTTAATTCACTAGATTCATTCCTGATTAATTAAATAAAACAAAGTAAACCATCTATTCTATTTTTCTGAGAAATAAATTAATTGAAAGAAACTAACTAAACACTTAACATATTTTTGTATATTTTATAATTTAAAGAAAATAAGTTAAAAATCTATTCTACATACACAAGAAATTAATTAAAAATAAAATACTACTGCTTCTAATAAAATAAACTAAAATAATGAATAGAAGGATGTAGCTAATCCTCTATTGCAGGGTGTTCTAATAATATTATTTTAAAATAATGTATTCAAAAGTTATTAAACTAAATAAAAAAAAAAAATTCTTCTGGAAAAACTTCTGCCTCATGTTTTTCAAAAAGGGGAAAGCTTCTCAGAAGAAATTTCCTCCTTTCTGTATGAAATTTTCCTGGTAGAAGTAAATCTAAATTAATCGAAAGAAATAAATGATGTGCAAGGATTTCTTCACTTCTTCCTCTAACTAATTTTCTGAGAACATCAATAGGGATAAGCCTAGAAGAAGTTAGCAAGGTAAGATATAAGAAATAATTTGAAAATAAATACTAGAAATAGAATAAATACATTTGGGAAGTGATGAAATATTCTACTTCTACAATTCTCCAACTTAAAACAATGCATTCCTCCTATTATAACAAATATAAATTAATTAAAGCTTCAAATAATATAAGTATAACCCCACCTTGGTTACTAATGTATTATGGTAACTTCCTTAAGGTGAGATGTGCTTGTTTTCTCCTCTAATTTTTATCCTCTTCTAAATATGAAGTCCAATTGATCCAAGAATGTACAGACACTGGCTAGTAACAAAGAAAAGAAAGAATTGGATATGGTTTTCATGGTGCAAGAAATAACTAAAAGAAAATAGTGGGAAATAATAGAGTAATGTATTGGTTATCGGTGTAGTTCCTCTCAAAATTCAGTAGCATAACTTTACCTCAAAAATGTGAAAAATCCAACCCAGCATACAAGTAAATTTTTTTGGCTTTTATAAAAATATTGGAAAGAAGAATTTAATTACATGTGTCAATCAAGAAGTGAAAAATCATCAAAAGGAGAGACATTAAACATTATAAACATATCCAAAAAAGAAGATAAAATTAATATGATTCTAATGAGTCCAAAAATAGGTAAAATAGTTGAGAAATGAGTGATAAAATCACTCCAAAAATCTAAACACGCATTCAAAAATGTGTTTTTTAGCTCTCTGATTTAAGGTGACATGACCTACGGTGTAGAAAAACTAGAGGTTACTCAACCCCTAGGGAGGTTATGTAATCACCGGGGTGGTTATGTAACTGCCGTTGTGACAATTCTGTAACCGTCGGGGCAGTTGCGTAATTGCCACTCAAAACAATGCCAAAATTTTAAAAGCAGTCTTAAAATAAAAATTAAAGTTTGGAGACAAAATAAAAGGGCTGATTTGAGTCAAGGGAGGGATGAAAGGGAGAGAGGAAAGGATCTGGACCTCATTTTTACTTTGGAATGTTTTTTTTATCATCATTTGAGACATTGCATTTTCCATGTTTCACCATTTAATTTTTGGGTGCGTATGGTGCCCACATAACCACAAGGATGAAGATGATGATGAGCATGCTGAAGATCATGAAAAGGATACTCACATGTTTGATAAAGGTAAGATGAATTTCAAGAGGTTTGAAAATAAGAATAAGTCTAAGAATATATTCTACACAAAGAAATAATGTTTCTCATTTGAGGAAAGTAACTATGATGGTGTTTTTGACTCTATATTTGAGTCTGAAGATCATGGCCAAGGATGTTATGAGATCTATGAGTGAAGAATCAATATTTTTTGGTGACCCCATCAAATTTGAAGAAGAAGGAGATGACCTATAAATTGAGATAATCTATGTTCAGACATAGCTAAAGCATGTTGATAAGAATGCCAAGAAGTTGAGAGCATAATTCAAGGAGTGTGAGAGAAAAATGCATGATCTTTAATGGAATAATTGGTTTGAAATTAGTAAGCTTTATGATACAATCAAACAATTAGAGATGCAGATGAGTTCCATGACTCTAAGCCTATAATCCAAAGAGGAAAACTACATTAAGCTTGAATAAGATATGATCTTTCTAACAAGAGAGTTGTCTAAAGAAGCTAGCAAAACTAGGTCATTCTAGAAATTTTAAAAGATCTCCAAGGATCTTGTTGATCTCTTGGATTGTTAACGGTATATAGGAGACATGATAGGTTTAGGGTTGAATGAAGAACTCAAAGGAAAAAAGTGATGTAAGATGACATTTTTATAAGAAAAGAGGCTGAAGGTCCAAGCACCAAAGGATTGGAAGGAGATAAATTTCAAAGGCAATGTGAAGATAAAGTCTATAAGGCAGTCTAATGAATCAAGGTATGAAAAATCCTTTAATGGTTATTGTTATACTTGTAATGGTTTTATAAAAAGAGAAAAGGATTGTATAAGGTTTTTCAAAGATGATCACCCATCGAGAGATAATATAGATGATCATTCAAAGAACATCATTTTTTATAATTGTCATAAGAGAGGTCATTTTGCTAGGTTTTGTGTATATGAATCTTATAGTCAAAATTGGAGAGATGAAGGTCCTAGAGCTAAGATTGAAATGGTATGTTTTAACTATAATAATGTTGGACATATGTCTAGATACTGTTTGTATGGTCCTATAAGATAAACCAAGAGGTTTCAGAATCCTAGAGTGCATGATAAGAGACAATGAAGGTTATGGGAGCCAAGAGTGAATATTTTTTATTTCACAAAAAGAATATATTGAATCAAAATAGGAAGGTTCTCATATTACTGATTAGAAGAAAGAAGGAAAATTTGTGTCGAATGTGAAAAAGAGGTCATGAAACCTCTTTATCTTGTTGTTCTAGACTCCTCATATAGTAGGTTATCTCTAATAGGATTATTAGAGACATTTAGCATCCATATGAAGCATGGTGTTAAGGGGGTGCATGTATGATTGGAATTATGATACTGTAGCAGTGATTCATGAGGTCAATATGGTTTGTAAGGATATACAGGCATAGAATGAAGAATTGAACCTTGATTAAGGTCTATGAAGACTATACAAATCCATCACAAGATGAGGTAGGTTTTCTAAGTTCATCTTGGTAATGGTAACTGTGTAATAAGGGTCAACATGTCTCATTACTGCATGTGTATGAAGATTCATGGTGTTTTTGATGATTTCATAAGTTAATGGGGATCTTGAGTTCTCAGTATCATTAAAATGTGAATCTAGGAGTGTAGCAAGAGAAGTATGAGTGAATATTGCATCATGACAGTGTAAAATATAATGTTGTGTACTGTAATGGTGAGCTAGCGGTGTTTGAAGATTTCATGAAAGAAAGAGAGTTGATATTGATCTTAAAAGGGTGTCTAAGCTATCAAAAAGGGCTAATTTGGTAGAGTGTTGGTTGTTTACAAGTATAGTTAAAGGGGGGTTATTAGTATGGTCAAGTATGATGTGATATCATGAAAAAAGGTAAAGAATACTGCAAAATTTTATTTAGGACTATGGTGTTGGTTTTTGATCTTTTTCTATGACATTTGATTAAGGTATGTGCTCTTTTGTTTGCATAAACAGTTAAAGGATGGTGGTATCTTGTCAAGGGGAGAAATAAGGAGGTGTTTTTTTATGTGTTTTGTATACTCCTGTAACAAGTAGAAATTTTACATTTTTGGTTTTAAGGGGTGCTTTAGGGCTCATGGTCCTAAAATTTGTTACCAAGTTGTATATAGCAAGAATAAGAGTCATTTTTTGGGTGTCATTAGCTGATATAGGTCTGAGGATGTGTCAAGAATGTTTTTCTTCTCAAAATTAAGGTATGTAACAGTATATATCATGATGTTTATCTATCTAAGGGGAACTACAATGCTCTCATTAAGCCAAAAAAAGAGTTTAAAGAAGGATAATAGGATCATGAGCTGGTTTGATGATTTTGGTTGAAAGTTCCAACTAAAAGGTTGTCCTAATATGTTATTGAAGGTGGATAATATGTGCTACAAATATTTTTTTTATCATTAATGTAAAAATGGGGAGAAGTATTAGGTTGTTTTTCATCAATGACAAAGGGGGAGATTGTTGGTATGTGTGTGCTTGTGTTGTCATTGACGTTAAAGGTGAAAGAGGAATTAATGACAAAGGGTGATGAAAGGGAGTGCAAAAGGATGATTTACTAATAATTTCATGGGAAACAAGAAGCAACATGGTTTCAAGAGTGGAAATGGTGAGTTTTGTTTGGCCTAGTGGCCCTAATTAGGAGGTTTGTTTACCATAGGTGATGGCATATGAATGATATAAACACATGGAGGCTTGTGAAGCATGGTAGAGGCATGGAGATCCTGCTAGTGGTATTTTGGTACTCTCATATAGGTCTTAGAGGATGATTTCAAAGTGTAAGTAGGGTTTGTAGGTCTTCATCGAGACCTAATCTAGGTGTTTGGTGGCCTAATGGAGTATTATTATTAGTTACAGAGGTGTGTGGCCCCATGAGGGAATGTTGATGAGTGAAATTTTTTGTCTTAAGAATATTGGGACATTTTGAAATTTTTTTAGGAAGAGGTACTTTGTAAACCTACTTTGTATAGGTCTAAACTAGACCTAATTCTATGACCTAACTAGGAAATTCATGGTGGTTGAGAAGATGCACAAATAAGTATGATTTGGTGAGAATTTGGGAGGTTGAGAGAGGATTTACTATAGATATGGGAAATTTTTCAAGTCTATATAATGATAATCTCACAAGATATGATGATTTTAATCGCAACGAGCTCAAGAAGGTGAGTTTTCTAGCTCAATATGAGATATTTTGTGTTGGTTGGCACGTGCAAAGTTTACATGGGGACATGATCCATTCAAATATGATGAGGCATGGAGATAAGAAGGTTTCAGAGGTTGAATTAAGTTAAATAATGTCATGTGCTTTATGAAAAATCATTAAGAATCTAAGGAGGTAAAAAACCCTACCTAAAACCTATTTCCTGAGTGATTGAGGAAAACTTAGTGGTGTGAGCTCAAAATACATTAAAACATCAAATGTGATGATTGGAGGATGGAAATTACTCTCCCAAATTTCATATGGTGGTGATTTGGAGTCTTGAATATAGGTGGATCCCACTTAGATTTTCATGTTTCTAGGAAAGTTTGGTTTTCTCTCATGTTTTCCATCAGACCCAATTTCTAAATTGATGTTCTGAGTAGATGGGGAGTTATGATTATTTGGTACAAGAAATTTTCATAGAAAAAATATTGTCTTTGTATTAATCCACTGCTGTAATTTTACAATGTATGGAGGAATATTATATAGCCATCCAAATAGGAAAATGAACTTCCTATTTTATAGGAAGCATAAACAATATATAAACACCTATTAATATATTATTATACATTTCTTATAACAATATATTAACTAACCAAATATGATACTAAAAAACTAGTAATTCAATAATTATCATAGTAATAATATATTTACTATACGGTAAATCACATATAAATATTAATATTACTAATATTCCCCCCTTAGTGTTTATATGGTAGAAAACATTCACACTTCTTCTGCAACTTGCCGCCTATGTTTTCTCATGATCTTGGGACACAACTCAAACTAAATGTAGAAGAAGGAACAAATTAGATTATTATCGACCAAGCACTTTTGAGAACACATCTGACTGAGCTAGTATGTGAACACATATAGGAATCATCTTTTTATCAACCAATCACTATAGGGAACACATTTGACCTACTCAGTGTGGGAACTCAAGTAGGAACCATTTGCATAGCCTTTAATGGTTTTACAAAGGTTTACCACAAACCTAGGTATGAAAAGGAACATAATTGACTATTTAACCTCTTCAAGAATTGTGATGTTTCATTTCATTGTGCTATCTATTCGTAACACTATTATTACATCAAGGAATTATGTAGTCCAATAGCCACATATACACATTAGCAGGAATGAACCTCTGCTCTTATTTTTCACACCACACTGGAAATATGAAGAACTGGAATCCACACCACACAACTTAAACATGAACACTACACAACTTAACATCAAATATTCACACAATAAAAGTGTCTTTGTAACTATTATGCAACCTTATCGTTGGTGACTGACAAGAGGTTGTTGATTGACCTCCAGTCTCTTGTACCTCCATCCTTCAATATCATGTTGCTAGCTCAACCTGATTTGGATATGAAGCTCAGAATTTTCCACATTTGGTTTATTTTTAGAATTTACCCCTGCAACATGACATGGTTTATTATCCAAGCATTTGGTAACACTGAAAATGCATCAGTAAGGAAAAAAAGTTTACTTTTAAAATTTTTACAACTTGACTATTTTAACTAGACTATAAAAAAATGGAAATAAGAAAGATCTTAAAATCACCTATTTGATTAAATTGACAATACAATGACACTTTTACCACATTGACGACAAATATATTGATTTTTTTAATAATTACATACGCTTTGAACTTAACATAACATTTAAAATGTTATGAATTTTGACAAAACGTTTAATGAGAACTAAATAGAAACTAGACTCATAAACTCACGACTCAAACTTAACAAAATGTACAGAATATGTATATCCTAAAAACTAAATAATGACTATAGACCACACCCCCCCTTTTTTAAAATCAATATTGACATACAAAACACCACTTTGAACAACATAAGAGATAAAAAGAGACACTTAAGATAAGACTATCATCGATACTTAAATGAACACCGAAATATATCCCAGCTATCATACAAGTTACACTACCTTATCAATGCCAAATTTGATGTCAATGGTTGTGTGGAGACGTCAATGAAGATCCAAGAATCTGAGATTGTAAATATAGAAGTGGAGGACAACTGGAAATAAGTTAACAAAAAGGCAAGAAGGAATCACACACTTCTAAATCTAACACTTCAATAACCATTATGCTTCTCCTTATTGTACTACATGCATGAAGACACTAATAGTTATGCAAGAAACTTAGACTTATTATTTCAGCAAGTGGATTTGGAGGTGAAATTTTGACACTCTTGAATGAGACTACATGATTTTATTTGAAGGAAGCAAGTATGTATTAAACATATACTAGCGAGTCACTATAAAGAAGTCAAAATCAATGCAAAAGAATTCAAATCCTGATCTTAAAAAAGTGAAATGTTGAAATATCAAATCCATATTTGAAGCAAAATAGATCCAAATGAAAATCGAGTTAGTGAGTGATGAGTAACGAAAAAATGAAAAGATGTAAGGCGGAGTTGTCACACTTGGATCAAGGAATATTGCCAAATCACCACATCACATTATCAATTTAGCAGATGTCAAAACATTGAAATTCAAACTAGAATACATACATGGTTAAATGTGCATGTGTTTGGTAGAATTGATGATCCTGAGAGTGGTTAAATCAAATGTTGTTTTATACCCACGAGTGACTTCAAAAATAGTGAATCAGAAATAAAAAATGACAAAACTGTGAGCACTTATTCTTACATCTACATCTCTCTCTATAAATGTGAAAATGGTTTTTATGACGAATACACATCAATTCCAGCACGATACACTCCTATATGATTAAAATAGTACGACCAGGTGGTTACACTATGTAAGTTATTTTTACATCATTTATTCTAAAATACCATCAACAAGGGCAATAAATTATCTAGAATCCCTATAAAATTATTAGGCTTCTATGATTTGCATAAACTTTCTTTGATACTCAATATTTGGTACAAGAAAATTTCACAGCAAAGAGATTATCTTCGTACTAATCTCCTGCTGGAATTTTACAATGTACGGAGGGATATTATATAGCCATCCAAATAGGAAAACCAACTTCCTATTTTATGGGAATCATAAACAATATATAAAAATGTATTAATATATTGTTATACATTTGTTATAACAATATATTAACTAACCAAATACAATACTAAAAAACTAGTTATTCACTAATTACTGTAATAATAATATATTTACCATACAATAAATCAAATGTAAATACCACTATTCCTAGCAATGATAGATGTTTGAATTTATTTTAGATCTTGGTGAATCCATTTGAAGGTCTGCACATGTCTAAATGTGAAGACTGATTTTTAGGCCTAATAGGCATTTTTTGATAGTCATGGAGGAAGAAGGTTCTTGGGCATGTATGGACTTAGTTGACGACTATAATTCCTATGATGGAGCTTTATTGTCAAGTAGGTCAAGTTGTGACCTCATTTTTACCAACCAATCTGACTCGCAAGACCAATATTTTGTCTTTACTAATGATACATATCTATAGGAGAGTGTTAAGGGGTTCAATTTGAACCTATTCCATGCATTGAGAGGTCTTTAAAGTGTCATCACAAGTGTGAGAAGGTCTTTCTTCCAAGAATGGTTTCTGGTCAACAGATGTATCCTGAAGGACAATTATTTTTGTTAGGAAAAGTATTAGTTACATTGGGTGAATATTACTTATTGTGATTAAATATTAATAATTAGTTAGTAAGTTATACATGTATACTCATTTAAATGAGTTATAATTTTTTATTATCCATGACTATCCCAGGTTCTTAGATCCTATTTTTTGGGAAGTTGTTTAGCTACTTCTATGGCTATATAATATCCACTCTTAATGTTCTCCAAAATATATCCTAAATATATTATTATATTGTGTTGATATAGCTCTCCTACTACATAGAATCAAACCAAATTTAATATTTATATCATATTAAGTATGTATTTGTGAGATCTTGTGAGGGGAAGATTCCCTATTTTACTTAATGCCCCTCAGTATGAAAAATAAGATATTTTTTGAGAATCAAGGACATAACTTGTATTAAGGATTTACTACCAAATACACTCAACCATATAATCCAATGGAGTTGTTGTAGACCTATGCATTCACTATGGCCACCTGAGTATAAAATTTGATACATCCATGTAGAATTCATATTCTAGCATGAACAAATAATTCAATCACTATAGAAATAGGATCTATTAATCCTTAATATACAAATATGTCAAATTTTGTTGAAAATCTAGACGACACTTGCTCTGATCCTCCAACATCGGTTAGGCATTGGATTTTATCTTTGCATGGTTTTTTGTGGCTAAATTGGTCCATCATTGACTTCTCTTTGCAAGTAACACATGTGATTCTATTGAAAATATTTTCCTCCAAAGATCCTAGATATTTATTTATTCAAAGTTTCACATACATTTATGAATTTTCCATCAATCGTGCAAATATGATGCAATAATTATTTTGTATCATTATTTAAAGTTTTTCATTCAAATCGGTTAGTGTTGATAGTATTTTCATGCCAATGAATGGTTTGTTTTCATGTTATAGTTAGATGGGAGATATCGGGAATCATGGAGGAAGTCAAGGACGACGGTCAATAATACTGTTAGTTCATGCTTCCATTAAAAAACTAAACTATGTGAAAAATTTATCATACATATACATTTTTGGTTCCATTTAGCTTTGGATCATGGTATCATTGCATTGGAGTTAGTAATCACAGTTCCCTTTTTGAGTTTGACATAAAAAACAATCACATGGCCTTGGAAAGGTACAAATTCACACTTTTGGGGATCATTCAGTGTTCATTTTCTAAGAGTTGTTAGATATCTACGTTGATAACACCAATTTTTTCTTTGGATCTCGGTGGGACAATGCTATATGTGGACTTTGTGAGTTCTCCATATGTCCATGCCTACAACTCATTATTTAGTTTAGTGGGGTTATTTTTATTTAGTTTAGGTTGCGTTTTTACCAACAATAATGTCTTTTAAACATTTAATTATTTTTACTTAAAGTTTGGTCCATATCATGTAGATTTAAAAATATAGTTTAGTGTTTTAATATAGGTTTCATAGTGTTAGAGTCATCCTAAGTTGTGTTTTGTCAAAGTATGAAACTAAAGAGTCTTGTAATTATTTTTTCAAATCTTTGAAGTATTTTTGAGTCGTTGAAAGAGTCAATTCATTATTTTCATGGTATTATCATTTTCAAAGTATTTGTGTAGTAAAAATGTCAAGATTTTCTATGTTGTAAATAAAGTAAAAAAAAATTCAAAAATTTTCACTGTCATTAGTCATTTTGAGAGTCAAAGTAAAAAAAAATTACCTCACTTTTCAATAATCAGACACATTTTTACTTGTATGCGACATCCATATTGTGGGGATAAATTTTACAATGAGCTCCATGATCAAATACAAATGAGTTAGCAACAAACTAACTGGAGGATAGAGGCATCGAGGGCTGGAGGTGAATCAAAAACCTCTTGTCAATGGCCAACAACTAGACTGCACTTCTATTATGGTGACTTATTTTTTCAGTTGTGTTGTGTGGATTTCAATTTTTCATATTTTCAGTATGGTGTGAAAAAAAATAGCATAGGATCATTCTTGTTCATGTGTATATGTGCTTATTCCTATATAATTCCTTTATGTAATAACATAGTGAAGAATAGATAATACAGTGAAATTCAACATCACGATTCTTGAAGATGTTGAATAGTCATATGTGTTCCTTTTCATACCTAGGTTTGTGGTAAACCTTTATAAAACAATTTAAGGTTGTGTAGATGGTTCCTTCCTAAGTTCCCACACAGAGTAGGTCATATGTGTTCCCTACAATTATTGGTTGATAAGTCGATGGTTCTTGTACATGTTCCCACACTTGTTTGATCATATGTGCTCTTGACAGTCCTTGGTTGATAAGAAGTTGATGTATTCCTGCTTCTACCTTTAGTTTGAGTTATGTGCCAAGATTATGAGTGCACATAGGAGGAAGGCTACAAATGAAGTGTAATTTTTTTCTACCATGTAAACACTAAGGGGAGAATGTTATGAAAATTATTATTTACATTGGGTTAATATTACTTACTATGAGTAAATATTGATAAGTGGCTAGTAAGTTATGCCCATATTCTCATTTAAACGGGTTATAATTTATTATTTGTTATTTATTATTACCCATGACTATCCCATGTTATTAGATCCTATTTTCTAGGAGGTTGTTTGACTTTGGATACCTATATGGCTATATAATAGGCCTTGTAATGTTGTAATGTTGTCCTAAATATATTATTATATTGTGTTGATACAACTCTCATACTACATAGAATATGGCCAAATTTAATAGTTTTGATGGATCTATGAGTTGAGTCATGATGTATAAAGTGGTTTGAGGTTTTCCTTTTATTAGTGTATTTATAATGTGTGGTTTCATACCATGGTTGAGGTGGTATGTTGAAACTAGGTTTTCATCTTTGAAGACTGGTCTGCTAGAGGTTCTCTAATTGAGTACGAAATAGTCCTATTTAGTGGTGTCATGAAGAAAATGGATGATTCATAAGATCCTGAGCCTATGGAATATGTATATATGATTTCCTTGAAATGTGTGAATATTTTAGATGCATTATGGATTCTCCTTATGCCCTTGGAGTCCATGAAGGGCTTGGTGGAGATGAAACTAGCCTTTTAGACCTAGTTATGCTTGTTATGTTTCTTAGCCTAATGCTGACCTATATATTCTCATGTTGTGAATTTATATGAGTGTGTAGGTGTGTGTTTTTTTTTTTATGACTGAATTTAATGTTCACGGATGACCTATAGGTGTTTAGGAGTTGAGTTATGTATATAAAGTGATTGTATTTGCTCATTTGAGCTAGTGTAGTGGATAGAGCTGTGAGCGAGATACAGAAGGTTGAAGACAGTGTTAGAGGGATCCAAGGTAGATTTAAGAAGAAGCATGAGGTGATAAGGTCATATTTTAGTGTCTTCAAGTTAATTATACCTAATCATCTTGTAACGAAGCAAAATTGAGTGAAGTAGGAGATAGTGGTTTTGAGTGAGAGGATCTAAAATTGTGATCACAATATATTGTAGGAGAAACATTACTTCAGTGATATTCATCATTAAGTGTTTGAGTGGGTTCTTGATCATATTATGTGGTATTATCCTCCTTGTATAGTGGGTTTTATACTAAATAGGGGTGGGTTCTCTTTGTGAAGTGGGTGCTTCACTTAACAAATCTTGTGTGATGTGTAATATTCATACACATATTTTTAATTGAGTAATATATTCATAAGTTTTAGTGGGTTTTATTCCCTTTGAGGGTTTCCCACTTCACATTTTGTGTTCTTTTGTACTCTCTTAATTTATGCTCTTATGAATGGTTATTTCATGTTACTAAGCTCACATTAATGCATGGTTGAGTGGTTGAATGGTTAATGGTTCATACAAGTTAAAGTAATTGAAGTAAAATTTTGAAGGACTGATTCACCCCCATTCCATTATGCTTCTATCAAAAATATACCCCATGTTCTAGAGCATTTAGATAGTCATTATTTCTTCTTTATATTCCTCATCCCTTTGCAATACCAACCTTTTTCTCTTGTACCTTCTAACATGAGATGTTTTAGATTGTGGAAAGGGTGTTTTATTGTTTAGAACCTCCTTAGATTCATTAACTTTGGTATGGATTTCCACATCCTTCTCTTTTTTACTTTTAGTCTTATTTTTTAGAGTAGGGGATTTGAGAGAGGGTTTTGGACTAGTCTTCCCCTTGTTAAATTTCTTCAGAAATATTTACCTCCCCATTTTTTGTTGTATAAAATGATGCTTACAGATAATATCTATTAGGCCATGATGCTTCACAGGTACTCTCTTATTATTGAATTTATTTTCCATGGTTTGTAACGAAGTTTATAAAAATCTATTAAGTTGTTTTATAATTCAAAACACTCTATACCATGGCGTAAATGATTAAATATTATCATAACGTGTCCAAGAACAATACAATATGGACCCTCATAGGTAAAATATTTCATAAAACACTTCACAATAGACTTCTAGGAGTCAGAGAAACTCTCACTTATAATCCATTTCACCTTTGCAGTATTTTCTTGGATTAACCTTAGAGTGGGTTCTCCTTGTTATTGGAGGTTTGCAATGAGTTAACTATAATAAAATATAGATCTGACATACTCTACTTTTGTGTTCTAAATACCAGATATTTCACTTATGATCTGGATTCTTACCTTTATGTTAGTTATTTGGACTTTAAAAATTTTCCCTTGAAAATTATGGACAAATTCATCCACCATATCTTTCTCAAAACCGTCAAACATTTTTAAAAATTGTAACCATCCTGTATTATCAAATATTTGTGTGTCCACCTCATCTTTCATGAGTTTATTATGATTTCCTAGCTTATATTGCTTCATTTTCCCATTTCTATGGACTGGTTCAGGAATGAAAGACTCTATTTTTAGAAAGGTGGAGAATAATTAGAGAAATTTTGAATTGGAATGACAGTTTTAGTAAAAAAGTTATGTTATGCAACTCATGTTTACTCAACATAGAATTTCAGAGGTAACATAGGCAAAAAACTATAATTACCCACACTTTCCGTAAATATAGGTTAATATTTTCCATGCCTATTTTATCTCTTGATCATGTGGAAAAGGACCTTATAAATGTTTCCAAATATCCAAATCTTTAATTGCCACATCATCCTAAGATATGTATGGAGATTATAACTATTTTCTCTTTTTGATTTCAGCTATAAAAACTACTAATGATATTTGAAAGAAATTTTATGTCGTAAAAAGAATAAGATTTAATACACATACCTAAATCATTTCTTTTTCAACATGTTTCCTTCTATCCATATGGAGAATAAAAAATTTCATCAGTATGCCTAAAGAAAACATTTGATACCACATTATTTTTAATTTTCTGGAAGTGGCCACCATCTCTGATGTTCAACCTCTTCTCGTTTCCTTTTTCTTCTTGAGCAATAGGCTCCCATTTCTAGTTTTCAACTCATTTCTTTTAATTCATTATTTCCAAAATTCAAGATTAAGTTGTAGGGAAAGAGGAAACCTCCCCCACACAACAAAACTCTAGATGTTCCTTCACTTGATTTTGAAATAATTCCTTTGAAGATGGTTTTTTATATAGGATAATTCTATGAACATTAACCAATAGTGTCATTTGATCTCCATAAATGGGTTTGTGCTAAGCATCCCATTACTATGGACTTATTCAATTTGATAAGGACCTAACCATAAAGTCTGTAATTTTCCCTTGAAGTCCTTATTCATGAAATCAAATAGTAATGCCCAATCTCTAGCTTAAAATTTTATCTACAAGATATGTCTTTCTTGCCACACTTTATGTTGTTTTGGAATTAGTTATGTATGGTGTAAATATTCCATCCTTAGATCATCCAATTAATTTAGTTACAACATCCTTTGTTATGTTGATGTCAAATCCATGCCCACTTCTACTATTATCTTCAAATTCTAGATCTCCAACTGTATGGGAAAATTGTCTTTTTCCCATTTAATAGATCATATGGAGAGAAACCAATAGTAGATTTTCATGTTTTGTACGCCCAAAATACTTCTAATTATTTCAATTCCCAATCTCTTTTAATGTCTATCACCTTATTTAAAATTGTTTCTATCTCTCTTTTGCTGAATTTTACTAGTTCATTTGATTGGGGCTGAGAAGGTGAATTTTTTTGTCCTTTATACAATATAAGTCTACAAATTATTTGATTATATTGGACATAATTTTTTTCCCATGATCTGAAAAAATAGATATAGGTACCAAAAATTTGATAAATATTTTTTCATATGATAAATCATCCACCTTTTCATCTCTAGCAAATGGTAAGGCTTGAACTTCTTCCCACTTGGTAACATATTCAATACATACAAGACTATATTCCTTACCTTATGAGGTTGGATCATCAAGGATAGTGAAATATAATCCCCACTTCTAAAAATGTTCCAAGAACACTTGAGGATGGAGAGGAATTTAATTGGAGAGAGTGGGCCTTCTCATTATTTGGCACTAGTTACATTTCTGTACATATATTTTCGCATATTTGAGCAAGGAAGGAAAATAATATCCAGCATCTAATACTTTTTGAATAGTTTAGAGTGTTGAGTAATGAACTCTATATGGTTCATCATGAAAAAACATCAAAATATCATGGATTTCATCATCTCTTATGCGCATGCACAACACAAAGCTAGGACCATATATTTAAATAAATTTCCTTTTACCCCATGTGAAATTTGAACTATCTTTTACGATATATCATGTGTGTTTGGGAGTGAAATAAAATGGAAAATTCCCTGAATAAAGATAATTGTCCATGTGAACAAACCATCATGATGTATTGGATATGGTAAACAAGTGTTCATATAGAAATTCATCCTCCACTGGTTCATCTTGACCTACAATTATTATTCTTAACAGTAAATCAACAACTAGATTAGCCTTTCTAGTTTTTTCAATTATTATTACATTGAATTCTCACAAGAGCAGTAACCACCTAATAAACCTTCTACTTAGCATCAAATTATTCATTAAATACTTAATAGCATAATGGTTTGTGTATATTATTACCTTGTAACTAGTGATGTAATAAAAAATTTGATAGATATCAAAAACTATAGCAAGGAATTATTTATCATTGGTAGCGTAGTTCCTTTTTATGGGTTTTAATTTTTTGTTGGTATATTAAATAACATTCATATTCTCTCCTTATTATTTCTAACCAAGAAAATCTCTTATTTCCTCATTTGATGCATAAGTTTGGATATAGAAAGGAAGTTTCCAATTAGGTCTTCTCGAGACAAGGGAAGAGGTGATCTTATCTTTAATAGTTTCATAATATTGTTTGGAAATCATATGTTAATAATAATTCATATTCTTTAGTGAAAAAATATACAATAGGTGATGTTATATTACTAAAATATTCTATCAATCTCTTGTAATAACTAGCATGACCCAATAAAATTCTTATCTCATTCTAAGTGGAAGGTGTTAAAAGTTGTCTAATTAATTCAATTTTTTTGGGATATAACTTAATTCCATCTTTTGAAATATAATTCCCCAAAAATATCCCCTAATCTACCATGATTAAATACTTCTCATGATTAAATGACAATTGGTTCCTCTCACATCTAGTCAACACCTTGTCTAGGTTATCCAATGATTATTCAAAGGAGCTTCCATAAACTATGAAGTATATCTCTACACATTCATTAGTTAGATATACAAAAATGGACAGCACTTCTCTTTGGAAGGCGGAAATTTTATTATATAGTATAAATGGTGGGATTCTATATGAAAAGGTACCCCAAGGGTAGGTAAATTATTTTTTGTCTTGATATTTCATTTCCACTTGGATCTAATCGTATCCACTAAACCTATCTAAAAAAGGAGAATATTATTTCCCTTTCAAATTATACATGACTTGGTCAATGAAAGGAACATGAAAGTAATCTCTCCATGTTACTTTGTTCAATTATCTATATTTTATGAATACCCTCCATTTTCTATTTTTCTTAGGCACAATGACCAAAAGAGACACCCATTGGTTTTCTAAGATGAGATATATGAAACATGTTTATAGCATATTTTCTAGATTAGTTTTGAAAATATCTCTAAGTGCTCAATTTATTCTTCTTCGGGGTTTCCTTATAGGTTTCACATTCTCTATATAGATATATTGGATGCATATTTGAGGATGTATTCCCTTCATATCACTATAATCCCCAGAAAAATGAGAGGGAGCTCAAGATTACAAACATCTTGGACTCTACTTCATCTGTCAACTAGTTTTTTAAAAAAATGATGGTTTTCCTAGTTGTATTTCAATTTGTTTAGTTTCTCAGTGATTCGAGATTAATGAGGTAAATTCACTCAATAATGAATTTAGTGGGAATATATGAGGTTTTACTTTGTGCATCATTATGATATATTCACCAAAATTCCCTCCTTCAAAATAATGGTAGGGGCATAGAGAAGATGTTATAGTCCAGAGCTTTATGTCATTTTCTTCCTCATGGAATTTACATGACCCATTTACATATCTCTGGATGGTGATGACTACCAAGGAATTAATACTTTTCCCAATGTTAGTTTCGTTATAACGATCTAACATAGTGATTATCTAGAAAGAAAGGCTTAACATGTGGGTATAAATAAATCTTATTTATATTCAATCCATTTGAAATGGTCATATGTCCAATCTATAAGGGCAAGAATTATGGAAATCCAAGGTCTTCCTAAAATTAAGGGATAACGTTTCTTTTGAGTCTTGGGTTTTAATATTAATAAATATATAAGTTAATCCCAAGACTATATAGTGACTACAATGTATTCACTCATTTATTTGGGATTTCCAATGGTTTATTAAACCATTTGTAGGATTGTAGAAATTGGTTGCATGTTGGTGTTAGATAAGGTTTAGAGCATATAAGAATTCATTAAATGAATAATAACTCCTAATCTATAAGAATATTAGGTTTGTTGATGTTTCCAATAGAAACAATTACCATATGAATTCTTGTATCTTTGTACTTTGGATGAATAAGCTTCTCTACTAACAATTCATCCAATTTTCCATCTACTTGTATGGTCAAAGGGTAATGATTTCTTCTTCCTTGGGTTTTGATCTTTAAATGTATTATTAATCTTATGAACATACCTAATGTATTGTATGATTGAAACTATAATGCTAAGGTGTTCTAGTTATTGTATTAGTTTAGGTTCATAAACTTGATTATGGCGTTGATTTGTTTCTTTTTCTTTTAGTATTTTTGGAAATGGTATAGTTGGAGGATAAGGAGTTTTAGCAGGTCATTCAACATGCATTAGTGGTTCATGAGTTGATAATTCTAAATATTCTTTTTCCTTAAATATTTCTTCAATGGTTTTTGAAGAAGGGTTTGGAAGAGTCTTCTTTGAATGAATATAAATGTTAGAATAGCTAATGGCATTTAAATTAGAATAGTTTTTAATTCCAAAGTATATATAGGGGTTCCTTATTTTACATTTTAAGGATTAGACACGGTTAGGATATTTTGGTTAATTAACCTATTCTAGTTGAGGTTATTGATTTTAATATCCAAAAATCAAGGATTTTTTTTTCATTTTGCATATTTTGATTATGTCCTTGACTTTGGAATTGTATATTATAGCCTTGTTGGTTATAATTTTGGTGGGGTACCCATGTTTTTCAATATTTTTGAGGTACCCATTGTTGTTGATATTGGTTTGACTAAGGTGGATTATTTCATTCTTGAGGAATGAATTGTCCAAAAGGTTGTGGGATAGGCCATGGTGCGTTCCATTTGTTTGTAGGCCATTGGTCTTTAGGAACAAAAGCATTAAAGTGTTGGTTTGAAGGAAATTTACTACTTTTTCTTTTACCTATGTAATTAAGTTCTACCTCCTGGTGGGCGCTTTTCTTCACACGATCCTTAATTGTTGGGAGTAAGTTACATCGACTAGTGGAATGACTTAAATAAAAAATTGCACAGATATCTATCCTATATAGAGGGAAATCCTTAATTGCATGTTTATCTCTACATTTGGGGTAGTAAATTAATAAATGATTGGAAGCATTGGATTTTATTTGTATATAATCCAGAGAGGTATTTAAGTGTTTTAGGATATTTATTTTGATATTATAAAAATCCTCCATCAATTTCCATACTTCAATACTTTTTATTTTGTTCATTCCTTCAAAATCCTCTTCTAGTCCTCAAATAATTTATACAAAGATAAACAATATCAACAAGTCCTTTTTTTTACATCACCTTTACCCATTAAATTTAAAGCATATCTAGCTTCATCATTCAATATTATCAAAAGCATGGTTTTTGGTAACTCTTGGTTTAGTCCATTACCACATAGGTTTTGGAAAAAAATGTATCTATCAAGATAATATTCAAGGATTTCATCTTCCTTTTAGGTCATCTTGAAGATTTATTTTTGGTCACGAAATCTGTAATAAATCTATACTTATCTAAGAAATTTATTTCCATTTAAACCCAAATATGAATGGAGTTATGGTCCACCCCCATAAACCAACACATGGTTGAGTCTGTAAGGGTTGAAGGAAACAATTTTATCTTCTAGTTATCTACATTATAATCATAAGTCTAGAAAAGGACCTTAAACTGAAATAGAAATGATCAGGGTATTCTAAACCTATTCATCTAAAGGTAGGTAATATTAATGCAGATATAATATGCATAGGATCATGCTCCTCTTTTTGTATCACAATGGGATAGATGAATGTTTTTTTCTTATGGATGAACTGGATTTTCTACTCCTTCCATTTGTTCTTATAGTTCATCCTTAATTGTTGAACTTGTGGTCTAATTTTGATTCTGGGGGGATTGTATTTAATGAATATTCCTTAAAAATATATAACCCTATACATGAACTAAAGAAATTATTTTAAAATTCTATATTAAAATAAAGAAATACTAAATCCATTATTAGATCAATATTCCCTCCAAACTAATATATTAAGAAAGTTTTCCAATTCCACTTCAAGAAGCTCACAAGATCTAATTGATATCACATACAAGTACTTAAATCATTAGAGGAAGTAAGGAATTGAAATTATTACATGGAAACATACACTAATAATTATTGCAATACTCTAACTCAATGAATACATATTAATTCCTTATCCCCAATAATGACACAAAAATTGATGAGGGTGATTGCTTTCCTCTACTTTAGTTTATTATTTATCAAACCAAGGCAACATATAGAGGCTATATGCTATAGGAAATAGAGAATGTTATCTTTCCAATAATCCCATTATATAAACTTATAGTAATAAACATTCAGGAGATAACAAAATTTAGGAAAATAGTAATCTAGGATAATAGTAATAATCCATTCAACGAAATGCATAATAAAAATGAATAACCATTACCTAAATTATATAATCTAGAATTTATATAATTCACTCAATAAAATAATATAATATAATACAATAAACATCCTCCTCATTGGGTAAGAGCATCCCTTTACTTACCCTTAGATTAAACTTTGAATTATTCAAAAATTACCAATAAAGAGATTCAAAACCTTCAATTGTATTAACTAATTTGATGTTCCTTACAAAAGAGACAAAAAATAAGAGATATCCTTCAAGCTTATAATTAGGTATATGTAAGAGGTGATTGAAGTTTGAAACCTTTATCCTAACATGACTTCAAACTACCTCCTTCATTCATGGTGTCTTATTTGATTAAAATTCATAATAGATCTATCTTGTGAATCTACCTTGTTAATTGACAAGTGGAGGCTATTATAGATATCTTACTCCTAAGAAAATAAGAGCATTTCTAGTTCGATAATTACAATAGGAATCTCTTCACAATTGATGGAAGAGTGTACATTATTTCCTTCTTTATGAATTTTTAATGGATGCATTTGGATTGTTTAGTGTTTATTCAAAGAAATCTTCTTTAGGATCCTCATGGACTAAAAAATACTTTTCGACCTTCTCCTATTACATGGCTTGGTATCTTAACAGTTTTATCACTAGTCCATAGCTTGCATGCTAGATTCCTGAGCTTGTAGGTTTGAGTTATAATTTTTTGTGGAATTCATGTGATTTATATAGAAGTATGGTTGTTTTCTTTACTATTCAAAATCAGTAGAAAATGAGTTTGTAGCTTCTTTACTTAATCAAAATTAATTCCTTTTGATCACTTGTTGCTCGTTTCCATCCCTTTTTTCCCTATTTTTGCATGGTAAATTATCTATCTCAAGAATCTTTTAAGCTCTAGGAGAAAAACAAGTCACAACACCTTAAAGGTTAATTTATCATATATGCATCATACTTAATCTTTAAAATAGCTAAAATTCTTTCAAATATGATTAATTATATTCTAAACTTACTCAAAAATGAAGAATTAAGCTTCAAAATGATGATATTATTTGATTCTCATCATAATATTTATGACTTTCCAATTAGTTTCATAGAATCCCATGCACCCTTATAGATTGAATTGTATATATTATATCTTAGTTGTTTTTGTAGTAAGTATTTACACTCATTAGTGTTTTGGAGTAAAAATATTATTATTATGCCTCTAGAACTTTGTGGAAGGATAGGGTTGGTTTCTAATTGGTCTTCTCTATTTCCTATGTACAAAGTGAACATGTCCATCAAGGTGATATAGATCATCTACCTCCACCCAGTAGTAGTCTTTACACATGCACATGATAGAATTAGAAATCTTCATATTGAAAATTTAACACTATAACTAGGAACATGATAGATCCAATATAATGATACAAGGTGAAATGTAAAAAAAATTAAAAATTTAAAAAAATACCTGAATCACCTAATTACAACTTTGGGTTGGATCCCACCTTATAGGCATTATCCTCCTCCTTATCATCACCTTATCCACCCATATATCCTTTGATCCCCTCACCATCTCATTGTGTCAATGTAAATTTTACATACCCCTATCACTTTCTCTGGCCCTATCCCTTTTCATGTCTCGTATCCACCAAAACTACAAGATGTTATCCTAGTATTTTCAGTTATGTCAGTAGTTGTGGCTGGGGTAGGGGAATTACTCTTGATCTCCCTCAACCTCTCACATGGGGATATACCATCCCTCTTACATATGAAATGATAATAACCCCTGATATTAAGGGAATCTACAGTAACCTTCTTAATCGAGCATTTATCCACTCATGTGCACCCCAATAAATTATTGGTATGACTAGAAGAGAAGGTTCTTGAAGTAACCCAAATTGTTTCAGTACCTTAATAATTGATTATACCTCCATGAAACCTAGTATATCCTTGACCTAGATCTCTAGGGAGAATGCATTCAGTGAAGCCTCCTCTCTAACCTAAGAACCCCTCATTGTTATGCATGGCTCTATAATAAATTTAGCATTAGTAAACATTATAACTTCCCATAGAATATATATATAAAGGGGCATGTTCCCCTACCACACTAATTTGATGTCCTAACTACTCCTACTAAAAATTTATGAGTATATGGCATGAAACACTCATATACCCAACTCATCACAAGGTTTTGGCAGCTTAAGTACTTTCCTCCCAAGATTTTTATCCTATAAAAATACCTATAATGATGTGACAAAATATCTTATGAAAAAATAAACTAACGCCCATCCTACTTAACCTCTCTTACAATGGTAACCTAGCAGTAAAGGAAAGATTTGTCCCCTGGTACCCAATTACACATGAGAACAATATGTTGATGATGACCTTACAAAAGTTAGGGATCTGAGAACCCTTAACTCTGCCAACCTAAGCCCATATTTTGTACCCCTCTCATGTACCTATATATTTCTAAAATATGTGACCCACTCTTGTGTCTATGAAGGCCCTGTAGAGGATGTGACATCCACCACTCTCCTTGTAATGAGAAGACTTTTAATATGCTATATATCCTTCAAATTTATAATCCACTCTCCCCTACTAATGGAAACCAAAAAAAAAATGTTTCACATCCTATTATGTGAACACATCACACATAATCCTAATCATCAAGGCCACTAATGTTATATATTCCATCTAATAGATCCGTATAATCTTCAATTAAAACCTCATATGAGGTAAACTAACCAATATAATTCTCTAACACAACTCCACCTCACATATCCTCCATGGAACCACAATAACAATAAAAAATACAAGTTAGCTCAATAGCACAAAAAAAATCACCACATTTTCTAAAAAAATAAACAATATAGCTATAAGTTACGAAAATGTCAATATCAATTTCACAATTGGTGGCATCTGCATATAGGTGTCATGTTTTCACTAGTGGTGGTTGTAATTTATCATGCATCCGTTTCATCATCACTATGGTAGTAGCATCATATTCCATAAAGTTTATTAATATTACCTATGAAAGTGTTACAAACAGTTTATACATACTAGCATTTTCATGATGGTGGACCAAATATTTAGATCAAAATGAAAAAACTACTGAAAACCCTAAAAAATCCCAAAAATTTAGCATTTTCCTAACCTATCCACCCTACCTAACATCAAACAATTTGATGCCTCCAAATGAAAAATTAGATAAAACACCATTTTTATCCCAAAAACACAAAAATGTTCATCACTCACCTCTCTTTTTGCCACACATACTCCTACCATCATGCATCAATCACCTTTTTATGTCTTATCTCTATTTAACCATCACCATCCTCCCAAAACTAAAAAATCTCTATAATAAAATGCACAAATGATTTCCAAATTCGGTAAGGTTTTAAATATATATGTGACCCTTCTAGTGTGAAAAATTGACGAATTACTGTTTATAGTACTTAGGGGCATGTATCAATTATTTTCCCCCTCTTATGTGTATTTTATAACATTTGCTGATCCACGGTGAACAAGTGTCTCCTAACATTAATTTTAAGTTTCCTGATAACACTTTATTTTGTACAACATGCCTCTTTTCTTTGTCTTACATGTGGCAACTATGTGGGAAAAAGGTAGTATATTTCACCTTCACACAAATTATGAGTCCTCTCAATTTATTTTTAATTACATAGTCATTTAATTCTTCTTCTTTATATTTCACTAGGCTCCCATTTTTCTAATTTCAAGTGGATGGGAATCTTGGTTGGCTTCCATCCCCTTTCCCTTTTCACACACACTTCTTAGGAAGCATACCTTCTCCAATTTGAGTCACGATTCTTTCCTAAGACAGTGATATGTAAACACCTAGTTTTTTATGGTGAAATATTTTTAAAATAACTTATGATGATAATGACGACCTCCAAAACATGACAAGATGTTTCAAATTTATTAAACCATTCACCCACATTTTAAATTTGTTATTTTACTCAAAATTTCTTCCTATCCTACCTCACCTACTAATAAGAAAGAAAATTTTCATTTACCACTCTTTTTAATCCCTTTATATATTTCAAATGAAACCACCAAAGAGATATTGTAATTTTGAATCAACGAGGACATTGGTTATTTTAGAAAGGTTGTTCTTGTAGTGCAAGAGATAGGCCATAATATGTTCATTTGGATCCTTATTTGATTTTATCTAATCGTGCATATGATATATTAGTGCTAATATTTATAGAAAATTGAGAAAGGATGCATTGGATAATGTTGTAGAAGATGTTATCGAATGGAAATGTGGATCATAGAACCAATGCATAACATATTTAAATAAGCTTCAAGGAAATAATTTAACTAGTAAATTTTATTAGCATAGTCTTTTCATGGATATAAGATACTTTTGGAGATAATGTGTGGAGGACATAATGGGATGAAGACTTCCACGACACGTAAATGCTATTTTGGGAATGAGTGACTGATAAGTGCCATGCATGAGCTTGAGATAATAATAGGATTACTTCTTCCAGTTAAATATAGGATGTCTATTATTAGTGCACTTGCATGTGTGCATGTTATTGTAAAGGCACGTGGCTATTATCAATATGCGACCTATTTTGGGAAGTGTGTAGGCGATGAAGGGAAAGTTTCCACCCCCTATAAATATGTATTGAACTATGTAGTTTATCAGTAGTAAATTATTATAGAGTTATGCTATTAGATCTGATGTGCAAATGACTATTGGTGATACTTTATAATTTATTGTTTAATTCATGATTCTATAAAATATAGATCTAGAATATGCTATGTGGAATGTTTATGTCTATTTGTGAATCATAATATATGTGTTATCTTTATCACTCTAACATCCTACACAAGAAACTCTAAAGAGGGGCCTGATACCTTTGTGTGCTTTGGGTGAGTGCTCAGCTTAGGTTGGGTGATGTGTCAGCACACCTGGGTAATATATAGTGTTTTCTAGGCTGTATCATTGGCCCCATTACTGGGACCTTCTTTTTCAGTTGTTTTTAGGATGGTTCATGATGAAGACATACTATCTGACCTTAGTAAGTGTTGAGGAGTGGATAACATGTCTAGAAGAAGAGTACATTAGGAGGTTCAGCACTGGATCTGAATATATGATTTATCTTCATCACACTAACATCCTACACAAGCAACTCTAAAGAATGGCCCAGTACCTTTACACGCTTTGGGTGAGTGATCAGGTAAGGTTGGGTGATGTGCCAGCGTGCCTGGGTTTTATATAATGGATTCTAGGATACATCATTTGTCCCATTGATGCACATGCATGGGTGGAGAAACATTTGTATGAATTTTTATATGAGATATTATTTGTTATTTTTGTGGTAGAGTTGTATGAGTGGCTAGTTTCTTATGCGTCTAAAAGAACTTGGAGGTATAGTAGACTTATCTTGATGCAAGAATAATTTCAAGCCCTCTATGATGCTAATTTGGTTTGGACGCATGCTGTGGAAAATTGGTTCTATGGTGTTCTGAATAGCTATATTATGGAGTACTCAATTTCCACTTATTATTTCCTAGAGGTAGCTAAGTTCTATTTTTTACGTTATCCAAGGGCAACTTATTTGTAACGCATTCAACTAGAGATCAAAATATTGATGGTAACCCTAAACTTGGAAGAGAATATGATGGAAAGCTAAACCTCACCATGCACGGTGGAAGGAGCAGGTTTGGTGAAGGATGATGGACCTAGTGGCAGAGAGGAAACAAGAAGAAAGGTGAATTAAGTATAATGAGGTGCGTGAGAGGGAAATATAGAAGTAATGTGATATTGTAGAGTGGATGGTGTTGAGGAGAGAGATGGCTCGTGAAGGATTTAGAGCTCACAGAGAAGGCATGGAGCTAGAGCATCTAGAACTCACCCATTTTGGAAATCATAATGGGTAACCCCTCCTCGGCCTCACATGGGAGCATACCAGCAAAGATGATATGGGTCATAGGTGAACATCTGAATCTACCTCGTAACCTATCCCTTACAATTGGTTTTCCAGTATCTAGTACAACCAGTAATCAGCAAGATAGTTTGGGTAACAGACGAGCAGGAGTAAGTCAAATAGAAAGTAAATCTATGGCTAGGGAAATGTCTTCTTTATTTTTTAGAGGTACCTTCTCAAGTGCATCGTTAGCACAGAATTCACGCACGCACAATTTTGGATTCACTTATAAGAGTAGTACCACTTCGTAGACTGTAATAGTTCAGTTTAGTACCACTGTTGGGACACATGGAAGTACATCCATTGGTCTACTTCTGGCTATAGGTGGAGGATCAAGAGGCATAGGTGGATCTATCTCTAATGGATCTGGTGGTTATGGAGGTAGAGGTAACATAGAAGTTTCTAGATTAGGTGGGAAAGATCCTCATCAACCCCAGAATATTTACATGGAGATGTCTCTCTGTCTTCCAGAGTATAGGGGCATAAAATATGTTGCTAAACACATGCACATGTGTGAGATATTGTGTCATACAAAATTAATTACAACTTTTAAGTGCAAGGAAAGTCAGTTTGTAACTACATTGCAAGGACGCGCACATAGTTGGTACAATAATTTTGACCCTGGTCAGAATTGTGTAGATTATGCAACATTAAAGATGTTTTCCTTAAGGAGTTTCATATCCCTGAGTTTGAGCAAAAGATTATAAGAACACTCAAGGATATTAAGAAGGGCACTACTAAGATTATTTGGGAATATGATGCCTGTTTCAACTTTCAATACATTGTTGTTTAAATTTTCTTACGATATTCGTGCAATCCAACATGCACAGTGGTTCATTGGGGGCTTCATCACACCTTTTAGAAGGGAATTGTCACATAAGACATATACAAACCCACATGAAGCACATTCACTTTACATACTGAAGCAATCAGGAGTATAGACACTAGAGTGAGTGCATTCCTGGAGGCATAGATTAAAGCTATGGCAAAGTATTTGGAGAAACTATCAAAAAATTCAAAACATGAGACGTGCATTGGGATTCGGTGTAAAAATTGTGAAGTGGAAGAGCACACAAAATATAGGAATCCTTGCAAATCAATGTGTTTATTGTTATTAGACTTTGAGATATGTCATTTGAACCATGATGCAAGTTGTTGCCCATTATTACAGTGTCTAATAAGAAATAATGTATCTTGCTATTGTAATATTTTCTGGTGCATGAATCATAATATATAAGACTACATGTTGATTGGTCAGATCCATGATGCCATAGGTATTGGTGTGTGATAGGAAGAAGTATTAGATAATTGTAAATAAGAAAGTGAGCACCATGATTGTGACCACAATCAAGTGTGCTATGATCAAAATGAAGGGTGCTTTAAAAGGAGTCGTCGTAGACATTAAAGATACCATGCTGGATTTAGAGGCTAAGGCCATGGTGTTGGACGAGGTGAGTTCTTCAGAACATGTTTTACCTATGGATATCCTGTCCACTATAGGTGGGAATGTCCTCAAAATATTACATTTTTATTTTTGTGGGAAAAATCACAGCTATGAGGAATTCTTTGACTTATATGAGCATCTTAGCAAGTAGCATAAATAGGAAAACAAGGGTGCATAGATGGTTATAATACATCGTACTGTGAAAAATAAGTGGATGCAAAAGTTAGCATTGGAATCTGATGTAGTACTTGTGAAGATTAATACACGCGTTGAAGCTGAGTGCACTAGAGAGATGTTACAGCAGAAGCCTACCATCACTAAGGAGTAAGTTTTGTGTGCAAGGTGCCCAAATCCTATAGATCAAAAGGAGGTTTATCAGGACACCATGGAGGTACTCAAAAACATTCATGGTGAAATACAATGGTTAATGGAATAGTCACAGAAGTTAGAACAAAAGAAGGGAGCAGAAATGGTCCAATCAAATATTAATGACTTGAAAGAGGTATGAAAAATGTTTTTCCTAGAGAATATCATTCCATTACTAGGAAATTGGATAAAGGGAAACACTCTATTCACAACTATTAAAAATGGAAGACAAATTATGTATCCTAATCTTCCCCCTCATATCTTGAATTATGACAAGGGGATCAATCTTAATGTTATTGTGGATTGATGGATCTTGAGAAATATATTTATTGGTATAGGCATGGAAAGTGAATGTGTTTACTTTAGATGCATGGGTATAGATGGGAAGACCTCCATTACACCCATCCTCTAATGTATTGTTTATAGCTAATCAAAATAAGGCCACTCCCATTAGAGTTTTAAAGGATGCATCCATTACTATACAAGGGGCCATGTTCACTGGGGACTTTATGGTCTTAGAACTTGTAGAAGTAGACAACTTCCCATCTCTACTTGGGTGCCCTTGGTGTTATGCAAATAATTTTGATCTACAGTTTAATAAGGGTTATATAAGTTTTGAGAACAAGGAATAAAAAGTGATTATCCCTTTGATAGATGGGAAATATGCACCTTATGTTAAACCTTTGAGTGAGGAATACCAAAACATAATTTATGTATGCATTGTTTAAGACTCGAAATTACTTGAGCCATCTAAGGAATGAATCCTCCAGTGGGAAGATGCACAGTGTATTAGTGATACTACAAGTATTACTTGTGATAACTGGGTGTATGTCACCTATGAGATGGTGATCCTAAAGTAAGAAGTGCATTTATATGGAGAAGAAAACCTCATTGTGTTAGGAGGATAGGTAACTATGTACCTTTATTACTAGAGAAGGAGACCTTACAGTATTCCTATGCACCATTGATAAGAAGTGGAAGGATCAAGTGGAAAGAAGAAATATGTTATTATATACCCTGTGCAAGACATAAACATGTTAATGTATGGTTCATAGGGATAATATCATGGAATGGAATGAAGTTAGAATTTCTCTAACCACTCAGTTCTTTAGGAGTAATGTGCCTACTACAGTATGCATGTATCATGGTGATCAACCTATTCAGCACCACATTTAGCAGTGTGAGAGAATATGGATAGAGAGGAAGGAAGATTTACCACCTTCACTATGGGTGTACAAGCTTTGTTCCACTTTATAAAGTTGCACATGCACTTGGTATGTTTATGCGGACCTACATAGGGAGACTAGAAATTGGCAGGATTTGATTGTAGGAATGACCCATAATTTTGACTACTTCTATACTAAAGCTCTGGTTGAAGAGGCATTAAGGGTCATAAATCACTTAAATATGGGAGACATTACAAAGGCTGAAGAACTCATTCATGAGTTATTTGGTGAGGTAGACTCAGGAGCGCGTTTTGATGAAGTAGATGATACAGACGATGAACTATTTCTGTGTTCTTATTTTTAAAAGGAGAAAAGAAATATGGTCTACATAGTGGATGATGAGGAAGTAGAAGATCTGGATATAACTCATTTAATAGGTATGTGCAAAGTGTTAGATAGTTTGGATAAGAATGCATGCACCTATCATGAACCTATGAAGACCAAGAAATATAACATTGGCACGGATACTGAACCAAATGAGGAAATAATCAGGGATTATTGGTCTAATTTTGAAGTGGAAATGATAATTGAGTTACTGCGAGATTTTTAGGACTTATTTCTTAGGTGATACCATGAGTTAAAAGGAGTGCATGAGTCATTAGGGGAAAATGAATATTAAGCTAAATGAAAGTGTGTGTCTGATCACGAAGAGACCTTACAGGATGAACCCAAACTTGCATGTACAAGTTAAGGAAGAAATTGACAACAAGTTGAAATAAGGCATCATTAAATCCCTAGAGGAATCAAAGTTAGTTAGCCCAATGGTAATCAGTATAAAGAAAGGTGTCCAGATTAGGATTTGTGTGGATTACAGGGAACTAAATGTTGCATGTGTAATTTATCCTTTTCCTACACCTTTCATAGTGGAAATATTATAAGGCGTTATAGGGTGTGAAGTTTATTCTTTTATGGATGGATTATCTAGGTATCATCAGGTTATAATTGCATAAGAGGATTAAGATAAAATGAATTTAACCACTAAATGGGGAATTTTTGCATATATTGTGATGCCTTTTGGTTTGAAAAACATGCTTGTTGTATTTTCATGCATAGTTGTTCAAGCATTCCAAGATTTTATTCATAAATTCTTGCAGGTTTACTTACATGATTGGATGGTATATGGGCTTGTTAAGAATCATTGTGAAAAATTACATTTAATGTTGGAAAGATGTAGATAGTTAAGCATCTCCTTAAACATCAAGAAGTGTGTGTTTTCTACACCTTTTGGAACTCTATTAGAGCATATCATTTGCAAATAAGGTTTTTTAGTAGATCCAGCTAAGGTTGAAGTTATTGTAGGCCTGGAGGAGCCTACCAGTTAGATTTAAGTACGTGGATTATTAGGACACAAGGTATTATAGAAAATTTATCAAAGGGTGTGTAAACATTTTTGTGCCCCTGGAAGAATTATTAAAAGGAAAAGGGACATCCTATTGGGGAGAACCGTAGCAGTGTGCATTTGAGGCATTAAAGGAGAGACTTACTGCATCGCCTATTCTGCATTTCCCTTCATGGAACCAACCATTTCATATACATGTGGATCCTATGGCATGACCATTAGTGTTGTGTTAGCACATCCTGGAGAAGCTATTATAGATCATCCTATCTTTTTTTCTAGTAGAAATTTGACTCCTGCAAAATAGAATTACACAACTATAGAGCACGATGCCTTATCAATGATCTACACACTACATAAATTCAGACATTATTTGCTAGAAAAAACCCTTTCTATTTTATATTGATCACATGGAACTAAAATAATTGGTAAATAATGCCCATTCTATAGGGGTGCATATGTCGATGGGTGCTCTTATTCCAAGAATTTTAATTTACAGTCGTGTTAAAACTAGGTAAGAGTAATTCTAGCCCAGACCACTTATCATGAATTCAGTCAGGGGAGGATGCATAAACAATTAAAGATACAATGTCATATACAAATTTGTATAGGTTACATTGTGTGCCTTCATAATTGGAGGATATTGTTGTCTTTTTACACATAGGTATGGCACCAGAAGGAATGAAATCATTAGAGAAGAAATAACTTACAATTCACATGGTGCCTTTCATGTTTATCAGTGGTGACTTATACAAACTATGCCAAGATGAATTTTTATGCTGATGTGTACTAGAAAATGAGTGCATAAATATTATGGAAGAGGTTCATGGTGCTATTTGTAGGTGGGCACTATGTAGGTGATGCTACCACACACAAGATTTTACTCACTGGATTATGGTAGGAGACCCTGTACAAAAATTGTAAGACGTGTGATCACTGTTAGCATCTTGGCAAACCTGGGTAGAGAGAAAAAATTCCTTCGAGGCCTATTGCTAGTGAAGAGCCATTTGAGAAATGGGTTGTAGACTTTGTGGGTCCTATTTCCCCAACCATACGTAGAACTGGATCGCACTATATCATCACTTACAAATATTATCTTACTAGGTAGATAGAAATAGTGCCTACAAAGGATTTTACAACAACTACAGTAATTAGGTTGTTATGGGAAAATATTATTACTAGGTATGGATGTCCGTTGAGCTTGAAAAGTGATAAGGGCACACACTTCTTAAACGAGACAATTATGATATTGTTGGATGAATTTATGGTTGTGCATCACAAGGAAACACCTTATCATCCTCAAGAAAATGGTTCTTTGGAGGCCTTCAACAAGATATTGAGCCAACATTTGACAAAAAATTGTGATGTTCAAAGGAAAGACTAGGATGATAAAATTTCTGCTATGCTTTGGGCTTGTAGAACAACCTACAAGAGCTTAAATAAGGCCACACCCTTTTAGCTGGTGTTTGGAATATAAGTAGTTATTCCAATGTAATTCATGTTACCATCATTGTGTATTGCGCACACTAGAGGTCTAGCTGATGAGAAAGAATTAGAAGAAAGAATTTTCAGGTTAATACAATTGGATAAGAGGCCTGCCATAGCATGTTGGAGTCAGAAGCATGAAAAGGCCAGGAAGAAGGCATGTCATGACCGAAACATTAGGGAAAAGAATCTTGAGGTTGGACAGATGGTACTACTTTATGATTCTAATTTTTTGCACCATACATTAAAGCTTAAGGTGCATTGGTTGGGACCGTATGTTATCACTCATATACTCTAATCCGGTGCTTGTCAGTTAGAGGTGCTTGATGGAATACAGTTACCCGGTTACTTCAACTAGAGTAGGCTGAAGCCCTACTATAAAGAAGTATTCTTGGTGTTTGTAATAAGGTAGTGTTGCCATTTAGTATAGGTTTCCCTATTTATATTTATTTTAATGTGTTTCCTTCTTTTCCGCTATGCTTTTTCAACTTAGTTTGGTGTTTTGTGTAATAAGCGCTTACGTGCTAGAAGCTAATTATAATCTGAAGTATTTTTTATGTGTAGAGGACTACAAATACTATTGGTCTGGAGTGGTTGTTATTTTTTATTCACAACTGGATACACATGAGAATAAATTGTTACATGTTCTATCCAAGTATGGAAAGGAGCTATTTGAAAGGTGATTACTTCTAAATAATACCATAGATGAAAATGAATGAGGGAATAATATAAGGAGAGGTAAGCAACGACCGTGGAAACCACCAGAAGAGGGCGCTGTAGTGAGGTACTTCACACATGGATGCACACAAAATATAATTCTTTAGCCAAAAGGTAGGAAGGCACGCTAGAAGGTTATAGTTGGGGCGTGAAAGTGTACCACGTGGAAATTGGGAAAATGGTCAATTAATGAGAGGATTGTTGGTAGCTGGAGAAGCAATAAATGCACTAACTTTTTGACAATCTATATAAGTATGTTATGCAAGTTCATTTTTACCTTTGCGATCACAAGTATTTGAGCGAGCTAAGTGCGACCGAGCTAAGAGAATTATATTGAGGTGCAGAGAGGTATGAAACCATACATGGAGAGAAGATTTATGTGTGGAAGTGTTTTGCCTCCCCATTGGTAAAAGGTTTGAACGCATCAGAAGCATTGAGAAGGAGCTAAGGCACGCAGTTTGGAGCTAGGGAACATGATTTTTAGATGGGGTTTGAGTTTACTCGATACAGAAGATAAAAGGTGGGATTTTTACGATGGCACCAAAGAAAGCACCTGCAGCAAGAATAAAGGGAAAGAAAAAGGTCGAGGTTGAGGTCGAAGTTGTGCCCGAGAGAAAATTTTTAGAAATGTATTACCAAGAAGGAGTGATAGCTGTATGGGATTGGATTCCCATGTTCCTTGATGCAAAGTAAGTGATTACAATCACTGTACCAATGATAATAGGGGAGAATTGGATGCGTTTTTGAACAAGAATACAAACAAGTGCATGATGGATGATATATTGGTATATGATGATGCTGGAGAGAGAATTTGTTAAAGAAGGTAGGATTTTATTAGTCATATGAACTCCCATAATTTGGAAAACCAGAGGCTTTATACTAATGGCTTATGAGTAGAGTCCATGACGAATTTTTCTATTTTTCTAGACAGAGGTAAGGATCACAACATCCCTAACTTCCACATTGATAGAACTGAAGGGCACAAGAACAGATACCATGAGTGATCTGATAGATAAGGAAGTTGTCATAGGCACTAGTAAGGAGTTGATATAATCCAAAGGTCCACGCGTAATGGATATAGAAAAATTGAAGAATTTTCATGTAGTGTAGGTAGTCGCACATCTTGTCACCAAGTTAAATGATCAAGAGAGATGGTCACAGGTAAATAGGATGTGGCTACACATTATTAACAAAATGGAAGAGTGAGAAATCTACAACTTGGTTGGCTACATTGCAGAGACTATTATTGAAGAAGTGTGCATAGGTGAGAAGATAATTTTTTGTGATATCCTATTATCCCTTGTTTTTGTAGAAATTGGAGTTCCCGATGGGCCAAAGAACAAAATTTGGGAATACCCCACTAAGAATAAGTCCCTTGCAAAAAGGTTTGAAAAGAACAAAATTTGGGAATACCCCACTGAGAATAAGTCCCTTGCAAAAAGGTTTGAAAGTATTTATGTTAAGGATCAATGAGTATCCCATTTAATAAAAGGGAAGAAGCGTGGTATGACCGAATTCACGTGGCATTTGAGGAGGAGTGGAAAATTTATAAGGAGATACCTACGGTAGTAGGTAAGGCAGTATAGTTTGTAGTGTATCAGCATTTTTGCATCACGTGGTTTGCCATGAAGGATAGAACATGGATTCCATGGTGCAAAATTCCCTATGCCTTCACAACGCGCTACTTCCAAGCTTCAGTTCATAGATTTACAAATGCATTTCGGATGAACTTCAATGCAGAAAAGGTAGATTGTGACTATCATACCCTTGGGAAAACATATGTATATCCAAGTTGGTCTGCGTATATCAAGAGGCTCATTTAAAATGTAATAAACATAAATCCAGTAAGCTTGGATATTGGGGATAGTGGATTCGCATTCATATATCTTCAACTTAAGCCTAGGTTGGAGAATAATGAGTATGTGGAGAACGAGTTCATGCTCCTAGGACCGCCTAAGGGAAAACATACAATGGATAATGTGCCAGCTCTAAATCCTTCCATGACCATATAGATAGATGAGGAAGAAGAAAAACATGAAGATAGTGGAGGATTGGATTATAGGGGCCAGAGGAATCCCATAGACAGAGTGGAGAGTGAGAACACAAATAATCCACCACAGGTACAAGAAGTAGAAGAAAAATTGTTAGTGGATGTAGTCCCTGAAGAGCACCAGTTCAATAAGGTATTCAAAAGAACCAGGACCCAAGGTACAAGAACACCACATCCTATAAGGAGGTCACCTTGACTCTCCCCTAAAAAATAAGCACCTAAAAAGAAGAGAAGGAGAAATTTGATGCTTAATGAGGAGGTGGAGGAGTCCGAAGAGAGCACACCTGGAACCCCAGTGAAACCAGAAGATGTGGAGGAGCCCAGGGATGAAGAAATGAAAGATGAATAAGGGGTGAAATAAGCATAAGAAAGTGAGGGTGAGAAAACCAGTGCACTAGTTATGACTCAGATAGGAGAAGGTCCAACTCCAAGCCCTGGCGCTCAGGTTCCTAAGGTGCCGAGGATGAGGAGAAGTGAAGAATATGTTTTACCAAGTATGGGTTACGCTGAGGACACAATTAAAATCATTTGTGCCTGGTTTCAGAGTATATTAGACCTTAAGGAGTTATATGGATAGGATCTGATGGACCCAGATATGACCACTACACGTGTAAGGAAACAACTATCCTGGTCTATACAGACTCACATGGAAAAACCATATTTTGATGTGTGCGAAGAGTCTCATGTCTCAAGAAGGTTAAAGAAGTAACCTTAGAGAAGGCACATTACCTTAAAGCCCACACTTATGTCTGATGGTTAGGTCAACAATGCCTTAGTCAAGGTATATGTTGAGGTGGCATGGAGAAATATTTATAAGGCCACCACCATTAGAGCATTGATGGAAGATAACAAGGATAAACTATGGAGATAGAGATCTTAAAGGAAGATAAGGAAAGAGAATGAAAAAATAATGAGGCCTTCATTAGCATGACGAAGGAGATTGGTGATTACATCCTGAAAGAAAGGCCTCATCTAGAACCAAAGGTACCTAAAAAATTTCCTTCTGCAATGCATTATGTGTGCGCTTTGATTGATTTGGTGCTAGAAGATGGACCACTTAGAATGCTTACACCAAAAGATATTGAACAAGAAGTAGAGAGATCACGGGCCTTTGTGATTATAAAAAATTCAATGTATGAGGCACTGCTCCAGAATTTGAAGGATGAGATGAAGAAAGAAAACCAAACTCTGAATTTGTGTGCAACACCAGAGGTAGTAATGAGGACCAGAACTCTAGTTGAGGATAATGAAGTTATGACAACAATGAAGGATGAGAATTTAGGGAACGTAGAAATATTGGCACTAGTGAAACAAAAGTGTGAAGCCCTTACAACAGCTCAAGATCCACATAAGGAGAAGATATATGAGATTAGAAAGCTCATAGCGTAAAAGATGAATCTTCTTGAGGGAATGATGTCTGCTATGGCCAATGTTTTCTACATTTTATAGAATGAGAAGGAAAATATTACTCAGGACAAGTTAGGTGTCATCGCTACAGACATTCTAGAGAAGACAAGGACCATGTTGGATAACTGGTAGACATTGGAGGATTAGATTAAAAGTGAATATCCAGAGTTAATCCTCCCCATTGAAGAAGAGGAAACTAGAGAGTAAAGATTCATTCTTTTGTATAGTGATTCTTTACATTCTTTCAATTCTTATTCTTTATTATTTAGGAACATCAGAAAGAATCCCCATTATTGGGATGACAATGTAATTTAGTGTGGGAAAATGTTGAGTAGACACAATATTGTCCTAAGGAGAAGAAAAACAAAGAATTCACATGCGGGAATAAGGTTGATTTGAAGGCATGGAATTATAGGAAAGGAAATGCACGCCATGACAGTTTGATTTTGATGGATATAGGATATTTTTAAAGATAGCGTGCGGAGCACAAATTGGGATGGAGACTTGTGCAACACGTAAATGGTATTTTGGGAATGAATGACTAATAAGTGCCATATATGAGCTTGAGTTAATGATATGATTACTTCTTCCAGTTAACTATAGGATGTCTATTATTAGTGCACTTGCATGTGTACATGTTATTGTAAAGGTGCATATCTATTATCAGCATGCGACCTATTTTGGGAAGTGCATAAGTGGTGAAGGGAAAGTCCCCACCCTTATAAATATGTAGTGAATTATGTAGTTTAGAGAGGGTGAGTTATTTTAGAGTTATGCTATTGAATCTTATATGCGCATGACTTATGGTGATACTTTATAATGTAATAAGCTTTTATGTTTTTTAATGTTTAATGTAATGGAGTATGTTGGCTAGATAATGGTGTTAAACATGACTGTAACTAGTTCTTGTGTTCTTGATCTTGTTATAGTTATATTTTAATTCATGATTCTCTAAGATATAGATCTGGGATATGCTTTGTGGAATGTTCATGGTTCTGAATATGCTTTATCTTCATCACACTAACATCCTAGATAAGCAACTCTAAAGAGGGGCCTTGTAACTTTGCGCACTTCAGGTGAGTTATTAGCTCAAGCTGGGTGATGTGCCAGTGCACTTGGGTTTTATATAGTGGATTCTAGGTTGCATCACATACCTATTACTAACAATTTCCCTTATGTAGATAAGGGTCATTGATGCATCTATTTATTGAGTGGGAGCCTTAAGGGGCCTGTCAGGAATTTGGTATGATTATTCATGTAATAATTATGGGTTATAAATAGTACCCAAAGAGAGTATCTCTATGTGGTCTCGTCCTTAGTTTTCCATGCATTAGTTATACTTGTTCCTTTATGTCTCATACACATTGCACTCCTAACACCTTGTTAGTATTTCACCATTTGTAACTTTTTTCATCCATGTGCTTTATCCATGACACCTCTTTTTTTATTTTCATCACATATTATCATCCTTGGCCGATGCCACTTTCAGTGTTCATTTTTTCCCTAGCCGATTCCATCACCCACAAGCAATGTCGGCATATATATATATGCACAACATCTTGACATTTGTTAAGGAACGATGCTTGAATCTTAGAAAATACCATCTACTCTCCTCTTTTACAAAAAATTTACATATTCTCACTCATATTTTGGTTCATCTTACATTTGGCTTGGGTTATATTGTAAACACTTCTTCTTCGATAGATTTCTTACACTATTGGATCATCTATAGTGAGTCTAGGACAGTCGTGACGGTTTTCCCCTTATCCACCTAATAATGATTCTCTCTCAGTGTGTTGCTTCTCTAGAGAGATATATGCATCAATGACAACCCCACAAGTAAGTTCTCTATCTCTCTTTATCATTTTTCATAGATTAGTTCATTTCCCTTCCCTATTTCTCTACATTATCTTAGTGTTATATGCACATTTGATACTATTTAGCATAGTGCCCTTATTTGACTAGATCCTTATCTTTCTTATATTTACATTTCAGTCTTTTTGTGTATAATTTCCTGATTTAGTATCAATAAATACATCTTCTAACCCATCTACCGATATCCCAGAAGGGTACTCCCCTCTATCTTGACTCTCAGACATCAAAACCATAACTTCACCTAGTGTAGGGATGTGAAATTCTAATGCTCATTGTATCACCTTTAAATATATCCATTGTATGTCTGTTCATGTGTCTATCTTATTCATTTCCTCAATAACCTTATAGAACATAAGCATTAGGAGTGAAATCCATTAAGAAACATTCTTGGCTCGGTATACATTTATGGTGAACACAACGTGAATCGTACAAATCTATTAATCAAGGAAAAATCATTAAAATCATCCATATTCAATCGTTATCTCATCTCAAACCTCAAAAAAAAAGAAAAACTCAAAAATTAGTCACCACAGACACCATTTCCTATAGGAAATATTGCCTATTTTACCATACTTATTTCTAAACACCATAGAAAAATGTACAAACCTACTTGCATGACCAATCACTTTTTTTTTTTCAAATATGTTTCCAGACACCATCCTTTAGTATATAAACTTTCTTTCATGACCAATTGGGTCTTTAAGATCCATCTCAGGAGCTATTTTTAGCCAAATCATCACAACATCATGGAGTATCTTGGCCCAGGGTATTCTTATTCTATTGTGTAGACATTTCCTGGGATCTATAATCCTAAAGCTGAATTCCCCTTTTATATGGGTTGTTGTGTCATAAGAGTGTCTTGAAAGAATCCTTCTACCCACTGTAATGGCCCACCACCTAAGGATGAATATGATAGAACCAAAAATAATGATAACTTTGATCATCCTCCAGAGATTTAAAAGTTTCTCTCTCAGTTTCCCTAATACAAAAATGAATTAGAAGAAACGATTAACAAGAATGTTATATAATTTGTTAATGAACAACTTGAAAATATGGCAGAAAAATTGAAAGGTATCGATGTATATTCATCTAAGAATGCCTCTATTTATTACCCTAATAATCTCATTGTTCAAATTATTGATAAGATGAGCTAATAACAATCTATCAATAGGACTCAATTCCTTTAAATGCAAGCTAACATGTCTAAATTAGTTATCTACCTTCCAATGGGCTCTTGGGGAAAAATTCTCCCTCCTTTTCCAAATAGGCCTAATGTGGTGCCAATCACCCAACCTTTTATCCAAAAGAAAGTCTTAAGATCAGTCCAACAAGATCCTTTAGCACCTTACATTATTAGGATGGACTTTAGAGACATTCATTCTTTTTATCTCCTATTACAGGTGCAGTAATCCCACCCTTCATATCAAGGCCTTTTGTAATCTTTACATGGACTAGATTGTAACCAATTCATACACTACTATAAAATTCCTAGCTAAGACTCTCAATAGAGATGTTTTATATTGGTATCATACTTTACCTCATAACTCCATAATTGAGCTAGAGCCTTTGATGAGAGCATTCATGAAATAATTTCAATATCATGATCTACCTAAGAAAAATATCAATGACTTGATAAATTTCCAAAATTCTTAAAATGAATCATCACAAGATTTTAGCAAACATTAGAAGACTCCGTCCACATGAGAATAACATAATATGCATAATGATAGTGTATTCCATCTTTTCTTATCAGATCTTGAACCTCACCTTCTATACAAGGTGAGGTCACTTTCTCCCATTTCCCAAGAAGAAGCCTCTGAACATACTAAAGGCAAGACTATATAATGGTAGAAATATCATCCTAAGACATAACCTAACAAACAAGTCCAAATCCTACAATTTTATAATAAAAATAATGTGATAGATGATAGATTCTTTGACATTATTCATCTTTTCACTTATTCAAATAGGATTGTTTTTATCATTTATTAATAACGTAATAACAACAAGATTCAACCTAAATATCATCAACCATTGAGTAAGGAATATTTGTAACATTGCTTACCTAATCCATTTACCATGATATTAGATCCTTCCTGACTTATTCCTCATTGGAATGATGAAAGTAAGTTTTTCTTGTTGCATGATAATTGGGGTCACTCTTATGAAAACTATAGTGCACTATAAATGAAAACCAAAAAAAAAATCTTAGGACACAAATTTTATTATGATGCCATGACTCAAGAGTGTTTGACAAAAGCATTCAAAGCCTATGATGTGGCTCAACAAAAGGATCACCACAATGATATCAGCCAAGCTAATGAGAAGTTACAGATCTTATCTAATCCCATGCCTAATCATAATGTTTCTAAGAGTTCTAAGAAGAAAGAAAAATCGATGGATAGCATAGTTGAAACCGATTATCCTCTTAAATATTCAATTACAATTAATAATATAAAATGTGTCATAGCCTATGTAAAACTGTAATATCCACTACCACTCCATCCTCACACTCATAACATTATATATCCCACCATACCTCTAAAAAAATATTCTCAGTTAAAAATATTCCTCTTCCAACTTCCTTAGATTGATGTGGAAATTATTTTATAGGAATGATGGTGTTTAGATCTAATTATGTGGGAACAGGCACCTTCAGCCAAGTGATAATGAATCTTATAGGGATGATGAGATAAGACATGAGATATTTTTTTAAGAAGTATCCCTAATCCCTTCGACTTCTTTTGGATTTGTTTCTGAGGACTTCATACACTCTCAACATACTACACAGTCCATTCATTATGATTGGGATCTTCTTGAAGTGTTTTCCCAACATCCTGGCCAAGCCACCTTCTTATAACTCATGCTTACATCGCTTGGCCACCATGAGAATTTGATGATAACGTTATTTGATATGAACATTCCCTTTCCTCACTCTTTCATAGATCAAAGGAAATCATTCACCATTTATGTGAGGAAATATCTATTCATACCAATCTCACAATGGATACTCACTCTTGTATTTATTTTCCTATATATTTTATGATCCCAAATGAGACCTTTATCCACGTAAATTATCGAAATCTATTCATTTCAGTTCATATTGACCACAATGCAGTTAAGCTTGATATCATTAATGAAGGATTAAGCAGGCGTGTGCCCTTAAAGATCTTGGTTATTCTATAGATAACATAAAAACTACATGAACCACTTGTCAAGGATATGATGACTGAAAACTGACTCCTATAGTGTGTTTTTGGTTACCAATCATTCATTCCCTAGGACTGTTTGTGTCTAAGTCAAGGTATTGAATTTTCCTCTATCTTATAATATGTTCCTATGATATCTTGGAAATCATTGTATGTGTGTGACATATTTTTCCATGTGTCAGTGTACGTCAAGTTCACTAAAAAAGGACCTATTTATATGAATTAGGGGACACTAATCCTTGTAACTATGATACACTTTAACAAAAAATGAACATACAAGATCCTATAATAGATGATTTTTCTTCTATGCCATTTCGAGAATATCAATGTCTTAACTATCTTATAGATACTCTTCATGGTGATTCCAGTGATCTCGAATTAGTTGGGCATATACCTCGAATCTATTATAATTAGATGACTACGATCTTGATGAGGTTACACTCAAAATCAATACTTTTGATCTTCTTGAGACCATCAAATCTAAGTTACCCTCCTTCCCTATGCTCTCATTCTCACAAGAAGGAGAATTCAGTTCTGGCAGTCATCTTACATACATTATAGGCCCGAATAGATCATGTGATCCAATTTGAGACCATAGTAGAATTTTTTGTGGTGGATTCCTCCACATTAGATATTGATGATGGTTACACTTTAGACGATCCTCACTTAGATATTTCCAGATTCATGATAGGGAAATATTGCATTACCAAGAGACCCTCTACACCAAGTTCTCTCATGACGTGAATATCATCCTTATATATGAGTAATATTATATTATAGTTTATAATTCTTCCCAACTAGTGCCTGGGCCTTGGAATTCTCCATTGGCTACACCTCCACATGCTACCATATACCTAGATGACATATTTTCCTTTATAAAAATGCATGATTAGGTTGTTAGTTTTTACCACCAAGATGATGACCTCGTAGGTTATGATCCTATCTAATGTTCCTTGATGAATGCATGATAAACTTCTCCATCAGTGTTGTATTTACATATTACATTGATGGAATCCTCAAATAATCTCACTACCCATTTGCAGTATATGATACTCTTATCCCTACCTCTTTCCCTTATAGCTCCTTAGTCCTCTACGATTGATAAATATTACACATGGAATGAGTCTTTGGGGCATGATGTTTATGACTAGAGATCCTACCAAAACCACATGAATAAGATTGAATATGAGGTCAAACATGACCAAATTAGGAAGGCTACAAATCCTTCTACTTTAGCTCCCTTCTTCTCTCATCATATGTATTACCCATATAATGAAACTGACTATCAAGTTCTATGTAGAAATCATCTCGTTCTTGAAATATCTTCCCATAATCGGAATAATGGGAACAATTACTCTCATAATTGATCCCCTTTCCCTCAACCAGCTATATCACATCCTACGAAGAAACCATCAAATCACCTGGATCCTCGTCCCTCCATCAATGACATTTGGTGTGACATTTAGCACCCAGATAGAGGACCAGATCATTAACACTTTACTCATCACAAGGTCATAAGTTCACTAGAAATTTTCTATTACACAACATGCCATAGAGGATATTATGAATCACATTAAAATTCACATCTTGAATCAAGTTGATGATTATCAGAGAAGCACCATAGATCTACCAGTTTTAATATTGTACAAGTGAATGATGCAAGACACATGAATTATTCCAAAAAAAAAATGCAAGCATACAAGACTTCAAATTATGAAAATAAAAGAGAGATAATTGCAATAACATAGAAATAGATCTAACTCAATACAATCAAATATAATAATGCAAGAGATGTAAATATAGGATGTGAATGTGTAACCTCCTCCTAGAATCATGGAAATATCCACCTATAATAGTGGTAACCCACAACTAGAATGGTGTATTCAAGTTGTGACTAATACCTAGAATAGTGTAGTCAAGTGGTAACCAACACCTAGAATAGTGTAGTAAAGTTTACACCTAAGCAAGCATATCCCATAAGTGTAGGGAAACTCTAAGTGAGGTGGAATATCCCAAGTAGGATAGTACAAATAAAGAAAGGAAAATAAATCCTACACTAGCAATGATATCGTCACCAATACATTATGATATTTCACACCTCATGGCTATTTATCTACAATAAATTGATTACATTTTATTTTCCTTCTTTATCCTGAACCCTCACTTTCACATGGGCTCTCGGTCCCCACTTGGTTTTTACACAATACCTTCTTATTTCACTTGGGATATTGATCCCCCTTGATTTTTACACATTATCTCAAATATCTCATTACATCATTGCTTGGGTTGTTTTCTCTACTTAGATTTATTATAATATACTCCCTAGTTTCTCCTACCATTGGAGTGTCTCGGTCTCGATTCACCTCTTGTCTTTCTTATTGAATCACTGCGGTATATTGTGCATACTTTCTTAGGCCTATGGGCTTACTTGGATTTATATACCCATTCATGCCCTAACATCCTACTATTGGATGTCTTGGCCTTGTTCCGCCTCTTAGCTTAATCACATTGTGTGGGTTGGGATATAATTTTTTATTAGATAAAGCAAACAACAAGGATCGACTCCTAGGGGCCAGAAAAAAAGAGAGGAACACAACTAGAAACAAAAAGAAAGAAAAACCTAGAAAGAGGTCCCAAAAAAATGAGTTAAACATGATTAACTCTTATATTGCAGGATCTGGACCCCTAAAAGGAAAAAAGAGACCTAGAAAAAATGGGGAACCACAGTTCTCCCATAGTCCGCACACAGTTCAGAGACCAACAAAACCTCCACGATAAGCAAAAAACCACCAGAGGCCCTTATCCAACAACATCCGACTAGGAGTCCAAAACCAACCAACACCTACTCTTCCTCTGAGCTTCTAATGCAAAGGTTGAACCTCCTTATTTTCTTTTTCCCTTTCGATCTCCTCAACTCTGTCAAGAAACACTTTAACCTAAATCTCCAACTCCTTCATTCTGTGTTTTATCTGGAGCTGATCCACGAACATCTTCTTCGAAATGTTAATGATGTTCAAAATGGACTCCCTTTGCCCCTCATTCATGTCCTCCATAGCTTTTAGGAACCCTTCTAAATACACCATCTTCCTACTCCATTCTTCAAAAACAATGGGGTCTCCCACACATTCATTCTTCTTAGAAGCACTGGCTTCAGCACCACCTCCCTCATTTTTGTCTTTATCTTTCTCATCCTGCTTAGGGGTACCTTTACCCTCTTTCATTTTAGTAAGACACTCCACAAGAATAATGTCATCTTCCTCGTCTTACTCCTCTAGGGTTGTAATCAAAGGATGATCCAGAACCGGCTTGCCATTCTCAACCAGAAGAAGAATCAAACCCTCATAAAGGGGAAGCTCAACTTTCTTATTCTAGATAGCCATTAGTGAATTCGAAAGAGAGGTAGCCAGGAAAAAGGGAATATTGACCATAAACTTTTGATGGAACATGTTGAGGAAGGTTATGTGATGGGTATAGATTTTTCTATACTTACTGTCTAGCATAATATATTTCATAACTTTAAGGAAAACATCCTTCCAGACTCCTGGAATACACGAACATGCAATACCATCAGTGAAGAAGAAACAAGTCTCCTTGCCAACAAAAAATCACTCAATCTCAAGGTCTCTACAGGTTCTTTCCTTGTAGATTTTTAACCCATCCATCTTCATAGCAGTCACCCTGGCAATATTGGAATCCGATACCTCAACCTCCACACCGCAGACAGTAAAAACCCCCACTTTCCAAGTTTGGCCAAATTCCTTGAATAGAGAAGGGTCGTGGCCATGTAATTTAGCAATAAAATTACTAAATCCACCAACTTTTAGCTTGTTTCATAGATCCTTGTTGTTCTCTTCCATGTTCTGACTAATGGGTTCCACGTGAATCTTGTCACCACCCATCTTCACTTTGCCTAAGTTGTCATTCCAGCAAAAACTTTTCACAACCCACAAACTGTTCTCCCTATCAAAGTTCAAATTGGAACAATGATTTTTGTATAAGCTATCTTGGTACCTGAAATACTTTCCCCCACTCGTTTCGGCATCATTAATCCTAGTGCCTTCTATCCTTAATGATTTCATCATTAATATTAGAGGGTAATCTCTCCCCTTTGCACCAAATTTTTTACTCATTACTAAGGCCTCCCACATCGACCATCTTGTCTGCAAATTTATTTCCCTACCTCAAATAACGATTAATAGATATCTTGTCAAAAAATTTTAGCAATTCCTTGATATCTTGAATGATGTTTTTTAACGATCAATTGATCTTACTCCTATTGAGGAGAGCATTTATAAAAATTAAGGAATCACCTTCAATCTGAATGTCCATAAGGCCTTTTTCCTTAGCGACCAAAATACCCCAAAGGAGGGCTTTAGCTTTAGCCATGTTATTAGTTTTCTTTCCCAGGGGGCCAACATAGATGAACAACCAATCACCCTCACTATTCCTTAATATACCCCCACCCCTAACTTGACCAGGATTACCCTTTCAAGCCCCATCAAAATTTATCTTGATCGTATTTCCCATAGGTCTAATCCAGTTTAAATTCTTACTAGGGCTTTTGTTCTTGACCTGACTATAGGAGAAATTATCCAGGACTTCCCGCTCCCATTTCAGACAAGGATTTTTTGTTTTACCTTTAAACAGTTTGATATTTTCCTTAATGGCTGCAGGGATTTTCCTTTTAGCCCCCACAATCAAAGGTTTTTGATCTCAAAAATAAATATCATTCCTTATTTTCCATAGACCCCATAAGAGATGAGGCAGAGTAATCTTCCATACCCAGGCCAGATAAGGAAACCTAAATGGGCTCTCCCATTGAGTACAACACTCCTCCATATTTGAAGGCATAATCCATTACATGTTGAAAAGTTTTGAAGTTAGCGAGAAGACACCTTTAGAGAAAGGGTAATGTAAAAAATGATTCACATTCTCTTCCCATCTCCGAAAAAGAGTGCACCTATTAGGGATCTCCATTCCTCTTTTTCTAATATTTTCAACTGTTAGGATTCTATTTTTAGCAGCCAGCAAATAAAAAATATTGATCTTAGGGATCAAGTCCTTGATCCATAACTTACCCCAATACTCTTTTTAAAAATATTTCTTGAAATGTAAGCTATTGGATGATTTAACAGAATAATTTCCTGAGTCTTCCTCTTTCCAAATGATGGAGTCATACTTGGTTTCGAAATGGGGATGTGGAATTCCTTGATTTTCTTATTGAGATCTTGAAAGGGTTTGATATCACCATCATATCCAGGGGGGGACTATGGTTTCCCATTGGACCTCATCATCGTGACTCCAGAAATATCTTATCTATATTTTACCATTCTCCTCATAGAATTGAGCAACCTCCTTCCAAATTTCCTGATATGCTAAAGGGGAATCTTCTATCCAACTATCCCACCAAAATCTGATCTTGTTCCCATTACCATTATCCCATAGGGATCCCTTTGAGAGGATATATTTTGAATCCAACAGGGAATTCCAGAAGAAGGATCCTCTAGGGAGATTTTCATGAGAGAAGAACAAGTCAATTCTACCTAAATTCCGCAGGTATTTCTTTTTTATTATATCAATCCATAATCCTTCCTCTCTAGCAATTCTCTAGCCATCTTTAGCTACTAAAGTTTTTTTCATGATAGGTATACTTTTTAGACCCATACCGCTACACATCATTGGCCTAGTGACCTTCTCCCAGGCCACCAGAGGGAATTTAAACTTTTTTGAGGCCCCATTCTAGAGAAATCTCTTATGAATTTTTTCCAGAGCATCAATTATTTTGGCCAGGAGCTTGAAGAGAGACATAATGAAAATGGGGACTCCTTGAAGAGAGCTCATAAGGATTTGGATCTTACCCACCTAAGAGAGGATGAGGCCTTTCCAAGAGGAAATTTTCTTGTTAAATATTTCCAACAGGGCATTGAAAACAGAGATGTAAGGCCTTTTGTGGATAAGAGGCATTCTTAAGTAAGAGTCTAGAAAACACTTGATTTTGCAACCCAGAATGTGAGTGTGCCTTAATTGGAATTTTTTATCCATATTAATAAAGAAAACAACACTTTTGAGAAAATTAACCATCTACACTAAGACTGACTCATAGTCCTTGAGGGTAGATTTGAAGTTGATGGCTTCTTGTATAGAGGCCTTTCCCATCAGGAAGTTATCATCAACAAATTTATTGAGGCAGATCGGAGGGAGACCATTATAAATCTTGATTCCTTGAATACTCCTAGAAAGTAAAGCCTATTTATAGATTCTACTCAAAGATTCGGCCATTATAACATAGAAGAAAGGAGATAGGGGGTCACCTTGTCTCAGGCCTCTACCAAATTCGAAGAATCCCTCCGGACTACCATTGACCAAGACTGAATAACTAGCAGTAGATATATAGGTCATAATCATTCTAACTAGAGTATTATCAAAGCCCACTTTATTTAGGATGGCTCCAAGGAAAGACCATGTAATTATGTCATAGGCCTTGTGCATATCTAACTTAAAGAACATAGCAGATCTATGTCAGAATTAATAATGAAATGGATGGCTTCCTGAATCACCAAAATATTGTCAGTAATCTTCCTTCCTGGGACAAAGGCACCTTGATTTTTAGAGATAAAATGGTGGGTTGGGATATATTACTAATCCCTCTCTCATCAAATTTACCTATCTAATCACATTAACATTATTTCTAAGTACCATGATTATCATCACATAAATACACGTAGAAAGTATGAAAATGATAAGAAAATAAACATATATACAAACACCAAACATCCAAATAACACTAAAATCGTCATCTATATATATCTCAAATCATTTTTTACACATCACAAAAATCATACAAAATCCATGAATGGATCTGGACCATCTGAAAAATGGTTGGAGAAACCTCACTCCCTATGGGTGGTCTCTAGAGGTTTTGATCTGATGGGGCCATGCTGAAAGCTCTGGTTGTGCAAGGTAGGGACTCTACCCTAGATTTTTCTCAATAGGCATCTCCCTGTGCTCTTATCAGTTGTTTCTCCAAGGAAGTAATCTAATCCACAACTCTTTGGGAATTGATAAGAGGGATTCCTACTCCTAAACCAAGGCCATTTTCACCTACAATAGACTCTACAACATTACATCTATGGTTTTGGTATCTTCCAACACATGCGCATCCCTATATCACTATAATGTCTGGGATGCCTCTCCAACTAGATGGAATGAGCTCACATAATCTCCTACCAATAGTGTTGTTGGATCCACCATCACTATAATATCCTAGACATCCAACACTAGATCTAGGATCTCATGGTGGGAACTCTTTATCAGGGATTTCCACTTCATCGTTTACTTTGTAAGACTAAAAATAACACATATTATCACAATATCAATATAGCACAAATCCCATCTCTTAAAAAACATCATCTCAATAACATAATGACACACATACCTAGCTTCTTGAGTCCAATCATCTTTGCATCCACCCAATACCTCCTCCTCCTCCTAATGACGAGGTCTCTCTCCTAAGTATTTTTCCCACCTATCTCAGAGCACCAATATCATTTCCCCTTTGTGTTGTGTTCTAGGCCTCTATCTCTAATGTACGACCATCGGTACCTGGATCAGTTTCAAAGAGCCTCCTCCTAGATATTGCATTTTATGCTCCCTCAGACATGGTGTATTTTTCCTCGCTACTCCTCTGATTATGTTAGTACCTACTCCACGTGTACCCCTGACATGTGGAATTATATCAATAGATCCTTGATTAGATCCCTCATCAAAACAATTCACGTCTATGATATGTGGTGGGCCCTAAGCATCCCTACCATGCCTTCATTACAAGTGTGTATGCTTCTCGTATCATATGGGTTCATAATGAAGGAACCCTCACCTCTTCTTATACAGTCTCTCTAACATGAAAATACTAGTAGGGTGGAAATAGTGGTATCACCATGGGCATTGGTCACCCAAATTACCTCAGGACCCTGCTCATCATATGGGTCTTCACCAAATAAATATAATCCCATTTCACCTTGGTAATGGCCTCTAATTACAGTGCTCTAGGCCAACTAGACCACGGATCTAGATTCCCTGTGTAAGGCTTCCATGTAACATCATCTGCACCCACCTATGTTAGTGGTCAGAATGCTCTAAGTGATCTCACTTCTGGCTCCTGTGCCCACTAAAGTACTCTCTAGGAATTTATTGATATTGCTTGTGATGTTCTTATCATCCTATACACAGATAACCTCTCATATATCTATATATTTAATAAAATGATAGGTCACACCACCCTCTGACCTTTTTACCTGACCCTGTAAAGATCATGCACCAATTGCACCCGTATGGTAGTGCCCCAATTGAATAAAACCCCATGATCTACAACATCTCTACATATTGCAATAAACAACAACAGGATGGATCCATCTACCTTATGTCATGTTATATTTTCCATAATGATCCCCATAACTACCTTTCAGTTATCTAGAATCCCTATAATTTGCACTATGATGAGTTGGACACATATTTTACTCTCTTCATATGTACCACTCCCAATAGCCCATACAACTAAGGCTCTCCACTCTACAACATCTGCACTAAGATCACAATACATACGATTACCTCCAATGGGTAACCCCATAATCCCATGAGCATCCTCCAAAGTAAATTCCATATCCATGGTATTTTATGTCGTCCACCACCAAAATAGTCTCCCATGTGGCTACGAAAATCTATAATACATCCATATGATTCCAAATCCAATGGTATTATGGGAATCTACATGATGCCCCTAAAACCCCAACCATGTAATTAGGTCACCTCTACTTGAGTCAGTCCGATAGTTATACCAATGAGCCAAAATAAATCCACACTCTACCATAGGTCAATCATGCGCTCTTCTTGCACATATAAAATGAAAACAAACAAACATTATAATTATGCAAAATCAATTCGTAACAAAAAATTAAAATTCACAACTTACATCTATAAAAATAGCTATGTCATCATCCCTCTGGCTAACCTCATCGGCCCCTTGAAAAAATATTTTTTATTTCCTATGATATTCATCCCATGGGCCCCTAGCTAGGTGATTTATGTCTTATTTTACTTATGATCCTTTAGTGTTTACTTCTCCATGGTTCTTGCAGTGTTGATTACACATGTGCATGGTAGGATGAGTGAAACTATTATTTATACATTGGTGGTTATGTTTCATTTTAGTTAGTCCTTTATGTTCTTAATTTCAATATCTAATTTTGTTTTCAGTGTTATGAACTATTTCTTTCTATTGACCATACCATGTTTTGTTATTGTGACATGCATTGTTCAACGACTGGGGAATATGTATACACCTAATTTTTTACTGTTGGAACATAATGATTAAGTGGTTTGGCTAACCCTTAGTGTATATGGGTCCATCACTAATATATATAAGTTAATATTTAATAATATCGAATATTTATATTTCAATTATTAAATATGCTAACCTAAGTATATACTTTCGGTTAAATATTTAATATCATGAAATGATTATATTTATAATATTAAATATTATAAAATAGGTATATGTGTCAACTGATAAGGTTGAAAAGGTGGGTCGGGAGATATACCCGATCACCTAATATAAAAAAGGACTATATGTCCTCATTCAATATGTTCGAATGAAATATCAAAGGTGAATATTAATTTACCCTTGTGATTAAGGTTGAAAGGAGGAGGTGAAAGTTACTGGATTAAATTTAGTTCTTGGAAAGTAAAAGGTTATTTCACAGTAGTTTTTACCTTATTTGGGGTTTTCCACTACAAACATTGTGTTACTGTGTTCTTATTTTTGGTATGTATTACTTAATTAGTATGTTAACTAATTTTATTTATTACATTACATAATGTTCAACATTTATTTTTTTATGGCTTATGTTAATATTTAAATGCATTGGTTGATTAAATTCATAATAATTATAATCCTCTAAATTCTAACATGGTACTAGAGCATGGTTTAAATTAAATAGGTTAGGTCTAAGTTATTGTATTTAATCTATTTAATTTTTACGGGTTTATCAACCAACCCGGAAAGGTATTTAAAATGATCAGGCCCCCCTTCTTTCTATTTTTTGTGAAAACTAAAATTTTGTGCATTTTATGAAGAATGAATATTTGCAGGAAAATTGTGGTGGACCCCCCATCCTCAAAACCTTGGTGAAAGGGGATTCGGAATAATATTTTTACCTGGGCATGAATATCATATGTAAAGGTTAAAATGTTTAAGAAATATTTTATTAATTATTGTATAGTTTGTAATGTATGTACAGGCCCAAGTTAAATTCCAAGGTAAACATATAAAAATTCAAATCACAAGGTCTCTCATATGGAGACAATTTTCTTCGAGAATAGAAAAACTAAATTTTTTCTATTAGCTCGGGGTTAAAGACCCATGGAATGGGACAAAATAATGCAATTGCTCTAATATCTTGGTTTGAATTTGATTTTTTAACATATTTTATTAAGGATTCATCTATATTTGTTAGGCTCCCTTTAAATAAGGTCCTTTCTATTTCTTTAATAAATTCATGTAAATACTATAGTCTTAAAACTATAATAATATTTTATAATTTATAAAAAAAAAAAATATATATTTATATAACAAAATAACTATAATCTTATAGTTTTTAAAAATAAGTATTCAAACCTAAAACCTAACTTGTCTCTCTAATCGTTTATATTATCCACATAAGGGGGTGACCTCATTCATTTATATCTTATAGTTTATAAAAACTATATAAATAAACCTATTTCAAGGTTTTTATTTATATAAGTGTGGGAGTGGAGAATAAAATGGGATAATATCTTAGGTATAAATGTGGAATTCCTAGGTATAAATGGATAATTAAAAAAAAAGCTAGTTTATTGGTGGCCCACATGAAGTGTGGTAAATATTTATTAAAATATTGGTAGTTATAGCCACATAAAAGTTATAAAATTGTTAGCTTGCAAGAATTATATGAAATATTATTAAATCTTTCCATAGTTTCAAATGTGTGCATGGTAAATTTAAGCGTAAATGAACGGAGGATACGAGGTTCATGAAAATAGGGATTTCAATTTATTTCATTGGTTGGATGAAATTACTTGTCCCCTCTATAAAATATGCAGGTTAATCTGTACTCTCATAAATCTACTTGCACATGGTAAAATTCTTTTAACCTAGTCTATGTCCTTTAAACCCCTTTAATAAGGGTTATTTGCTTTTTTATTAAAAAATACTATAGTTTATAATTTTTATGAGCTATATGTTGTTTTTTTATTTACAATATATAAACTCTTTTAATTTTTTTTTTGTATATATTTGTACATTATAAATTATAATAGGTTATTGTAATGTATTAAAATATAACCTCCCTAATATTATACAGAAGAAATTTTAGAATTTCACATTCTGGAAATACACAACAAGTTTTGGCTCCATTAAATTTAATGGTCAAATGACTGTCATGGAAGACCAATTATAAGTTATAATGATGGTCATTTAGACAACAAATTTAAGTTGGCCAAACCTTTGTCTACATTAAGTTTTTTCTAAAATTTGAAGTTATGAATTCTTAGGGGTTTCTTCTTCACTTCTATATGGTTGGAAATATTTTTTGTATAAGTTTGAGATATAATGCAGACCCCTTTGTATTGTGGGAGGTTAATTAGTATGCATTGTAATAACATAATTAGTTATGATTTAATAGTTTCTTTAGATCTGATTCTATTAAAAGTATTTTTCTCGATAGATATTTATTTAACTCTGTGGTACATTTTATATTATAATGGGGTGTGTTTTATTTTTATAGGTTCTGGAAAATACTGACGTCTAGCTACTTTTATCTTAACAAAACCTAGATCCTGAATGGAGCTAACTACAACATTTGGGTCAAAACAGAATTCATGGCAAGGAAACTCTGGACGTGTGTTTCTATATCTGAGGTTTCTCCCACCGGTCGTCAAATAATTGTAGATAACATGAATGCATTATTGCAACGAAATGTAGGAATCTCTTTCTATGATTCTGCGCAATGTGAACGATGATTACCTTCTACACATTGGTAATATTGAACATCCGTAAGAGGTATGGACACAACTAGAATCAATGCATGAAGGATACTTGGTATATCAAGGATAGTAATGAGAGTATAATAACTGAAGGAATTCAAAGAAATGGTCTATATATTTTTTATGATTTCTCTCCTGCATCTTGTTTTATATCTCAAAGTTTGAATAATTAAAACTATGACATGAAAGGTTAGGACATGTTAATTATCAAAGCTTATATGAAATGTCTAGATATAATCTAGTGAAAGGTTTACATGTGTGTCTTCTTCTCTGAAGTTGACTTCATATAAATGCTTCTAATGATGGTTTTGATTTTGATTTAGTAATGGTCATAGATGATGTTTTTGATTGTCTATAGATGTTTTGAAACTCCTATTTCCTACCTAACGAAATTACATTGCGTCTCAATCCTATGTTAGAATGTTTCTTTTTCAAAGCCTCCTATCACCGGCTAATAAAATTCGACCAGAGCCATCCATATGTACCATGCATTATTACCGCCTTTTCCTATGAAACATGTAGTCCATGCAATTATTATAGTCTAGGGTGGTTATCAACAAAAGTAAGATATAATGCTACATGGTGTATGAAAAATATAACAGCTAACGTTGGTTTCCGCTCAGTATTTTCCCCTTCATCACCCTATTATTGTTTGATCATGCTGGATTCAGTTACCCTTTTCCCCTTATACATCTCAAATTGAGTACTACTTAGAGGCTTATTTTCAATTACCACTCAATTTTGGGTGGGAGCAAATCACCCACCGAACCCTAGGTATAAACCAAAATCTATTTTTTGAATTGTATTTAAATATAACTTTAACATTTCATGGGGTTCATCCCGTAACGCCAATCGTAGGATCCATTCGACAAGTAGAACACTCGGAAACGAGTCCCTCTCCCCCTAGTTGTCGTGTGTAGTCGTGTGAGAACGGCCTCCATCTGTTCTAGGTGTTTACAAAACAAGCTCTTAGATTCTTGTATGTCTTCCCGTGGTCGGTGGAAAATCTGTTGGGTTCTTTCTTCTTAAACTCACTACTAGCCGCCGCCGAGGTTATTTTTATTTGAATGGGACGACCTCCTTCTACAAACGCCTTCAATTATATTCATTAAGCAAATAATCTCTATATTATCAGTTATAGGTATATGTATTTTGTTTGTAGCCTCCTGAAATGATTCACCAACGCGAACAGCGCTTACCTCGCCAGTGTTACGTTTTTACTGTCATCGCTGGAGGACTGCACGTTGCGACAAAATATTGAAACAATACCTTAACTTCCCTCGCTCGTACCACCCTTGAACTGAGTATCCTACGCCTCCGCGCCGCTTCACATCATTTTCTTTCGTATGACGTATTTCATTCTACTTGCTTTTTTATCACAAATATCCATATGAATCCAATTTTTACGTCTATCGTTCTTATGATTTGACTTTAACCCATTTTCTCTTCAATGGAGTTTGGAACTAAATATTGATTATAAGCCTTTCATGTGGAAAAACGATGAATCCTACTTTAGGTAGTTTAGTAAGTTTGATTATCTAACTATTAACTAGACTAGTATTTCCGATGTTAGTAGGATTTCTCTTCCAGGTTTATGTAGGAACCTTATGGATCATTTGAATTCTTGTAAAAAGATTCTTAGACATTTAACCGAACAATCAATTACACGGTTGTCCTTATACTAAGAATGAAAATGCGTAACTTCTATGGTGATTTTGTGATTCTGATCATGTTAATAGATGATAATTGGATAGAAATATATTTTATTGGTTTATAAATAGTGTTTAAATTTGTGTAGGTACCATTAATACTTGGTGCATAACAAGTAGTCGCAACTTGTTTCTATCTCTTCCTAAAGTTGCGTCATATTAGTGCAATAGAATGCCTCTTTAAAAGACGGGCTCCTGTATGGCTAAAGGAGGTTTGTTCGAGCTCTCTAAGATAGGCAGACTGAGCTCTTTGGATCCACCATTGTTCTTGGTTTTCATAATCCTGCTCTCGCGGGGCCTCCGACAACTTTCATGACGATAATCTCTTTCACAAATAGAAATTCGTAGAAACTATTCTCTTACATTATGGCAGCTAGAAGCACATTTGCTGACTACCTATCTAATCCACGCCTCGCCCTCCATCAGTTATCCATGAAGTATAGTGCATGTTTTAACTTTAGTTGTCAGGCGTCATAATCGCAAGCTCGTGCCAACTAAAGAGTGGGTTGCTGACATCTTCACAAAAGTCCTTGAGTGTTTGTAAGTTTTCTTTGTCAATCTTTGAAAACTTTTGCCAGGTGGATTGTGTTGGGTTTCCATTGAGTGGGAGTGTGGATGACAATGTCACCTCCTAAATAGGAACTTGGGTATTTTTTGTCCAAAATGCCCTTAGCCGACATCTCGTGTCTCACATCTACCAGGGTGCTCTTCACTCGGCTTCATTTTTTAGAAAGAAGTGGGTAGAAAGATGTTAAGGTATTCTTCATAAACTCTTTATGCTATTACTTTTCATCTGGTAAAACTCTTAATATATCAATCATGAGGAGGTCCTTGGTTATAAAAGGAGCCATAATTCTTGGGTTCAATAGTCTTTGTATGAGAACCTGTGAGATATGTACAACTTACAAATCATATTTGCCACTAATCAGGGATGACGTTTGGGAGTCCAAATCCTTTTGTCCTAAAAGGTAACCTTGATATATGACGGTGTTATAAAATTCCTTCACTCGATATGCTAGCCTAAAACCTTTATGTTTACAGATTAAATCCTGTAGTGTACCAAGAGGCACGAATCTATTGCATATGTTATCCCACTTAACTAATGAGCTGTGTGATGCGTTGAACACATGAATGATTACTGTTAGTGTCCGTTCCTCCGCACGAACCACTTAATGTATATCTGCTTCCACTAGCCTTTCCCCGCTCATCCTCCTTCCTTATATTAGGTTGTTCGCGTCGCCTACCTCAATGTCAGCCGAGACTATTATTTAGATAATATTACAAATAATTTTTTGTCCACCAGTGTTCTATTATTAATAATATCGCTAACTCGTGGTACGCGCTATCTCTACCCTGTGTGGGTAAATCTTTAAGAGATGATGCAAATCTTAATACTAATTTCTATCGTAAATGATTTACTGAAAACTAGTATACTATTGTGACTTCACAACCAAGGTTGAAAAAGCGGTGGTCGGTGACATACTCTAACTGAGATCACCTAATAGACAAACGGACTATAGATCCTTCGACTTTGATGCCCTGATTTGCTCTCCTGGCAAGCTACAAAGTGAGTGAATATTTTTTACCCTTGTGACATTTACTGGACTGTAGCTGAGGAATACGCGCTCTCTTTATCTGTTGCTCCGGCGCTCTTCTCAACACACCGCCAGCCTGCGGGCGCGAGGTTGAGAAAGGGAGGCCGTCGCCGTCTACGGCCTGCCGGGACGTAAGGCTCGGCACGCCTAGCGCCCGACCAGCTCCACTCCGCTGCTCGCGCCCTCGCACAGCGCTACGTCGCGGTGGTTCTCTGGAAAGTAAAAGGTATTTTCACGGTGGTTTTGCAGCCCTATTTGAGGTTTTTCCAATAAACTCCGTTCGGTGTCATTGTGTTCCTTACTTTGGTAGTATTACTTAATTACCTATGTTCTTTCAATCTTATTTCATTACTTCCACAATGTCACATTATTGTTTTCATGGTTATGCTTAATCTCTTAAATGAATTGGTGGATTATATTTCGTATAAATGTATAATCCTCTAAATTCTAGCATTTACTTTTCCTTTGATACCTGTTACTACCAATTTTTCTTTGTGCATATAGGTCCATGATGCTCCTAATTTCTTAAGAGGATGCCTTAAGGGCCTACCAGAAATGGGTGTATGGGACAAAAAAAATTATTGATGTAATCATTATGGTTAGAGACAATACATAGAAGTATTTTTTATTGGGTCTTGACTTTATTTTTTCTTGCATTAGTCACTGTATGATACAAATCAACAGCGTGACATTCTCACCACTGCTTTTTCCCGATTTCATGTTGAGATAACGGGTGGAGATGAGATAGAAGGAAAGTGATGGCGGTGATCCAAGCTAATTGGGGTACCGTATGTCTTCGCACACGTAATACTGGAATCTACGATCTAAGGCAGAGATTTTTTCCTACCTGAAGGGGTGTGATGATAGGGTCTAATATGATAGCTACTCAGAGACTCCAATCGATGTCTATTTCTGATGAGATCTATTTTTGGAAAAAGTGGTTGTGTGAACATGTGGAAGAGTACCCCTCAGGTTGTATAGGGTTTCTAGACAAGGTCAATGGAATTGAGACAATACTCAAAAATGAATGAGTTATATCTCCACATCATGTCTGTATGAATGTATTTCATTTTGTTATTTTTTCAAAATATAATATGAATCAATGTGTATAAATTATGATGATTGACGAAACCATTTGATACTTCATGGACGTGGACTAAATATGATTAAGCCTGCATGTGAAAAAGATGATCCTACTTTTAGGTTAGTTAGTAGTTTGATTTATCTAACATAACTAGGACTAGATATTTCGATGTAGTAGGAATTTCTTCCAGGTTTAGTAGGACCTTATAGAGATCATTGGACTCGGTAAAAATGAGTCTTAGATAATTAAACGAACAACAATTACAGGTTGCATTATACTAAGAATGAAAATGCTGAACTTAATGGATTTGTGATTCTGATCATGTTAAGATATGGATAGAAAATATATTTATGGTTATATGTTGATTTAAATTTGGTGTAGGTTACAGATTTTAATTGGGCAGAAAAAAAGTAGTCAATTGTTTATATCTCTTCAATAGAAGTGGAGTTATATTAGTGCACTTAGAGCTTGTGTAAAGAGGGGCTCTTGGCTAAAGAGTGGTTCGTAATATAAGATGAAGGATTCCACGCAGTGTTTTTTGTTTATAATACCAAAGAAACCATAGCTCTTACAAATAATCTAGAATAACATTCGAGGAGGAAGCACATGGAGATATATATACTTCATCCATGAGAAGGTGTTAAGTAGTGAGATAAATCTCAAGCTCGTGCCAACTAAAGAGTGGGTTGCTGACATCTTCACAAAGTCCTTGAGTGTTGTAAAGTTTTGTCAATTTTGTGAAAAACTTGGATTGTTGGAGTTTCCATTGATGGGGAGTGTGGATGACAATGTCACCTCCTAATGGAACTTGGTTTTTGTAAAAATGCCTTCGGACATGTATACCTCATCGGCTTCTTTTTTAGAAAGAAGTGTAGAAAGATGTTAAAGGTAGTCTTCAGTAAACTCTTTAGTGCTATTAATTTTACTGGTAAACATCTAATATAATCATATCATTAAGGAGGTCCTTGGTTATAAAAGGATCCTATATTCTTGGGTTCAATAGTCTTTTATGAGAACCTGTGAGAATATGTAAAACTTACAAATCATATTTAGCCACTAATCATGGGATGATCTTTGGGAGTCCAAATCCTTTTGTACTAAAAGGTAACTTGAGTATGATGAAGGTGTTATAATTCCTTCACTCGATATGCTAGCCTAAAACCTTTATGGTTTAAAGATTTTAAATCCTGTAGTGTACCAAGGGCAAGAAATCTATTGGCATATGTTATCCCACTTAACATTAAGGGGGATGTTGGAACATAATGATTAAGTGGTCTGGCCAACCCTTAATGTATATGGGTTCATCACTAATATATATAGGTTAATATTTAATAATATGAAATATTTGTATTTCTATTATTAAATATGCTAACTTAGGTATATACTTTTGGTTAAATATTTAATATTATGAAATTAGTATATTTCTAATATTAAATATTATGAAACTAGATATATGTGTCAAACAAAAAGGTTGAAAAGGTGGGTCAGGTGACATACCTAATCACCTAATTATAAAAAGGACTATAGATCCTCATTTGATATGTTTGAATGAATACAAATGGTGATATTTATTTTACCTTGTGATTAGCGTTGAAAGGAGAGGTTTGAAGTTTACTAGATTAAATTTGAGTTTTCTTGGAAAGTAAAAGGTATTTCACGGTGTGGTTTTGACCCTATTTGAGGTTTTCCAATATAAACATTGTGTCATTGTGTCTTACTTTGGTATGTATTACTTAATTAATATGTTATGTAATTTATTATTACATTGCAAAATGTTCAGCATTTATTGTTTTATGGTTTATGTTAATATCTAAATGAATTGGTTGATTATATTCGTAATAATTATAATCCTCTAAATTCTAGCATTTACTTTTCATTTGATACATGTTACTAACAATTTTTCTTGTGCAGATAAGGGTCAATGATGCATCTATTTCTTAAGAGGATGCCTTAAGGGGCCTACCAGAAATGGGGTATGATTATTGATGTAATCATTATGGGTTAGAGACAATACATAGAGAGTATTTTTATTGGGTCTTGACTTTATTTTTTCTTGCATTAGTCACTGTATGATACAAAATCAACACGTGACATTCTTCACACCTGACTTCCCGAGTTCATGTTGAGATAACCGGGTGGAGATGAGATAGAAGTGAAAGTGATGGCGGTGATCAAGCTAATTGGGTAACCGTATGTCTTCGACACGTAATACTGGAATCTACGAATCTAAGGCAGAGAATTTTCCTAACCTGAAGGGGTGTGATGATATGGTCTAATATGATAGCTACTCAGAGACTCCAATCGATGTCTAGTTCTGTTGAGATTCTATTGAGTGGTTGTGGAACATGTGGAAAGTACCCTGCAGGTTGTATAGGTTTCTAGACAAGGTCATGGAAATTGAGACAAGAGGTGTAGTGGATCTGCAGAGACTATGGGTGATTTTCTGGTCTCATCCAGAAATTCTTAGCCTGATCGGATGCTATGTTTAACAATGAAAGCTATGTAATAATATTACATGGAAGTGGTGAATATATGAATACCAACGTGCGTAAACTAGTGTCAATATCTAACTTACTAGTAGGCCCATTTTTTTTCGGGACATGTGGGTCACAACTAAGGACTCGTTGAGGTTGAGGCCCTTATATGGTCATGGATGCACTCAAATATTATTTCTAGGAGCATTCCAAAAGTTGTAGGCTTGATTAGTAGAAATGTTCAATGTATTTAATTGTCTTATTTTCTCATCATATGTGGTGGGTTTACGTAAGACTGTTAAGTGCAACCTTATGTCAATATCAGTTATTAGCTCTAGCCCATTGGGTTGTGGGACTAGGGGATCACAACTATAATTATTTTCCTATTGTGGACCGTTGATGGTCATGCAAGATGAATTGATTTACTTTCTGTAAATAAACTATCTATCAAAGGAAAAATAACCTGACTAGCAGGCTTGTTGAGTTGCAGGACCTGTGGGTCACAACCAAAGACTCGTTGAGGTTGAGGCCCTTGTATGGTCATGGATGCAATCAAATCCTATTTCCAGAAGTAGTCCAAAAGTCATAGGCTTGATTAGCAACAATGTTCAATGTCTCTAATTGTCTTATTTTCTCAGTGTATGTGTCTGGTGTACGTAAGACTGTTAAGCGCAAGCTTGTGTCAATGTTAGTTATTAGCTTTGGCTCATTGGGTTGTCGGACCAGGGGATCACAACTATAATTCTTTTCCTGTTGTGGACCATTGATAGTCATGCAAGATGAATTGATTTTCTTTCTATAAATAAACTATCTATCAAAGGAAATATAACCTATATTTCTGGTGTTTTCTCAATATATCAAAACAAAGTAGTAAAAAAAGCTAATCTAGGGAAAGTAAATGTTTTTGTTCTTTTCTAACTTTTCAAATAATGCATCTAATCTAACAAAAAAATTAAATACAAAAAATTAGTTGGATGTAGCTAACTATTTGTTCAGATGTGTGATTCTAAATCTAAAATCTATTCTAATTCAGTCAAAAATCCTTCCAACCCTACCTCAGAAGTGAAGAAAAAATCATAACCCTAACAAATCTATTGTTCCCCACATCTTCCCTGGTAAGTTTGAAGAGACAACTTCCTATTGATTTTATCTACTTGAAATTATCTTGCTAATTGGAATGAACTGTTTCTCTAATCGATTTGATATGTAATTGAAATTAACAATTCATCACTGAAAATTTGATGAACAAAGAAAACAAATACACAAATCCAACTTGGAAGAGAAAGAACCTTTACAAATCTAGTAGTATCAATATTTTCCCCCTCAGTTCTTTCCTTTCGTTCTCTGAGTGTTCATCTGAGTCCAAAGGATTGGGAATGCAAAGAAAAACAACAAGAGGATGGCACTTAAGTAATGGCCGCTTGGAAGCAATCTGGACGTAATGCAAGTAAAAGAGAGATAACACAAGAGATCTGAGCTTGGACTATGCAATCTATTAGCAAGATTTATGACAGCACAACCAAACAATATACACAAAATTCTCATTGCCCTTTGCTTGAATACAAAGGCATGGATATATAGGAATGGAGGATGGAGGTTACTTCATGCATAAGGCACGAAGATGTCAGTTCCAACTAAATAATTTATTAAAAATAAGGAGGCCCAGGAGAACGAACGGCAGAACTGAGCCTCTTTTTAACCAATTCCTTTCCAAGATGCATGGAAAAAGCACCGTTCAGTTCCCTATCACATGTTTAAACATGCCTGAAGAATCTGGAAAAAGCAGCAGGGACCGCCCGCCCTATGCAGGGCCGTGCGGTTTCAAGACCGCCACCCTATCTGGGCGGTTTGGTTTAGTCCTGGCATTTGAAGGCCAACCAACAAGCATAGATAAATAAGTGGAAGATGGAAAATGCATGAAAAGATGAGTAAGGGCCATCTAGGCTACAAAATATACTATGAATGCGCTTTTTGGAACCTGAGCACCTTCTTGAAAGGATTTTGAATCATCATTGGGGACTTTTGTAACCATTTTCCTGTCAATGTAGCACTAACAATTCTAGGTGTGTACAGTCACCCTTATCCCTTTATGTCTCATACACATTGCACTCCCAATACCTTCCTTGAATTTCACCACTTTCCACTTTGTTTATCCATTTTCTTGATCCATGACACCTCTTTTTCTCTTTAGATGACATTTAACATCCTTGGCTGATGCCATCGCCTATGGGAAATGTTGTTAGTGTTATTTTTTTCCCTATCCAAATCCATCACCCATGGATGATGGTGTTATATATATTCTCACCACATCTTGACATTCATGACTGAAGTAATCCCGAATCTTAGGAATTAATATCTACTCCGCTCTCTTACGACAACTTCATATTTTATCGCTTTGCTCTTGGTTCATCTTTCACTTAGATTAGATTGGATTGGAAACTCTTATTTTTGGTTGGATTTCTTGCATTATTGGATCATCTATAATGAGTCTAATATAGGAGCAATGTTCCCCATATCCACCTAATAGAGATTATCTCTTAGTGTGTTGCTTCTCTGGAGAGATAGATGCATCAATGACCACCCTACAGATACATGTGAGTTCTCTAACTATATTTTTCATTTTTTAATGGATTATTTCATTTCCCTTCCCCATTTATCTATGCTATCTTAGTGTTACATGTACATTGATGTTATGTAGCATAGTTCTCTTATTTGATAAACTCCTTACATTTTACATTTTGTGTTAGTTAGTATTTACATTATAGTCATATTGTGCATACTCATCTTATCTATCATCAATCCATACTTATTCTCACCCATATACCGATATCTTACTAGGGTACTCTCTTCTATCTTGAATACAAGCCTTGGAAAGCCTAGGTTGACCTATTGTAGGGATTACTACCCTCTAGATATATGACCCTAGCACTCGTTGTAGCCCCTTTAAATCTATCCATAGTGTTTATGCTACCATTTTGGAAGTTAGCAGTCATGCCACATAGTTTTTCTACTGTGGTAGTTTTGTTCCATGCCAAAATGGTTTTATTTGTCCTATTGGTAGCTTCATTAACCACTGTGGTGGTTGCATAAGTGTCTCCTACTGACATCGATGGTTATTTCATGCCTTACATGTCTTTTTCCGCTTTTCACATGAATATGATTCTTAGATTTTATCCTTAAATGACATGCATGTAACCTAATTTTATCCTCTAAATCATCCAACCCTCCACCTTACTCTATTTCACTCCATCATGATCCAATTTTATCCATAGATTAAAATTTGATTTCTATTTAAGATTGGGATGTATTCAAAGCTTATATTTTAAGAAAATTGGTGCAATGATTTCCTGTGCCCTCTAAATTTTAAATTTCTATAGAGTGTATTTAAGCTTCTAGGCTTCTACTACTACAAAAATTGAACCACTGAGAGAGAGAGGGGAAAATATCATTAAGATTTCTTCCTATACAAAGCACTTTCAAGGACCTTTTTTTAATTTTTGTTACTGCCACAAGAAAGATGCAAGAAATTTTAGACTAGCCTTCTACATTTTTTGCACCATCCAAGATATACTTACACCATTAATTTACTTCCCATCCAAGCTATCTCAACTTGTTCTTAGTTTTTTTCCTTCTACCATACTATCCATTTGGGTGTACAAAGAGCTATTTTTCTAATGGTATCAGTAAATACATTCTAGGTCAACCTCTTTCTATTAGTAAATCCTATGTTAGTGCTCATGGTAATTAATGTTTTACTGTAGTAATTAGTAAATTAATTTGTTAGTAGAATATATTGTTTTAATAACAATATATTTCGTGGTTATTCAGTTACACTCGTATTATTTTAAACATGTCTATTGTTACCTATTTTGTACAAGGTTATTCTACCTACCTCCATGGATATATAATAGCCACTATATCTCATTGAATAATATACTCTGAATAATATTATTGAGTGTTTTAATCTCTGATTTTTATTATGCAACTTGAACTAAATTTATGATTTGGTATCAAAGTGACATATCGACTTTTGATATTTTATACAGGGTACAACAATGGTTGTTCATGGATTCCCCATCCCATGAGAGAAAATATTTCTAAGAAGAGATCTCAAGATTATGCATTCAAATTTAGTTTGTATATCTCTATAAATTCAGATCTATATTGTAACAAATTTTTGTTCAAGATCATAATTGTACTGGATTTCTGTCTAAATCCGTATAGCAACATGGATCTTAGAACTCTCTGTGTGTATGATTGACTAATGAAATTGCACCAAGTTGAACTCTCTATTAGACTCATATCATGTATTTTTGGGAGCATTTTTTTTCTTTTGAAAAGATCTACACTACATCTCTGCAGGAGTTGGATTCTATTGGCTATAGAGAGATTCAAGTCGAAAATTAGTTTGTCCTCCATGCATTTCCCTGCATTGTTCTTTATTTCTCCAACTTATCAACTAAATAGTCATTTTGCAAGTTGTGTTAAAATATGAATTTACATTCAATGATTTTTTATTACTCACATTGAAGTTGACTGTTCTATATTTGTGCGATATACATCAAAGGATTCAATTTGATGTTTTTGGAAGCTTTTCATAATACTCCTATGCTAATCCACTCACTTTGAAAGGTGTTTTTGACCTCTACTTCTTCACTATCAGACTTCCATCACCTATAGTCTCATAAATTTCTCACCCTCTTCACACTGCGTATTCACCATACACGTGTGCACCATTAATAAAGAATTTCCTATTAATGAATTCAGGTTGTGTTGTAATTCTAACAATTATTTCTGAAGACATGCAATTATGATTACCCAAGCACCGTCTATCCTTAACTTCCAGGGTAGTGTCAAATTCCTTTATAATTTTTTTTATAATTTATGTCTAGTAAGTATAATTTAATATATTTTTTATATTGTTTAAAAACCAAGTGTCATCTTGTCAAGTCATGATTAATTTTTTCATTTGTTTATGTCAAAAGTATTCATCTCAAAAGTCATTTTAGTAAAATTCATGTCTTTTCGTCTTGCCTAAATTTTATAGTTGTATTATCAATTCTAAAATTGTGTCGTCAAGTTGGTGGTCAATAGAGTCCTCGTATTGTTAAATAATTGTGATTTCATGGTCATCGGTCCACAAAACATGTGAATATAGTCTTATCGTCAAATTTTGTAGTCATTGTCAAAATAACAAGTCAACAAAATATTGTATTGTCAAGAGTCATTGTGTGTCAAGTGTAAAAGTTAAAAGTTGTGAAAATAAAAAAAATTGCCTTACAGACACATTATTAGTGGAATCTAACATCTGAGTTATAAATGATCTTCATGATCCCATATGGTTGAAATAAGTAGCATGATACTAGAGGAAGGAGGCATCGGAGGTTGGAGGTCGATCAATGACCTCTCATCAGTCACCACCGATGAGGCCGCACATACTGATTTGGTGATGTGTGTGTTTATTTCATTTGATTTTAGTGTAGTGTTTTTATAATAAATGTGTTGTGGAAAATTCACATTTTCAGGGAAATGAAACAATGCTTTAGTTTGTATGTGTGTATTTTTATGTTTGTACTGTGATTGATTTCAAAATGTTATCTCTGGAAGAGCAACTATGATGAGGGTCAAAGAATGCACTGACATATCGTGATATGGTTGTACGTAAACCATTTGAAAACCTTCACCCCTTTGTGGTTTATGGCCAACCACTGGAAAACTACCTTACTCTCGATTTTTGGTTAACTGATGGAAAACCAACTTGTGGTTTGTGATAATCCAAAGGAAAATCACATGATCACAAAATTAGGTGCAATGTAGTATGGAAGCATTCCCCATGTTTGCACTAGGGGAAATGTTAGGAAATCCTATGTTAGTACTCACAGTAATTAATGTTTTACTGTAGTAATTAGTAAGTTAATTTTTAAATAAAATATATTGTTATAAGAACAATATATTACTTGGTTATTTGGTTACACCCGTATTATTCTAAACGGTTCTATTGCTACCTATTTTTTAGGAGTTTATTCTGCCTACCTCCATGGCTATATAATAGCCATTGTATCTTGTTAAATAATACACTTTCAATAATATTATTGAGTGTTTTAATCTCTAATCTTTATTATGTAACCGAAACCAAATTTATTACTTTCATCACTATAGAAAGGTTGGATCTTATCATAGTGTAGCTTAAATTTATTAAATTCATTTGTAATTTTTCACTCTAAAAAATATTAAAAGGAAAGGAAAGAAAGATTAAGATTAAATCCCCATTTGTATATTTATTTTTGGTAGTTTTATATTCAAATCCTCTTGCTTTAGGCTATCACTACATCTAAGATTTGTAGTTAGATTTGTTTTAACCTTGTTTACCCATTCACATTTAGGGTTTTAACTATTTTATAGTGTTATTCATGTTATTTTATCCTAAGAAAAGAATGTAAAAAAGAGTAGTTTCAATTTTTATTTTGAAAAGTGTTATTAGTTTAGGTCATCATAATTATGTTAAAATGTAAAATAATAGCCTAATATAATGCAAGTTTGTAGTAAAAAATTGAATACTGAAATAATACCCAAGCAAACTAAGCTAGAAAATATGAAACCCTAATGTACAAATAGGGTTAGAATATCCTTAGCTGAGTTACAGAGGTTATTGGACCATGTTGCAGTGGAGATTGGCTGAACAGAGATGGATGTCCATCACATATTAGCCTGGAAAAATGTGGATCTAGTAGATTTGACTGGATTAGGGCACCTAGAGAGGGTTAAGGGCACCCATGAGCACCCTGGTCTTATTTTTGGACTACTTGGTATGCGTAGATGCTCATAAAACCTCCTCTGAGGTGTCTCAAGAGGTTCACACTTGTTCACCTTTTGTCACATGTATGTCAATAAATTCCACTGAATGTCTATGTAAATCTAGAATAAATGAATCACCTGTAAAACCCTAAACAAAAAATCAAAACTCTAAAAAATAAAGATGAAAATGAAGGGTTTAGACTGTCCTCTTCTATCAAAATGATGGACTTATAACTGATCATTGAACTACATCTTAGACCCAATGTAGTTTTGTGTGTGTGTGTGGGGAGTTGTGCCCTAGGTTTCTCTTGTGTCAGTCACATGTGGATAGCGAGCAAGATCTAAATGTAGAATTCAATAAATGTGTTCATGGAAATAGTAGACTTCCCTCCTATGAAGTGTGATGTAGATGAACTAGCCTTTTTCCCTTGTGATGGAGCTAGATGGATGTAAATGAAGCTATACATTCCTTTGATGCATGCAACCTTAGGTGGTGATACTAGATGCTTAGTGCTTGGTCCCTTATTATGATCACATAAATTTATATTTATATGATTTCTTATCTTGAATTTCGTAATTAATCCCAAAAAGGTTGACTACCAAAAATAGAATATGCTCAAATGGCTAGAAATGACCCAAAAAAGTGTGAGTAAAGTAAAAAGAGGATAGGGGTTCCTAGAGGGTATGGGGGCACCTAACGCTGGCATCCTGGTTGGGCATTGGTGTCCAAAATGAAAAATTCTGAAGACTGAAAAGGTAGAATGAGAAATCATAGGTGTAAGACCAAAAAAAAAGTATATAAAGGAAAGAAAGGTGGCCAAAGACATGGATTAATTAGTACAGTTCTTACTTAGGAATCACACAAATAGTAGTATGTGATTGATACTAGATAATTACCCAAAGTGTGTGATTTTGTGTCTAGACATTCATTTTTTGGAATCGGTCTCATATCAATGTTTTATTTAAGATCTACTTGTTTTAGTATTAATTCATCTCATTCTCCTTTATATTTCATCTTGTCTATTCATTCATTAGTTTTTTTGAAAGAAAATTTTAAAATTAGGAATGATATATTGTATTTGCACTACATTAGCTTATATATGAATTCACTATTGCACCTAAAGAATTGTAAATTCAATTTACTAATTCATTTATGTTATTTATTTCACTAAGAACCATTTTTTGTATATTGTAGATAATATTTTCTCATTTCCCCATGTCATTGAAAATAAACACAAAGAAATAATTTTGAATTGAATGTTAGTTTTAGACTCTTGATAGGATCTATTTATCATTAGAGTTATTGTTGTGTTAATTAAGTTAAGTAGAGTTAATTGGAAAATTATACTTTCATCTCTAGTAACCATCCACTTCAATTTTTAATTTATTTTTAAACTATACAACTCTTTCAAATTAAATATTCCTCCAAACATGAAGAGCATTCCAAAACCACATCCAAACACAATAAACATATCACTTTTCAGCTCAAAAAAAGTGAAGACATCTTCCAACACAAGACAAAACATATCAAAACCATAATAAAACCATTTCTACACACCAAATACAATCAAACTACCAAAAACATCATGTTAATCCATAAGAAATATTGCTACCAGTTTCCAAAATATTTTCGTAACACACTCATTTAGCTCATGTTCTAGTCATAATACATTCTTATAGCTCTAGTTATATCCATCAGATCAACACATCCCTATTGCAGACACAAAATTATTCACTTATAACTATTACATCATGCCTCTAGTATGTCATTATATGCAAGATTCCTAAGAAAGAAAACTAGACATTGACAACACTTGTTTTACTTTATATCGACATTGTTTTATCTTTTCATGCTTTTTTCCTCTACTTTTCTAGAAGTACCCCTTTACTTTTGGAAATTGCACAATGTGTCACCTAGCTCATCACTTTCCTTTTTATCTTTGGATATCTTCGTACACTAGAAACCAACAAGAATTAGGAGCACTCACATGCTACTATCCCTTTTGGGTGCTTTTATCTTTTCCCCCTCTCTTCTTATGTTTAAAATGCCACATCAATTGTTATTTTTTCTTAAAATTTTATTTATCACTTTGGGTCAGATTTTAGGGTTGTTAATGATGTTAGGATTTATAAGGAATGTATAATAAACAAATTATAAATCCACATAATAAATTTATGAAAATTATAGATTATGATGTGCAGTTAAATTAACCATAGATTTAGTTGATTATATATTACAGATTAAAGAATGTAAATAACATGAACATAAAGTAAGTGAACAAAGTGACACCAGATATAAGTGGAAAAACCTTGGAAGGTAAAAAACCCACTGAAAACCACTTATCTTTATTAAAAATATATTTTTACCTAGCACTCACACTATTTCACATGTACTTGCACCTTCAATAAGGACTTACAAACTGTCTCATTCATTTTCTCATGAGACTTAAAAATCTAGTGGCACATATAGCTTGCATACAATGTTACAACCTATATAACCAATCTTTAAAGGATCACCTTGTTATATACAAGGTGGGTGGTCATGATCCACTCTTAAAAGCTGATACAGGTCATTTGGCGGGTTTTATAAATAAGCATTTTCCCACTTAATATTATAAACTCCAACACTCCCTCTTAATGTTAAGTGGGGAAACATGCAAATTTTTTTATCATTTATTGCTTATGCCAAGTTACCTTTTGTTACAAAAGTATTTACAATCCATAAATCAACTCGTGATTTAGACTACCATCCAAAAAATGTGTTTTGTGGGTTTGTAGTTTTGTGGTGCACTAAAGTAGTGTTCTGTGGGTTTTTCAACTCCATATTACAAAACTGCAGTGTCCCGCAGACTTATACAAGCTGTGAACAACTATAACCACATTGCAGGTTTTAGAAAATCCATGAGACACTATTTTTCCGCGGTTCAAAATAATGTTCCAAGGATTCCATAAAAACTGCAATATAAAGGAACATCTAAAAATTCTCAAGATAAAGTGATTAAGGATGAATACTCACATCAAGATTATAGATCCTTTTATAAAATAAGGCATTCCCATAACTAAGTGTTTAGTTGGGAATTACCAGAAACTTCACATTACATGACTATTTACTTAAACAACAAATAAATAGTCTTGGGAGTATCCAATCTGAAACATTCATGGCTGTTAAGAGGTGGAATTTTCATTCATACTTCCCCTGAATGGCATCTCTGAAAGGCCCAATAAGGCAGGAAACTTGGAAAACTTCACAGCACATAACAAATTTGTGAAAAAAATATGCAACTTGATCTTCAGTCGAACAGAAATTGAGATCAATATCAGCATTCAAGATTTTTTCTCAAATAAAGTGCATATGAACCTTGATATGATTTTTCCTCTGATGTTGAATTGGATTATTTGCAAGAGCAATGGAACTCTGGTTGTCACATATAAGACTAGTGCTTCCTTTGATGCTCATATCTAGTTCATCCAATAGTCTTTTCAACCACATAGCTTCCTTTCTAGCTTCTATAGCATGTCTATATTCTACTTTAGTCATAGATAGACATTGTTGGTTTCTTCTTTCTACTCCAATTGATGGCACCTATAGCAAAAATATTTGAACACAAATCTAGATGTATATTTTCTATCCACAATATCATCATCATGGTCAAAATCACAATATCCAAATGATTTTACATCATCATAAGAATAATAACACAAAACATAATTGTTTGTACATAAGGATCCTACATTAATCTAGAAACAGTTTCATCTTGTTCAAGATATATCATGCCAAGTAATAGCTAAATAAATAAAACTATCATAGGAGTAGAGACATGCTTAAAATCAATTATATTAAACCTTTTGAGAAGGTTAGTAACATATTGATCTTTTGATGCAGCAATAGATTTGTGATTTTGACACATAACCATGCCTAAAGAATGACTTAATAATCTTAAATTAGTTATTTCAAAACTTTGTCTTAACTTCTCTTTGATTTTAAGACTTAGATTCTAGTAATCAAGAGCCTCATCCAATCATATAAGGCATTAAATATTTCATGATTGTTTTCGTATTTGAAAAATAAATCATTATCAGAAAAATAGTTAGAGAAACCAAGCTCATAAAAGACACTATTTATCTTAGCATACTGATAGTTATGAAACCAGATTATGGCCCATTCGGAATCCTATTCTGGAGTCAAGGATTTGATAGATCTCCCCCTTAATGTCTACATCCATTATAATAGAAGGAGACTGAAAAAACGTTCTTCCATAATAGTTCCAGATTTAGGATACTCAGAAGAGGGTAGGGAGGTATATTTACAAAAAAAATCTCAAGAACATGCACATATTCATTAATTATCTTTGTAACCTCATGAACTTGGAACACCTTTCATGATGTATAAATCCACTTGGAAGGTGCGACCACATGTGATATGGTGGAGTGTTGGGGTAAAACTATATTCTCAATAAATATAAGTAATTTTCAGTATGGGTGTTTTACCTCTCCTTGGTTTTCCAACTTATATCGTGTGTCACTATGTTCACTTAATTTTGTTCATGTTATTTACATTCTGTAATTTGTAATATAAATCACGCTAAATCTATGGTTAATTTAATTGCACATCATAATATATAATTTCAAAAATTTATTATGTGGATTTTAATCTGTTTATTATACATTCCTTATAAATTCCTAAAAAATGAAAAAAAATTGAGAAGGAATCATATAGTAATACATGACTTACTAACAATTCTAAGAGAAAGAGGGACAACTAGGTGAATGGGTTTATTACTTTCTATCTACTACTTGGGGAAAAGGAAAACTTGAGGACTGTACTTGGGCTACATTATTCACTACATAAGAAGGGAAAATATTTAATTCCGTCACGCACATGATCTTGAGGGAAAATTAGTTGTATCTTGTTTTCTTGGTACAACTAGCACAAGGGAAACCTAGCTTCGAGGAACATGATTTTATCACATACACACCACATAACTACATTGAGTCAGAAATATAGTTCATTTCTTAGTGGCAATCACATTGGGGTGACTTCCGAGGTCATCCTAACTCAATAATATGTAGATTTTATTTCATATAATATTTTCCTAAGTTTGGTGCTTGTAGCTAGGATTTATTTTGAAGGTACATGTGTGACAGGAAAACCCTATAGCGAAGTCAAAGTGACACATACCGAAGTGAAGGTGACATGATCAGACCCTAAATGAACTAGATCCACACTCACTACCAGGACACTGGCACCCAATTTAGATACTAGTACCCACGGTAGTCATTTCCCTTTCTAGGCAATTTTTCCCATCATACCTAGAGATCATTATCTTCTGCAAAGCACGTGTAGTCTAGATTAATCTTGTTCCATCATATTTCCAGCCCATATCTAAGTATAGACATTGAGTTATCAGCTAAGTCACTCTCATCCTTATGTTGATTACATTTTCTTTCCATTGGATTTTATATCTTGTATGTTTCTAATAATTATCTAATTAGTCTCATTCCTCTTATTAAGATCTAATTTTGTTAAATCATTTGGTGAACCCAATGTTTTCATGATATTTATTTGATCTATTCTTCTCCAAACCTAAACCCCTAGTTGTATTAGGTGTTCATATATGTATCTTATCTTCATATTCAAACCTGATTTTCATCTATCATGAACCATAAATATGGATCTGGCCAAAAATGCCTAGGTGTTTATGGGTTTTTCCTACCCTTTGGGTCACTTTCTAGGGCCACTAATTTTAAAATCCCCTTTTATTCATACGCTTGAGCAAGACAACTCTATTTCCAATTCATTTTAAGTTTCTTTTTTATTTTTTCATTTAAACGAAAAGCTTTTTTTGTTTTGCCCCTAAATTTAGAATGATTTTCGAAAATTTTATCATTAACTATTTTTAGAAATCAAGGCATATTTAGAAAAATAAACACTTTTGAGAAAATCCCTTGGAGGTTTTTTTTCGCACCATTAATTAAAAAAAAAAAAAATCTTATTTGAAAATTCAATTCCATTTCAAGAATGATCATTTTATTCATTTGAAGATGAAATCATATTTGCTCAGTCATCACTTTCATCAATACAAAATATTTTCTTCCTAAATTTCTTGTGTAAATGTTTTATGGCTTACCATAAAATTGTTGTGACAATCCTTCCCATTTTATATTAAAGTTCACATTCTAATGTGCTTTTTAAGAACAATGTTTTCATTGTAATTCAAATGTCATAATTATATAAAGCTCCTTTTCAATGGTGTTTACACAAACACCTCATATTAATGGAGAGGTTTTCCTAGGTAATTTTATAGGGCCAAAACTTCCACAAATTGCAATCGAATATCTCCCTTTTGTAAACTAGCAATATCAAATTTGTAATCGGACTCTTAGGATGGATTCAATGATGGGAAATGAGAAATTAAAATGGAGGATCCTCCACATTATAGCTCTACCTTATAATTTCCTAGTCTCATTCAAGCCTCAAAAAATTATCTATTATTTTCAGTTCAATAGTTGATAATTTAGACATTAATTTGTTGTATAAGAAGTAAAAGCGTCTCTAGTATACATCTCTTCGATGTTGCAGTAGTTCCAGCAATGATGATGTGGCCATGATGGTACTAATATTTTTTATTTTCCCAAAATTTACACCAATAAGTTTAACTCAAGAGAGAGAGGTCCTTCACATTAGAATATGGGTGATTTTCATATTAAGGGTTCTTCTTTGGGATTGGTAACCTCCCCCAATGGTTATAGTGATGATACCAAACAGATAATAAATTGAATCTTTGGGTATTCAAAATTACCACTCACCAATTGGCTTAGTTTCAGTTACGTTAATATGATGGAGACTCTTGAGGAACAAATAGAAATGGTTTTCATTTTACTGTGGTAAATTAAAAAAAAAGGCCACCATAATACTACTTCAAAGATATAGTGGGTCTAACAAATCACTGTTTAGGACTCAATGGTTCATCATCTGAATAACCATGGTGGACTTAGTGATAAAATAGAATCTAAGTTTTTTTTGTGATCATGCATCACCCAAAAATTAAAGTTAGACAAAATTAAATTTTGGGGCAATCTCATACACCCTAAAAAGATGCCACAAAAAAACATAGTTCACGCTATCGATGAAGTTCATCTATAACGTGAAAAAAAATTGAATTAATGTACATGTGCAAAGTCTATCAATGTATCTAAAGATTCAAAATAAACAGTGTCATAGGCATTGCACAAAAATTACATATTTACTTTGATTCATGACTGTTAAATCACGTCATACAATGTTGTAAATCAGCTACCCTAGTTGACATAATTCCTAATCCCATACTTAAACCTATTGATGTTGCACACTAAGTTCTATGATGCCAAACCAGTATACAAAATCTTACACCAATTGTGATAATTCTTGTTCTACCCCCAATCTTTGCAGAAAGTAAAAAATATCTCACTAAGTTTTTGAATCCTAAAGGTGTAATACAGCCCGACATGACAAACTGCTTAGTCTCCATGATGCCATAGGTACCTTTAGAATCTCCTATCAAAATGAATAAGTTAGGGGAAGAACAGGTTGGAGTGTGAGCACTGATTCTTTATTTCACCTAAGGAAAACATTGAGAACCCAACAAATCTGACTGACAAGATGATTAATGGGATGATTCTACAAATAGTTGGGATATAAATGGTGATCTAGGGCATCTTTAGGATTATTAGTAAGATCATATTTACTTACAAGGTATATTTAATTTCAGTGTGATCACTGATAGAGTCTACATGTAGAAGGAAGCATGACTATATAAGGAATCCAATTCCATCTTGATAGATAAGGATTTTTTTGCATTAAAATTTTTCCAGGTTAAGCCACATATAGTTTGATAGGAATCTTAACAGAGTCTAAACCCTTTAGATAGATAGGTCATGGGATTGAAATTATTAAAAAAACAACTTATAACATATCATGATATTTTATGGTTGTGGATCCTTCTGACAAATTAGTAATCTTTACTCATATTAATAGAAGAATATTTTATTTTTTGTTTACCTTTTCCAAGATCTAGATTTGGCTAGAGATCTAATTTGGGAATTATGGAACTACGTGTCCTAAGGAATCCCTTCATTAGGAATATTAACCATTGTCTACATCAATTTGTATCAAATAAGTATTTTACAACCATTGTACATATTTCTGTGTTTGTGTTGTAATAAGTCATTCTAGAGAGTTGAGTGAATTTAATGTTTGTCTTGCCAGACATGTGGTAATATTGTATAACTTAGTTTTAACATCTTTCATCATTTGGGTGTGTTGGGTTAGGTTTATAATTCATTATTTTTGAATATTGCAGGTTATGAGGAAGGTGTATACAACACATAGAGTAGATCTTGTTACAAGTGCAACTATAGTATATAAACTACCAAGAATTCCGGACTTGAAAAAAATAATGAGAGGATATAATCCCCATTTAGAGGCTATGGAAACTGCGTAATTTAAAATATTATCATACATGATGATGTGATTGATGATAATAATTTAGAAAGAAAAATTAAATATAAAATATCTTTATCCCTAAATCATGACGTTGTGCATGCATTCCAAGCCAAGGTTCTCATCCCTATCTCTCTTGCTTGAACTTATTATCTATTAAAAATTTCAATCACTCATAAAACAGTTGCATCAGTCCATAATAGTATGTTCCCTCCAATACCATTCCCCTAGCAACCAAACCATCCAACGGTTTGGTCTGGAGGATGACATTTTTCATCCCAACAACCCAATAGTCACTTTTTCAATTGATATCCTTTAATAGGTTAGTTCATCTTATAGTTTTCCTTAACATTAAACTTTACCTATGAAATCCTATATAAAAAGTATAAAGTACCTATTTACATCACATGGAACTTTCAAGAATATATCTATAAAGTAACTTCTACAGATGAACTCCAAGAGCTTCCTAAATCCTTTTGCATTCTTAGGGAACCCCTGCGTATGTTTAAAAAACATTAATATATTGTTTTAAGTCACTTTTTTGCCAAGAGAGATACCTCAAATGAGAAAAATCAAGCCATTGTTTATCATTCCAAGTGGTAAAATTGTTTGAATCTAGTTGTATCCATAGAGGATATCATATGTTATGTGGAGAATTATCATAGTATTCAAGGATCTTCAAAGTATTTCCATTGTAGGTATGTTACATATTGTACTTCAATCCAAATACAAACATTTTTTTGTAGGGTCTTGTACATGTGTTATGTTTAAATTGTGTTCCATGTCACATAGAGGGTTTCACAAATGTGAGATACCTAGGATTTTATAAAATACATCACAATATCTAGATGGGAAATAAATTTTCATAAATCTATGCTCATTATATATACCCATTCTGAGTTACATAGCATATACAATGGTTTTTATACACCCAAAAAAGTTCATCCCTTCTTTAAATAAACCATTTTAGAAACAAAGCGGTGTGTCATAGCAATCCCTACTTATACACTCATACAATACTCATATATTGCCTTTTGATAATAATTAATCTAAGTACAACTTATTTATTGTGTTTTCACCTTATTAGAAAAAAATAGAGTAATTTATGTTTGCAAATTGCTACATAATAAGTAGTATGACTTATGTAGAGTTTTTAGGAATTAATATTAAATATATTACTTTGTTTTTAACCCTCAATTTTAATGTTAAAAAGAAACCCCCTTTTCATACTTGTTACGTACTTATTTATAATTTATTGTTGAATAATTTGTGAGTCTACTCATGACTCTAACACTAGATACCCTAAGGCGTATCCTTCTTCTTGGTGCATTACTCATAGCCCGATTTGTTTGTTTCTCATTTGTGTATGTACCTTGTGATTACCAATGAGTCTACATCGGCTCTTCCAAATTCACCTTACACCTAAATATTGTTTCAGATGGTTGATGGACTTAAAAACTAAATATTTCTAGTGATGCACTCCCATATTATGTGTTATGTTATAAAAAAAAAATCATTCAGTCACTACAAAACCAATTAGGGTTCTCTTTTTATTGCGTATCATTACTTGTGAAACAAGAATAAAGCCTAGATTATGAAATATAAGGAGCCATGTTTCGATGATAGTACTTATTCCTGGGTGGATGATTGCTGTGACTTTTATGATTATATTCTAATAAAGATTCTAATGCTTATGGAATTTAATTCAATTATTTTCTCATGATTTTACGACATGAATTATAATATAATGATATTTTCTTAGGAGGTTTTTTTCTATTGATTGTCTACAAAAATTACGTGCAATTTATTCTCCCTTGATATGGCTAATGAAGATTTTTTTTTTTTTTATCTTCTACTTCCTTTTAGATGATCCATTTGATTTATTCTATTCCTTAATAAATGAGATGATGAATTGTGTTCTCCTTTATCTAATTGAAAATTAAACAAATGACACAGATAGTGAGTTATCATATAATTCACTCTCATCCTCTTGTCCATTACACTTTGTCTTTTTTTTTCCATTGGATGTTTATATTTTATATGTTTTTGATAATTATTTGATTGATCTCATTCTTCTTATTATTATTTAATTTTGGTAAATCACACATTTCAAACTATATCTACACTTATGGATCTACTTCTAACCATCACATCCACAAATATCCAGTTCATGTTGTGTTTTGTGTTAAACTTTATGTCTAGTTAACACCACACAATAGATAGTTCATTATGCATGTGAATGAATTTCAATAATGGATTCATTTCTTGTAGATTCAGATGGTTTTTACGCATTATTTCTCTCTTATATCATGATAACATTCAATATGAAATTATTTTTGACTAAGGTAAGAGGTATTCTAATCCACTCCATCCCATACACTCATTGTCAAGTAATAGATAATCCTTAATGGTGAAGTTCCACCTTCTCTAGAAAAAAATGTATTTTCCTCCTTTAAAGATAGATTTTTCCCCTTAGGATTTGATTCATCTCTTATCCTCAATTCTATCCTCATCTCCTTCTTCTCCGTTTTCTACATTACCTTACCATACCAAGTACAAGCATCATCAAATAATCATTTTATAGATGTAGCCAAGCCAAACCTCTAACCATTCACTGACTACAACATATACCAATATTTACGCCTCATAACCATTATTCATCATAGGATCTATCACAAGAAGATAGGTAGAATATTTGATTCCCTTACTGATCAAGTTATACTCCAATGAGTCCATTATCAAAGGATCATTTATCCACCTTATTCGATCATTGTCGATTTATATCCTCATTTTCCACACCAATTTCCATCATCTTCTCTATCATGCAAAATCCCCCACCTTCACATCATCCACACATTATATTCCTTGTCCTATCCCATGATGATTCATGTACACATGATAAGAAAACCCCATTCTTTCTGGTACATATGGTCCCTTACCCACCTCTTGTGCATCAATCCCCCATTTCACATGCCCGTAAGAAGAGGTGAATTTCTCAAGATACCAATGTTTTCATTTGTAATTCCAATGTCGATAATTCTTATAATGCTCCTTTTCAATGGGTTTACACAATACACCTCATATTAATGGAGGTTTTCCTAGGTAATTTTATAGGGCCAAACTTCACACCATTGCACTAGGATTTTTCTTTCCCTAATACTAGCAATCAACTTTGTAATTTCGGACCTTAGGATGGATTTCAATGATGGGAAATGAGAAATTAAAATGGAGGATCCCTCCACATTTATAGTCTCCCTTATAATTTCCTAGGTCTCATTCAAGCCTCAAAAATATTATCTATTTATTTTTCATTCAATAGTTTGATAATTTAGACATAATTTGTTTATAAGAAGTAAAAGCGTTATAGTTATTACATCTCTTCAAATGTTGCAAGTATTTCCAGCATGCATGATGTTGGCCATGATGGTACTAATATTTTTTATTTTCCCAAAATTTACACCATTAAGTTTTAACTCAAGAGAGGATCCTTCACATTAGGAAATATGGGTGATTTTTAATATTAATGGTTATTCTTTAGGGATTTGTAATATAATGCTTATAGTGATGATACCAACATATAAAATTTAATCTTTGGTTATCTAATAAATTACCACTCACCAATTGGCTTAGTTTCAGTTACTTTAATATGATGGAGACTCTTGAGGACAAATAGAAATGGTTTCCTTTTATGTGGTAAATTAAAAAAAAAAGGCATAATACTACTTAAAAAATATAGTGGGTCTAACAAATCTACTTTTTAGGCATCAATGGTTCTCATCTGAATAACCATGGTTTACTTAGTGATAAAATAGAATCTAAGTTTTTTTTGTGATCCTGCATCACCCAAAAAAATTAAAGTTAGACAAAATAAATTTTTGTGCAATCTCATACCACCCTAAAAAGCATGCCACAAAAAACACTAGTTCACGCTATCGATGAAGTTTTATCTATACCGTGAAAAAAATTGAATTACTTTACATGGTGCAAAGTCCTATCAATGTCTCATAAAGATTCAAAATAACACATGTGTCATAGGACATTGCACAAAAATTTACATATTTACTTTATTTCATTGAATGTTAATTCATGTCATACAATGTTGTAAATCACTACCCTATGTTGCATAATTCCATAATCCCATACTTAACCCTAATTGATGTTGCACACTAAGTTCTATGATGCAAACAATTATCCAAAATCTTACACAATTGTATAATTCTTGTTCTACCCCATTCTTTTGCATGAAAGTAAAAAATATCTCACTAATTTTTTGAATCCTTAGGTGTTACTACATGCCCGACATGACAACTTGCTTATGTCTCCATGATGAAATAGTGTACCTTGTATAATCTCCTATCAAAATGAATACAGTTAGGGGAAGAACATTGTGAGCACTGATTCTTTTATTTCACCTAAGGAAACATTGAGAACCCAACAAATCTTGATCTGACAAGATGATTTCATGGGATGATTCTTACAAACTAGTTGAGGATATCAATGGTGATCTAGGGCATCTTTAGGATTATTTGTAAGATCATATTTACTTACAAAGGTATATTTTTAATTTCATGTGTGATTCATGATAGATTCTACATGTAGAAGGAAGCATGACTATATAAGGAATCCATTCCATCTTGATAGATAAAGGATTTTTTTTTCATTAAAATTTTTCCAGGTTAAGCCACATATAGTTTGATAGAATCTTAACAGAGTCTAAACCCTTAGACTAAGATAGGTCATGGGATTGAAATTATTAAAAAAAAACTATATAAACATATCATGATATTTTCATTGGTTGTGGATCCTTCTGCCAAATTATGTAATCTTTACTCATATTAATATAATAATATTTTCTTTTTTCTTGTTTACCTTTTCCTAAGATCTAGATTTGGCTAGATCTAATTTTGGAATTATGGACTACGTGGTCTAAGGAATCCCTTCATTAGGAATATTAACCATGTCTACATCAATTTGGTATCAAATAAAGTATTTTTAAACCATTGTACATATTCATGTGTTTGTGTGTGTAATAATGTCATTCTAGAGAGTGATATTTAATGTTTTTTCTTTCCATACATGTGTATATTGTATAAATTAGTTTTTATACATCTTTCATTATTTGGGTTGTTGGTTAGGCTTATAATTCATTATTTTTGAATTATTATGGGTTATGAGGAAGGTGTATACAAACACATAGAGTAGATCTTGTTACATGTGCAACTATAGTATATAAACTGCCAAGAATTGCAAACTTGAAAAAAATAATGAGAGGATTATAATCCCATTTAGAGGCTATGGAAATTGCGTAATTTAAAATATTAGTCATACATGATGATGTGATTGATGATAATAATTAGAAAGAAAAACTTAAATATAAAATTAGCTTTATCCCTAAATCATGACGTGTGCATGCATGCATTCCAAGCCAAGGTTCTCATCCCTATCTCTCTTGCTTGAACTTATTATCTATTAAAAATTTTCAATCACTCATTAAAACAGTTGCATCAATCCATAATAGTATTTTCCCTCCAAGAACCATTCCCCTAGCACCAAACCATCCAACAGTTTGGTCTAAGGATAACATTTTCATCCCCAACAACCCAATAGTAACTTTTTCAATTTGATATCCTTTATAGGTTAGTTCATCTTATAGGTTTTCATTAACATTAAACTTTACCTATGATATCCTATATAAAAAGTATATAAAATACCTATTTACATCACATGGCACTTTCAAGAGTATATCTTATAAATAACTTCTAAGATGAACTCAAAGAACTCCTAAATCCTTTTGCATTCTTAGGGAATCCCCTGCGTACGTTTAAAACACATTCATATATGTTTTAAAGTCACTTTTCCCAAGAGAGAGACCTCAAATGAGAAGAAAATCAAGCCATTGTTTCTCATTATCAAGTGGTAAAATTGTTGAAGCTAGTTGCATACATATAGATACCATATGTTATGTGGAGAATTATCATAGTATTCAGGGATCTTCAAAGTATTTCCAATGTAGGTAGTTTACATATTGTACGTCAATACAAATACAAACATTTTTGTAGGGTCTTGTACATGTGGTTAGGTTTTAATTGTGTTCCAGGTCGCATAGAGGGTTTCACAAATGTGAGATACCTAGGATTTTATATAAAATCACATCACAATTATTCTAGATGGAAATTAAATTTTCATAATTCTTATGCATCATTATATATAACCATTCTTGAGTACATAGCTATACAATGGTTTTATACACCCAAAAAAGTTTCATCCCTTCTAATATCACCATTTTAGAAACAAAGCGTTGTCATAGCACTCCCTACTTATACACTCATACAATACTCCTATATTGCCTTTTGACATCTATAATTATCTAAGTACAACTTATTTCTTGTTTTTTCACCTTATTAGAAAAAAATAGAGTAATTTATGTTGCAAATTGCTAATAATAATGTAGTATGACTTATGTATTAGTTTTTAGTAATTAATATAAATATATTACTTGTTTTAACCCTTCAATTTTAAAGTTAAAAAAGTAACCCCCTTTTCATACCTTTTACGTACTTATTTATATTTTTATTGTTGAATCATTTGGTGAGTCTACTCCATGCTCTAACACTAGATACCCTAAGGCTTATCCTTCTTATTTGGTGCATATTTATTCTCCTAGCCCTATTTTTTTGTTCTCATTTGTGTTATGTACCTTGATACCAATGAGATCCTTACTCGAGCTCTTCCAAATTCACCCTACACCTAATATTGTGTTTCAATATGTTGATGGACTAAAAACTAAATATTTCTATTGATGCAAGCCCATAGTATGTGACTTATGTTATAAAAAAAAATCATTCAGTCACTACAAAACCAATTAGTTGTTCTCTTTTTATTGAGTATTCATTTACTTGTGAACAAGATATAAAGCCTAGTATTGAAAATAGTAAGGAGCCATGTTTCGATGATAGTACTTATTCCTGGGTGGATGATTGTGTTGACTTTTATGATTATATTTCTAATAAAGATTCTAATGCTTATGAGAATTAATTCAATTATATTTCTCCTTAGATTTACTAATGAATTATAATATAATATATTTTCTTAGGATGTTTTTTCCTCTATTGATTGTCTACAAAATACTTTCATATTCTCTCCCCTTATATGGGCTATGAGAATTTTTTTTATCTTCTACTTCCTTTTATGATGATACATTTGATTATTCTATTCCTTTAATAAATGAGATGATTGATTGTGTTTCTCCTTTATCTAATGAAAAATTAACAAATGACATTATTTCTGAATTTGTAAATGATATAAGTGCATGTCATCTTCCCTCTTATACTATTTTAATAGACAATGATATAATTGAATGTACTATTTCTTCTCTTTCTATTAAAACTAGCAATGATGTATCCACATTTGTTTCTCCTTTTCCTATTGAAATAAAAAATTATGTATTTATTTGTGTCTCTTCACTTCCTCTTATACATGATAATGTTGAAACTACTAGTAATAACTCTCTCTCCTAATGCAATTTAACATGATACAATGGATCCTTCTACTCTTACTTCTAATGAAAATTATGGCATTGCTTCTTGTAGTCATGGTATAGATGATTTGAATGTACCTATTTCTGATGTATATTTATATTCTCAATGTGATTTTAAGCTTCTATATCATGATGTAACATATTTTCCTAATACCACTAGTGATTATTTTCATGATGTGTCATCTCCTACTCCTACTTCCCCTAGCCATAATAGTTTTCCTATGGCTACTAATAATGGAAAAGTGTAACCCCTCAATGACCCTATCCTTACTTATGATATACCTCCTCAAGAGGCCATCTCTTTTATACATGGTGTAGGTTCCTTACAACATAAAGTGCATACTTTATCCTTAGAAATCAAGGCCTATAATGGTTGGATTGATTATAATTATATATGTTAAAACCCAATTATGTGCAAGATACTCGACTCTTAATTCTTTAGAATTATTTTTATGCCTATGTTTTAGTTATTCAATTGTACTAATGATCCTTATTTAGATATTAAGAGTTATATATTTTCCATGGTTTCCTTTAATGCTGATAGTCTATTACTAAAAAATAATATAATAATATCACTAGTGTAGCTTCTTTTTGGTTTCATCATCTACCTAGTGGATCTTTGAGTACATTTTTATAATTTGAGGAGGCATTGCTTATTTTTTTCATTGATAAATCACTTATGAGAATTTTCCTTCTTTACATAAAGGAAAATATGAGGTTGTATCTAATTATATCTTTCCTTTTTTAGTACACATACAATAATTTAAATTTTCAGCCCACTAATAGAGAAGTGAAATATATATTTTTTTCATGTCCTCGTCTACTAATTAATGATAAATCACTATATGATACTTGTGATTCATTTCATGATATTTTCCTTTCTGTTCTTTCTTTAGAGAAAGAACATGATCTCCATGAAAGCGTGTTCCTTCACCCACTTGAGAAACTATCCCTATTGAGGATTTTGATAATATATCTATGGTTGATTTATCTTCTAATAATGGTCAATTTAAGGTCCTACATAAATCTCTTTCTATTACTAGACTCACTACACCTACGATGAATCTTATTGCTCTTTAGTGACAACCCCTTCATTTTGATAAATCTTGAGATCGACTACATGATATGCTTCTCAACCTACTATATAATTACCTAACTTGATTACCATATAATGATCAACATCCTTCCAATCAGCTTTTATGAGAAAAAAGGATGTAATTTTTGTACTTATCATAACATAAATGGATACTACAACTATTAATATTATTTGTTAGATCAAAATCTCAATTTACTTGCTGACAAGGGAATTGTCTATTTTGATACACATTATCCTTGTTCTACTATATCTACGTATCCATTGAGGCATCACTCTACAGAGGTTAAAATATCCCATGATACCCCTCATAGATGTGAACAAGAATGAACTTTTGTTCTTGATTCAATAACACCAAACTAAAAAACATGTCCTCTAAACATTTCAACACAATACAATGGAAAAACAAATTATGAAAAAAATAGTGAAAAATAAATGTTGTAAAAAACACATGCCACAAACTCATTATGCATCGTCATCATTATGGTCAATGAGATGTTGCTAATTGCTCCATCCTCCATTGCCTCCATCCTTCGACATATTAATACTTATCAAGTTGAATTCGAATCTCAAGTTTTCACTAGATTGAATCAACATAATTTCCATTTAAATTTTTACTTTGGATATGAAGTTTCAAAGTGGGGGTTTGGGGGTGGAAACCCCCAATAGGGTCAAGGGGAAATTCCCCTTGTAAGGTCTTGAATCAGTGCCCTGAGTGGACTCCATGTGGCAGTACAGGGAAAGGTCAAGGGGTAGAGACCCTGAAGACAAGAAATATTTCCTTCTTTGTAGTCTTAGAAAAAATCATGAGAAATATAATTATTTTTTTCATATCCCTCCCATAATTCAGATGCTGGGTTACATTGAAAATGTGTCCATGAGACAATTATTTTACTCTTTTGACACTTCGACTTTGACTGACTAAGACTAGGAAAAATGATATATTGACTTATAAAAAAAAGACTTCCAAACACTATCATTAAAATTTTACACTAGATTTGTAATGTAAATCAATTAAAAATATATTTGGATCCAATAGTACACAATATTAATCTCAACTTTACACTTAATAAAAACACCATATAAACTGACAACTATTATTAAGGCATTAACAAATCATTGATACACATGATTATTGATTTTGTGTGCATATTCATATCAAAGGATTGATTGAATCAGAAGCCTGCATGTATTGTCTCCAAAAGTGATTGTTTTTTATGCTTGAGATCTTCATCAAAATTGTCAAAAATTTAGAATTTCTGTTTATAGAGTTCTCGAGAATCTATGCACAAATGGCGACAATGTCACTAAATGTTTATTTATTTTGAATCTATATATAATATATGAATTGACATGACAACTATAATTTATTTATTTTGGTTATATATACATATGAATTAACACCAACACTACAAATTCTTTATTCTAACACAATGACTAGAAATATGATACATAGACAATGCATATAACTTGAAGAAATTAGATGTAAAGCCAATGAACATGAAGAAAGGTGAATACATATGTCCATATCACATTCGAGGCACTTGTTGGAAAAATATGGTGCCAACTATTAGCAAATTAATACATTTTGTTAGTTGTTAGTGATTAGTAAATGATTAGTGAACAGTTATATAACTGTTCCTCGGATTTGTTCCTCCCTCTACTCTTCCACAGCCTATATAAAGGCATGATGTTTGTATCTTTTTTCATAGCAATAAACACAATCTATTTGGAGCTCTATCATTGGTATCGGAGCGAGTTCGTGCTGTTCGTGGAGAAGAGCAACAGGTCTGCGCATGGAGTTCGTGAAGAGCAAAGTTTGAGTGCCTGTCCCATGTTTTTGCAGTGCGTGGAGGAGACTGGGGCGTGAAGGAGGAGAGGAGACTGAGCCTGTCCCGTTTTATTTTGCTGTGCGTGGAGTGTTCCTTGCTGTGAGTGAAGAGAGGAAGACTGTTCCGCCATTTCTTTGCTGTGCATGCGTGAAGGAGGAGAGAGGACTGTCCGCTGTGCGTGCAGACTCAGAAAAATCCGCTGTGCGTGGAGAGAAGAAAACTGTGCGTGGAGAATCAGATCCCGTGCGTGAACTCTGCCTGCGAGCAAGCTGTGTGCTGTCCTTGGAGCGTGGAAGACAAGAAGAATCATACTACCTGTAGAACCATGTGAAAGACCATCCAAACCCCTGTATGTGTAAGCAAAGCCAGGAAATTACAAAGCAGTGTGTGCGCATATGTCTCAAATTTATGATGCACAAAGCACCGCGAGCAATGCACCAAATATTTGGGCATTGAATGACAACCAAGACACCACTGGGCTATTCTTTTCCTTGGTCAACGAGCTACACAACACTGGGAACATTCTCTTTGACGAGATTGTGCGCTGAGGACTGTTGGAATAATTTTGGTTCGATGTTCGATGTCAAGCATGGCGGATTCGTGCAGAACTTAAACGTGGTTATGATGCAGATGACGAACGCGAAATAGAACGCCCACAGGAGCATCGGCGTCTCACTGCACGAGCCTATAGAGCCCATCTTCGGGACAGATTCCTTCAGTAAGCATTGTAGCCATTTTTGAAAATAAATAAATAAAATACATTTTTGAGTTTTTGAAAAATGTCTGCTCCGAAAATATTGCTATCTGATGCCCAACTCTTGAAAGGGCCAAATTTCGCCACATGGAAAACCAAAATGCGGATGATTCTTCAATTCGAATATCTTTGGGGGATTGTCTCTGGCAAAGACACCCCTCCCACAGACGATGATCTGTTGGAAAAATATGAAAAGGCTGATGCGAAAGTGCTAATGCTCATCACCTTGAGTCTTTCAGATGAGGTGCAGCCATACATTCGGGAAGCAACTGCTTCTTCTCAGGCATGGAGCGCATTATCTACCATCTACGAAGCTAAGAATTTGATGACAAAGTTACAACTTCAGACAAAGCTTCATACGATGAGTATGCATGATAGCGAATCAGTAGAAGCCTTCTTGCGGCGTGTAGCTGAGTTACGTGCAGAACTCTCTGCACTCGGTGAACCAGTGGATGAAAAGTTGCTAGTCCCGCTCACCCTGCGAGCTCTTCCTTCTAGGTTTCGGACATTGATCACCATGTTGAAAATCACTCAACAGGAGGTAAGTTTTGCAACCCTGGTGAATTATCTCCAGCAGGAAGAAGCCATGCAAAATGTACAAGAAGCCTTCGAAGACAAGGCTCTCATCACGAGGCAAAAACATAAGCCTCGGAAAGGGAAATCAGCCCCCCAGAATTAGAAGCAGCATGCTCAGTAGCCATCTTCACAACGGCCACCACACCGGCCACCCCAGAAGCAGCATAATCACAAGGCGGATCGGTGGTGCCACATATGCTCCACAGATACGCACACGACTGCGAACTGTTATTACAACGGTTGCAAGTATGGAAATTCTGGTGAAGAGAGAACTTCTAGCTGAGGATATTCCAAGAAATCCCGATGGCATGCTCGTAATCAGAAGCAGAAGGGCCACATTGCTACTCAGCAGGATGCCACCTCCGATGAAGAGGTACCAGATACGACTCAATCTGACATTGTTCTAGTCTCACAGACTTCACAGCCGTCAGAAGATGTCTGGTTGATTGATTCGGGTGCCAGCAAACACATGACTGGTAACAAGAAGTTGTTCCATACTCTAAGTGACCGACCCAATGGAGATCGGATCACCATTGCAGACAATCAAGAGTATATTGCAACAGGGATTGGTGATGTCATCATTCCACTTGGAACACGAAGATGTACACTCACAAAGGTGCTCTATGTTCCAGGTTTGACTTCAAATCTTTTGTCTGTAAGTCAACTTCTTAACCATAGAATGAAGGTTGAATTCTTTGTTGAAAAAGGGGTCAAGTCCTGCATCATTTCCTAGGGAGAGTTAGTCATTGCTCAAGAATTTCTGAAGGGCCATCTATTTGCACTGGATGTGGTCATTTCATCTAGCGTTGCTATCTCTACATCAACGGCAGAGTCCACTGCACTTTGGCACTTTCGATATGGTCATCTTTTTGCCGGGGTTCTGCATCAACTCAGTGCGAAGGAAATGGTAAGAGGGCTTCCTCCACTCTCCCATTCCTTACCTGTTTGCTCAGGATGTCTTGTGGGCAAACAACACAGAGGTCCATTCAAACAGAGCTCTTATCATTCTACAGAGCCTCTTCAGGTCGTTCACACCGATCTGTGCGGACCCCTGCCAGCTAGCTTCCAAGGTTTTGCATACTTTCAGCTCATCATTGATGATTACTCATGGAAAATGTGGGTATATTTCCTTCAGAAGAAGAGTGAGGCACTTGTAAATTTCCAAACCTTCTACCAGCAAGCCACCCGGCAGTCTGGGAAGCCTCTTCTTCTCCTCCACTCAGATCAAGGGGGGGAATTTGTGTCAAAGAATTTCTTAGCATACCTGAAGCAGCATGGCATTCAGCAACATTTGACTGCTCCCTACATGCCCCAACAGAACGGGATTTCTGAGCACCACAACAAGACTGTCATGGAGATGGCTTGTTGTATGCTCTCGACCACCAAGTTGGAGGATTAGTTTTGGGCACAGTGTATTTACTCAACTGAGCACCCACGAAGATCTTGCATAACAAGACACCGGAAGAGGTATGGACTGGTCGTAAACCTTCTATTCATCATTTGAGAGTTTTTGGTTGTACTGTGTATATGCATGTTCCAGATAAGAGAAGGAAGAAGATCGATCCAAAGACACTACCATGTCTTTTCTTGGGGTATAGTACTACCTCAAAGGCATATCGTCTCATGGCTCCTAAGACGAAGAATATCTATGAGAGTCGAGATGTGGTATGTGATGAGTCGTCCTTTGACTCCCTGCCACACAATGGAGATCCAGTACCAACCTCGTCACATAGATTGCTCACACATCTAGATGATGAGCAAGATGATTCTTCTCAGAGAGAAGAAGAGCTGAGTGGAGACTTGTTCATTAATCTTGGCACACTGGAAAACACATCTTCACATCAGCAGCACCAACGTCTGAAATGGGTCCAGAGTACTATTAGGGATGCACACCTGAACTCACTTCCTGGTACTTCTACGGGAGTTAGAACACGAAGTCAAGCTAGACATGAGGTAAATTTTGCACTCATGAGTTCAGTTGTTGAGAGTATCGAACCTGAAACTGTTCGTGAGGCATTAGACAAACCACAGTGGAAACAAGCTATGGATGCTGAATATGATTCCCTGATTCAGAATCAGACGTGGTAACTTGTCGATCTGCCTCCAGGTAAGAAATCCATTGGCTGCAAATGGATTTTAAAAACAAAATATAAGGCAGATGGTTTAATCGACAAACACAAAGCACGACTTGCTGCAAAGGGTTATGCTCAGCAAGAAGGAATTGACTATGACGAGACCTTTGCACCCACTGCGAAGATCAAAACCATCAGAGTTGTATGTGCGTGCTGGCAGCACAAAATGGATGGAAACTTCAGCAGATGGATGTCAAGAGTGATTTTCTAAATGGTGATCTACAAGAAGAAGTGTACATGGCCCAACCTGAAGGGTTTGTAGACGAGCATCAACCACAAAAGGTATGTCGTCTGATAAAGTCTCTTTATGGACTCAAACAAGCACCTAGGGCATGGTATATAAAAATTGATGATCACCTATTAAAGCATGGATTCACTCGTAGCCCCTCAGATACAAATTTGTATATCAAGAAGGTAGGAACAGAGATTGTCATTCTGGTTTTGTACGTAGATGATCTTGTGATCACAGGAAGTTCTGAGAAACTTGTAGATGATGTAAAGAATGATCTGAAGAAATCCTTCGACATGACTGATTTGGGGCTACTTCACTATTGTCTTGGCTTAGAGATATGGTAGAAGAAGAATCATATCTTCATCTCCTAGATGAAATATGCCAAGACACTCCTGGAAAAATATGGGATGTCAGATTGTAAACCAATGTCCACACCTATGGAAAAAGGTTTGCAACTATCTAGATTCCAGGATTCACCACAGGTAGATGGCACTCACTACAGGCAGCTTGTGGGGAGTCTCATTTACTTGACTTATACCAGACCAGATCTTTGCTTTGCTGTGAGCTATCTCGCCAGATTTATGCAGGAGCCAAAGAAATGTCATTGGATAGCAGCAAAGCATGTGTTGAGATATGTCTGAGGTACAGTTGACTTTGTTCTGGAGTATCAGAAGAACACTCAGTTCTTTTTACAGGGATATACAGACTCGGACTATGCAGGATCCGTTGATGACAGGAAATCCACTTCAGGATATGTTTTTCATCTCGGATCTGGACCTATCTCATGGATCAGCAAGAAGCAAACTGTTGTTGCTCTCTCATCCACTGAGGCTAAATACCGCGCTGCACGAGGAGCTGTGTGTGAATCAATTTGGTTACGTTGCATTCTTGTAGATATAGGGATTCCTGAAGAGAAACCTCCCATCATTCACTGTGACAATCAAGGTGTGTTGAAGCTTGTGAAGAATCCTTTTTTCCATGAACAAACAAAGCATATTGAGATCGAATGTCACTACATTCGTGAACAGGTCTTGAACCACCAAATTCAGCTCCAGTACTGCCCTACTGATTCTCAGGTTGCAGATATTCTCACCAAGCCTCTCGGCAAGGTGAAGCTTGATTTGTTTAGGGGGTACATTTGTAAGAGCAATGTATTAAGGGGGGGAGTGTTAGCAAATTAATACATTTTTTTAGTTGTTAGTGATTAGTAAATGATTAGTGAACAGTTATATAACTATTCCTTGGATTTGTTCCTCCCTTTGCTCTTCCACGGCCTATATAAAGGCATGATGTCTGTATCTTTTTTCATAGCAATACATACAATCTATTTGGAGCTCTATCACCAACTATAACCAACACATGGGAAGATTTAACCAAAAACAAAAAATCACACAAAATATAACTATTATATTCGATTTAAAAAACTTTTATAGACTCAGAGCTATGACTCTACAAATTTTCTTTTCTTTTTGTTTCTCCTCACGTGTCCTCTTCTTTGTTTCTTTTTCTTAAAAAATACTTGTTCTCCTGCTTTGTACTGCTACACGTAGCTATTTGAAAATATTCCCCCTTCTATATTATTCTCTAAATATTCCTTGGGCTGTGGATTTGTATTCTTCCTTAAGCTATTTATGCTCTGCCTTTATATATATATATATTAAAAAATCAGGTGGTATATATGTGTGTGTGTGTAGCATACTTATGCATCCACGTGTTGTTCATATAACTTGGCACAAAACAAAACCGGACCAGAACATGTATAAAATCTACCTCATTCTGGGGCTCTCATGCCTGTCAGAGTCCATCTCCCAAATGAGTGAAAAAATCATGTCATGTGTCCTACCTTGGATGGTTGAGATGATGCCCATTAAATTGATTGAATGGGCTAGAACTGAAACATTATACATTAACTAATTTTGGAGGGTTTAGGTCCGTGGATCCCAATTGCTATGAAGAATACTGGAACATTGTTATGTGTCACTTGAAAGATGACCTAGATTCGATGACGTCTATTTATGGACTTGGTAGTATTATAAACTATGGCATTAGCGGGGTATCAAAACTTAATGGCCAAAGATAAAATTACCCCAATATATGAATTAAAATCCTATCAGGGGGTTAGAAAGAAGACGGAAGAAACAAGGATTCGAAAAAATTGTGGTGCTCAAGATTACTAACCACAATATACTATGACACTTCCCTAAATATTAAGCCCAAAAAAAATTAAAGCAAAGACTGATTTTAATTTTTGGAGTTGGGTGGTCCATTCATGACACCCAGACTTGCACATAAACACTCAAAACTTTCCCTTGATAAAGGTTTGGTAAAAAATTCAGCTAGTTGGTGCTTTGACTTACAAAACTTGAGCTCGGTTTCTAATTTTTCAACCAGTTCATGAATGAAGTGATATCTGATTTTTATATGCTTTATTTTACCATGGAAGACTGGATTCTTTGACAATGCAATCGATGACATATTATCATAGAAAATTGTAGAACCTCCTTGTTTCTCTTCATGTAAATATGAGAGGATTATTTTTAAATAAATCATTTGACAAACAACTAAAGTTTTTGCGATATACTTTGCTTTAGTAGTAGACAAAGAAATAACTAAATGTTTCTTTGAGGCCCATGAAATGGCTCTTGATCCAACATTGAACACATGTCCAAATGTGCTCTTTTTATCATTAAGGATACTTGTCCAATCATTTTCCGTATATCTAACTAATTGGAAATCATTATTATTAGCTTATAGAATTCCAAACTTATTTGTTCTATTCACGTACTTCAAAATACATTTTTCTGCTTGCCAATGTCTCTCCTTTGGTGTCTCCATGAATCTAGAAATTAAATTAACTACATACATTATATGTGGTCTATTTGTAGTTAAATACATCAAACTTCCTACCATGATTTTGTACCTTGTAGGATCCACATTGTTACTATAATCATCTTTGATCAATTTCAAGCTTAATTCTATAGGTGTAGATGTTGGTTTGCAATCCAACATTTTGAATCTTTATAAGATTTATTTTGCATACTTTTCTTGAGAGAAAAAAATGCGTTGTTTTGTTTACTTGACCTCAATTTCAAGATTATACTTCAACACTCCCAAATTAGTCATCTCAAATTCCTTTTTCATGTCTGATTTGAATTCATCTATTGCTTTACTTTAATTTCCAATAAAAATTAAATCATCTATATACAAAACAAAAATTAACATCTCACCATTATTATATTTTTTGTAGAGTGTGGTCTCACTTCTAATTTTTTAAAGCCATTACTAATTAGATAGGAATATATCCTTTTGTATCATGCCCTTGATGTTTGTTTTAGTCCATAAAAATATTTCTTGAGCTTGTATACCTTTCTTTCATACCTTGGGATTTCATAACTACTTGGTTGCCCCAGATACACTTCTTTTTCCAACACTCCATTAAGGAAAGTTGATTTAAAATCCATTTTATGGACCTTCCATTTATGTTGAGAAGCTATGGAAATAATGTTCTCATAGTCTCTATATTTTCTACTAGAGAATATGTCTCATTATAATCATGTCCAAGCCTTTTTTTGTATCCTTTGACAACTAATCTTGCCTTTGGGAGTAGTTTTTGTTTTGTAAACCCACTTGATACTGACGAATTCATTCCCAATAGGAATATTTACTAACTCCCATGCTCAATTATTCTCTATTGCATGAATTTATTCATCCACTTCTTCACACCATTTATAATCCTTAATTGCTTCCTCATAATAAATAAGACTTGCTTATGAAAATAAAGCAAAATAAATCATTTCATCTTAATTTTCTTCATACCTTGATTGCTCATAAATATCTTGAACACTCCTCATTCAAACTTGCTACTAGAATGAGTCAGATGATGATGAATATGCTTCATTTAATGGTCCTTGCATTCTTTATTGATCATTGACATATGAAGATTCACCCCTTTGTGAAATGGGTGTCTAGCTAGGTATATTGTTTACTCTACCATATGCTAGTTCAACATCAATGATAGGTGCATTTACCTTTATTTGTGGCTGCTCCACTTCTTGTGCATCTCCCTAGGATAATTCCTCAATGAATTGAACATTCCAACTGATTATGAGTTCCTTTGTAACTATATTATACAATTTTTAAACTTTTGATTGCTAATTATACCCAATGAAATTGCACTTCTCTCCTCTGTTATCCCATTTTGATATTATTTGTTTTGGCACATATGCATATGCTACAAATCCAAAAACTCTCAAGTGCTCAGCACTTGGTTTTATTCCACTCCATGCTTCTTGAGGAATCATGTTCCTCACACTCTTTATAGGACATCTATTTAGTAGATATACTATTCCAACTACTTCTTCCTAGAATTTATTGAACAATCCTCTTTCTTTGAGAATGATACTTGTCATTTCTTGAATGGTTCTATTCTTTCTGTCAGCTACACTATTTTTCTGAGGTGTATACCTAGTTGTAAATTATTTCTTGATCTCATTCTCCTTACAAAAGTTTAAAAACACATTTAATATATACTCTCCCCCTTTATCTGTTCTCAATGTCTTTATATAATGGTGACTGTGCTTCTCAACCATGGTCTTGAATTATTTGAATAGCTCAAATTTTTAGAATTAATTTTTCAAGAAATAAACCCATGTCCTTCTAGTGAATTCATCTATAAAAGTAATAAAAAACTCAATTTTACATATGGAGGGAGTCTTTATGGGACAACACAAATATGAATATATCAGATCAAGAGGTGAGATTTTTCTCCAAGATTTACCTGAGGGAAAAAAATTTCTATGTTGCTTCCCCAATATGTAACCTTCATATAATTTATCTGGATGTTTAATAGGTGGAAACCCTTTAACCCTTTTATTTCTATAAAAACATTCAATCTACCATAAATCAAATGTCAATACTTGACGTGTCATAGAGTGGATTGATCAATGAATATTTTTTTGAATGATGTTGCCCCTTCTACAGTTTGAATCCTCAAAGGAAACATTCTATTTTGTGTCATATCCACTACTACAATCAACTAATTGCTTCCACAATTATCATATAAAATGCATTATCCATTTTCAAACCTCACCTTATATCTTTTTATCATCGAATCACAACACCATCTGGTTAGTAATTTCATGTGTGAGGAAATTGATGTGATTGGGTAACATGTAGGTGTTTTAAGGTGTGGGACCTTGCAGTTGAAACAACTCTCCAAAGGAGGCTAGTTACTTTACCTAATTCTAGCACTAAACTACTCTTAAATGCAATAAAACACATGACTAATCCTACCCTAGCAATTCCAAGGAGAGAAGGAGAGATAAATCACATGAAAGAAAGAAAATCTTACAATAGGGGGTGATAGTACTAAGAGAAGGTTATTGGACAGTCCAAACTACATGAAAATGAATGTGGGAAGGATGATAAAGCACCACAGACCAAAATGGAATTCACACAACATTCCTTAAAAAAACAACATCATTTAAACCTTGTAATGAAAATTGGATAATGCACAATATACCTACAAGCATGAATAAAGCTAAGATAAAGCAATAGAGAACAATCACAAATCATTGATTTTATTGTTCCAATGATTTACACAGTGCTTCACTATAAAGACCAAAGGAAATATTTTCTATTACAAGGCTCCAAAAATGGAGGTTTAGAGAAATCAGCAAAGGAGAAGGGAGAGGGTAGATGAAAAATGTCCAACGTTTGTAAAAATTCCCCTCTGTACAATATATAGGAAGAAATAGATGAAGAAAGAGAGAGAGAGAGGATCTCCAAATTTTCTTCAATCACCCACAAAAATAATAAATTTATTTCAAGAAGGATGGGAGGACCTAAAAATATCATGCTCCATTATACCCTAGCCTGTGGAAGAAGGAATGGGCCTCCACACCTTCATTTACTTCATTTCCTACACCTGGGTATAGCTAGCTTGTCTTGGAACTATATCCCTAATTTTATCTCACCTAATCCATGAATTTTCCATTTTTAATCATTTCATTAGGTGGAGCTTTGAATTCTATTTCCATTGACTATAATTTCGTGAAAATCTAATGAGAAGGGAGAGAGATATTCCAGTTTTAGTGAAGGTTAGTTTTATCTTATGGACTCCAACTCACCGCCTACCCATTTCAAATCTTACTCGCCACCATTTGACCCAACAAATTGCCCTCAAATTTACCTTGAATCCCTACAATGTAGGCATACAATTCAAATTTCACCATGCATCAATCTTGACCGACATGCTTCATGTTGTCGCATCTCCGCTTCCGCATATGACTCGCCCGACATGCATTTCTGGTTCAGAACCCGTCTAGCACCCCAAATCACCTGCCAAGGTGCTCATCGACATTGACATACCAACATATTTCTCCAATGCCAAATATTGATAGCCTCCTCCATTCCCAACTTTCCATTTGACTCTGTATTGAGCCTGATGCATGTAGGTTGCAGAACCCACATGCACGTCACATCTAAGTCACCAAACTATGTGATATGCCACTTGTTCTCCACTTCCACATTATGAAACTAAATCAATCAATCACCTCATCGATCCTTCTAACCAGGCTAATTCACCTTGGCCCTAACTCTACCCCCATGCTTCCAAACTCCCTATGGGCTCAGCCATCTTCTTGTTGAGTTGAGCTATTCTCATACCACTGACACATCTTCTGAGTGGTTCACCAAACAAACTTAGTGAGCCCACCTTCCAGGCCGCTTCTTGACACTGATGTAACCCTAAGCTGACGTGATCACTTTTTACCGAGTTTCTCATGGATCTCACCCATCCAACCTCACCAAGTTATCTGTAAACTCGGTCCGTTGACATTGTCAAAATTGCACCCAATCAACTTGGTGCACTACCCATCTAGCCCAAATTGCCCCACTCATGACATAGCTCACCCGAGGTGCCTTAAAATTGTAACCTCTATGCTAACTCAGTGAGCTAGAAATAGCTTGCCCATCAGCTTGGCCAAGTTGTTTGGGCTCTATACCACTTTTGATCCCCATCCCATGTTTTTCTCTAATTTTTTGGATTTTTTTTAGACTTTCTTACAACCAAAACGCCATGGAGGGTACAATGAGTTGCCTTGAGGCCAGTTTTTTCACTTTTCCATTTTTTCCCATTTTTTAGCTGAATATGGGTGAGCATGCTGGAGCCCGTTTTCACTCTTTGGTGGAGCTCTTAAAATCAGAAACCCAGAAGAGAAATTTTTTTATTTGAATGATTCCACACTTCCAGAAAACCATGTAAAAGCTCCTAGAAACCAAATTTCACCTGAAATACCCCAAAATTTTCCATGAATCCTTGTTTGATGTCCATATCCAATTTCCCACTATTTTTTATTTTACTTAGGGGGTAAAAATTAATAACAATTTGGCAACTCACGTAGACATAGGACTGCTAGATGGATTTGACCACTATCCTAGATGTATCTATTGGGCACAGAGTCATTACTAATATCCCAAACTAATCTAAACCTTTGGAATATTCTTGAAGCACTGCTGAACTTAGAATTGGCTTGTTATGTTCTAATTTTCCAAACTTTTATAAGGAAATATTGAAATTTTCATGAGTGGAAAACTGTTTTGATCCTAAAAATTTATTTTCCTCTTTCCTTTGCAAACTGCTCTGTTGGGGCAAGGATGAATGAAATGTATGAGATCTGTCTCCAATCTAATTTTAGTTGCTCTACATTTGAAACCTCTTGAGATTTACAACTATTCTCTATAACTTTGAGCTTCTTTCCATGACATTATTTGTGGGAGGCATACTAAATTTGTGCAAAAAGACCACTAGAAGAAATAAAAGCTATGCTTAAGGCACTTAGGGAAATTGAAACCTTCTCTGACAACAAAACAATGTGCACAAGAACTTATAGGGAATGAAAATCCTAAACTAATATGTAAAAAGGTGAGATTTTCCCTTAGTAACAATTCTTGAGATGGATTCCATTTACTAGAATCAGAAATTATTCTCCATCCAACTTAAACAATTGGAAAGTATTGCTATTTTTGTACCCTGGGATCATATAAAGGCCACTTCATATAACATCAAACTTGGAATGATTTCCCAACTTCCTCCTATTAGCATCCCATTTTAGAACTAAGTCTCCATCTTGAAAATTCTAGCCTCAACGTTCTTGTCAAATCTCCTTTTCATAAAAGCTTGATCCTTCTCCAAGGTTTGCACCACTTGATCCCTTAGATACTACAACTCTATGAGTTCTGCATACCTAGCTTCCATGGTCTCAAATTTAGATAGTTCCAGCTATTTTAGGAGCTCTAGTGCTGACAACTCAAGGGATATGGGTAGCCTAGGTTATTTTCCATACACTAGCTTGTAGGGAGAGATATTATTTGACCTCTTTGGTATGATTTTATTATCCCATAAGGATGATTTTAGCTTGGTATGTCATGTCCTTTGATTCTCAACTATAGTCCTTCTGATTATTCTCATAAAATTCTTGCTCGTGGACTCAACTTGTCCATTACCCTAGGCATAATAATTTGATGAGGCTCTCAAGTATATCTTGTTCCTAACATCCCATTTCATGATCTTAGTGCCAAGGAATGCTAAAGAATTTTATGATAAAATTCAAAGATTCTAGAATCAAATTACCTCCTTGAGTGCCACTACTTCAGTCCACTTGGTGAAATAGTCTGTTGCTATGAGAATCCACTTATGGTGTTGGCTAGAGTTTGGATTAATGAACCTAATGAAGTCCAATCCCCACTACATGAATGGTTGGCCAACTAATATTGGATGGAGTGGAAATGTTGTTAACTTCTCTTTTCCTATGAAGAATGCATATTTTTTACACTTCTTGATCCATGCATAATAATCACTAAACATTGTGGGCCAATAGTAACCAACCTTCATGATATTGAGGGTTATTACTCATGGAGAAAAATGACCCCCTACTTCTCCATCATAAAACTCATGTAGCACTTTCTCAATCTGATTTTTTAGAACACACATGAGGAAGACTATGTTCACGACTTGCTTGAATAAGATGTCATCAATAAGGAAATACAAAATGGATTAGAGTCTAAAATATCCCCTCTTCACTTTTCTTAACTCTAGAGGGCATAAACCTGTTCAGAGAAAGTGTATCATATCTTGGGTCCAACAAGGATTGGGTATACCATATGCTATTTGTTCTTGATTATCTTACAACACCAAAAGAACTTCTTCTTCATCACTTGGCTCAGCATGTTGAAGTTGTTCACATAATCCTTTGCCACAAACCAACTTGGTTAATTTGATTTCTATGCCATACTCCATGACACGAGTAATCCAACTTGCCCTTTTCTTGTTCAAGTCCTTTTTCAGGAGAAAGTATTTTACTCGTGTATGAGATACTAACAACTGGATTTTATTGTTGGAGACTAAGTTCATGAACTTTTTCAAACTCCTTATAATAAGGATGACATGCTTCTCGATAAAAGAATACCTCACCTCATAATCTTCCAAGATTTGATTAAAGAAACATATAGGCTGTTCCGAACCATCTTTGTTCAATTGCATTATGATTACAGATATGGTATCCAAACCACCAAAGGGATAAAGGAAGAAGCCTTTGGATAAATCTGGGTTGATGAGAGTAATAATTTGAGATATGACATGCTTGATAGCTTCAAAATCTTCTTTCCCTCTGATGTGCACTTAAATTCCACACTCTTCTTCAACATCATTCTTAATGGCTTAACAAGAGTTGAAAAATCATGCACTAACCTTTGGAAAAAATTTATTCTCCCCAAGAAGCTTTGGAGAGCCTTCTTGTGACTTGGAAATGGTAGAGCACATATGGCTTCAACTCTTTCTGGATCAATTTTCAGCCTCTTCTTAGACACAATGTGGTCTAAGATATTTTCTTCATGAGATAGGAATATGAATTTCTTCAGATTCAAAGACACTTCCAATCTCCTGCATCTTTGGAACACTTTCTGAAGGTGGTAGTGGTGATTATCTACATTCTTGGAAAACACTGTGATATCATCTAAGTACACAAGAACTATTTTGTTTATCAACCCCTTGAACAACATGTACCTATAGAATGTTACTCTAGAATTTGATAATCTGAATGACATCTTCCTATAGGTGTAAGTACCCTATTTGGTGGTGAAGGATATCTTGAATTAGTCCTCCTCTTTCACCATGATTTGATTGTAGCCCAAGTAGCCATCTTGAAGTGAAAACTTCTCTGAATCAGGTACTACCTACAAGATCTGATCCATGGAAAAGAGTGGATAATGATCTTTGATAAAAGCCTTGTTCAAGTCTTAGAAGTCCACACACAATTTGATTTCTCTATTTATTTTCCTAACGAGCACCATATTATTAACCAATGAAGAGTGTTTGATTGGAAAGATGATACTTACCTCTATAAGCTTGTTCAATTCCTTCTTCATGAGAGGTTCAATATGAGGGTTGACTAGTATTTGATTATGTCTAATGGGATTGGCTTTTGGATGCATTTCAATAGTTTGTTGTGTCAGTCTTGAATAAAATCCTCTCAAATATGTATAACTCTAGGCAAAGACATCTAGAAATTATTAGCCAAGTTTAATGAAATTAGATCTTTCTTGATGAGTACTTATTTTTCCAATTTGGAGTACCCTATCTTTCCCAACCAAAAATGGTTTTGAATCTTCACCCCTGACTTGAATATTTACATTTTCTTTCCAAAAATGATCATTGGGATTGAATATGGATTCAAGAGTCACTAGAACTTTTGGAAGCTTGTTTGTTTTCAATTGTACACTTTGATCACCATATTGTTGCTCCAATTTGTCTTGAGTCTTCGAGGAGAAATCAACTTCCTCCTGGAAATAAATTGATGATTTTTTGATCAATTTCGAACACTTACTAACTTGTGTTGTTGTTTGGAATAGATAGTATTATAACCACTTTGATATGAGGCTGCGTTTGATCTTTCTTAATACTCTGAACCACATCAAATGCTATCCTGATTGCTACAAGCTTGTTCGCAACCTCATTCTTCTTTCTTAGGATGGAATCAATGTTAAAAGATTCAAAGTGCTCAATGAGATCCCATACCCGATGTTTATAACTCTTAAGAAGATCATTCTTAGCAACATTGATCCCTCTAATATGATTTACAACCATCTGACTATCTCCAAAAATTTGTAAGTTGTTTATATTTCTCTTCCTTTCCTAGTGTAATCCATGGATCAATGCTTCATTTCAGTTGTGTTTTTAGAACAACTAAATTGGAAACATAAAGCTAAGAAGTAAGCATTTATCCTCCTTCTACACCTTTCCTTCTCATTGAACCATTAAAGAAAATTTTCTAGAATTCATTCTCATATTCATCACTCATTTTGGTAATGTTGGGAAGAGGTGTGTTTTCTTCATAGAAGCAATGAATACCCAACTCATCTTCTTCCAATTATCTATATGGGTCATAGTCATGCCTCTTGTTTTCCCATTCATTCAATGTCAAATTTGGAATGCCTCCTACTTTGGTATCTATCTCTTGAATGCTTGGAAAATATTCTTTATCAAAAGTTGAGCATTTGGCATTGATTGGGCTCGATACATGAGGCTCAATGTGGAAATTTATAATAGGTTCAGATCTGATTGTATCCTTAGCTCCATATCTTGTTCTGAAAATCATGTGTGACCAATCGGTTGATAGGTACTATACGATGGAAAAGTGATAGGTGAGCATGGGAATCTACAAGTAACTCTTCCTCGTACCTGACCTCCCGAGGTAATGCCGAGACAGCCGGTGGGAATGGAATATACGTGGGGTATAGACAAACTAGTTAGGTAATCTTATGTCTTCGATACACACTAATGGGATCTATGAGTCTAAGACAAAGAAGGCCCTCCTAACCTAAATTAGTGTGATAGATCGGTCAGCAAGGATGACTGCCCGAAGGCTCCAATCAATATCGAGCTCTGTTGTAATCCGATCTATAGGTTGTGGGATACGTGGAAAATGACCTGGGATACTTTCGTGTATGTCTCCAGATAGGGTCATAAGATGGATGATGGATATATAGGGGATTCTATGGGCGATTCTCTAGCCTAGTCTAGAAATCCTTAGCTTGATTAGCTATTATGTCTAGTGAGGATAATTGTGTGATAATGGTTGGTGGAAGTGGAGAAGATCTAAATACTAATGTGCGTAAACCAACATCTACGTCTGATTGACCTGTGGACTCGTTGGGTTGTGGGATCTGTGAATCACAACCGAATGCTTGCTATCTTTCAAGCCCTTCTACATTAATGCAGATATCTATTTAGGGAAATCTGTAGTTTGGCTGATTTATCCAAAACGTGTGTACTTGGTCATCTTTTATGTTTAATCCTCTTAACTGTGAGCTGATCTGTTGTAGGTCTATTGTTGTTTGGAAGACTTGGATTCTAAGATTCTAGTCTATATCAGTTATTTCTGCAACAAGATTGGGCTGAGACACTATTGGCTCGAATACATATTCTTTGGGCTCCCTAGGTCCCATGATTGTCATACAAAAGGAAATGATATAAATATAACTAATGACAAAATAAAGTAACTACACAAGATATATCTATGTATATTCCTCTATTTTGTATTTTTTTTATAAACTATTGAATAGAATTAAAAGATAAATTAGTTAATATATCTAGAAAGTGACAATTAATCTAATAACATAATTAAAAACAAACAAGGTAGCCGAGTATAGCTACTTGTCTGTGCAATTATGAATCTATTCTAAATAATTAAATAACTGATCTAATCTATTTGAAAGACCCCTGATCTTACCTCAGAAGTGGGGAATGAATCATAGTTTCTCAGAAACTATCAATCCCCACAACTTCCCTGGTAATATCAAAAGTGATATTAACTGAAATGAAATGATTCACTATTCTATTTGATATGTTTTAACTAGAAATTTTGATAGCTTGAACCTAGATTTTACAGAACAGTGGTGAATCCGATTGTGTGTGGCTTTGTCCCCTTAGTATGGTCTCCTCATTCCTTCGTGCTCACATGAATCCAGAAAAGCATGTGATGTTAGCATCAATAGAAATTGGTATTGGAACAATGGCAGCTTTGGATGTAGACTGAATACAATACGAGTAGGAGAGGGATAGCGCAAGAGAACAGAACTTGGCCTATGTAATTCCTAGCGGGATTTATTTTGAGTCATACAACACAAAATGTCCAGAACTTGAAACTATCCTTTTGATGAAAAAAACCTAAAACTTTAATGGCTTCCAACTAAAAAAAATGGAACTATCCTACCTCAATTGATTGTATGAAACAGTAACAACACTAACACAAGAAGATTATGTGGCTTTTAGACAGCAAAACAAAACTAACTATGCATGCAACAAATAAAACTAATATAACTCCTAAGAAAGAACTGAAAGAATAAAATTTGAAATGAGAGAATGAGAGGTAGACCATTTTCTTGAAAACCAACCAGCTATTTATAGAATTCCCATTTACCCAAAGCTGAAAACCAATTTGAACTCTTTATAATAAACAATGGAGAAACACTATTCTAGGGAACCAGAATCATAAATACGAGAAAAGGCAGTGAAAAAATATGGTAAACATTGAAAATTTATGCGAGTCACAATAAAAGAAATGTTTTGGAAAAACGTGTGGAGGACCACCAACCTGAGTAGGGCAGTGGTTACAGGACTGACGTCCTGCCTGGGCAGCGGTCACAAGACTGCTACCTAGGCTGGGAAGCGGTTTTGTCACTGAAGACCAAAAGCAAAGAAAAAAAGGGGGGAAGAGAAAAACAAAAGCATACAGGGGCTAAGTGGGGCATGCGGGATGTTAACGTACACTTGGAGAGGTTTTTCGGATCCCAAACACCTTGTGCGGAGACCTGTATCATCATTGGGGCACATGTAACATTGTTCTAGCGGTGCAATACCCTATAATTTTGGGTACGTATAGGTACCCACTAATTTTAGCCATGAATTCCATTGACAAGCACAAAGTAAAGAGTGGTGGTAAGGAAATCACTGATATGTCTTGCTAGACTGAAATTTTGGGATACATGTAATGTAAGGTCCAATCATTTGACCACTCTAATAGTTTTCACTGTTATATTATCTGATTGCACCACTCCTTTAGAGATAGTTTCATATTTTAAACCTAACTAATCTACATTTTGTTTAGGAATCACTGAGCTACTTGCACCTAAATCTATCATGCAATTGTGTACAAGGTTGTTCCCAATGATCAATGATACATAGAATGGTGGAGGCTTGACATTTCCTTTTAGATGACCTTTCTCTCATTGAATTGCATTAGTTAGCACCTTGTCTTGATCCTTGGATCCATGATTAGGAATGGAAAATTTTTCCATGGCTGCCTACAGAAAATCCCTTTGCCTATGAATTATCAATGACTCCTACATTGAGATACTCATTTTTTTTTCTTCATTTGGTCAATGATGTTGAAAGGAGATGGGCTATTTTTTTGTTCTCCTTTTCTTGGTACAAATTTCTCTTGCACATGAGCTGTAACCGCATGTACTCTAGGTTGATTTTATGAGCTTGAAGCTGGATTTGAACTTATAACCCCTTGAGGTGGGGTAGAAGGTTGATAAGAACTTATACTTGATGATTTTTTGTCCTCTATATTTCTCTTTTTGAATCTCGTGTTCACTACTACACCTTGAGAAGGATATTGATTCATCCCACAAAAGTCTCCAGCTTGCTATTTCAAAAGTGAAGTCTTACATGGAGGTGCTTCTTGAGTATTTTCTTGTTGCTGACATTTTTCTTGGTTTTTTCTTAAGGCACACCAATAATTTACAACATTGAGGATTAATTTAGAGCACCATTAAAACATGTTTCTTGATTGTGAGGTTGACCAAAAGGGAAACACCATTCATATTTTTATGCCAAGTTGTTTTGGATTAGAACCAAAGCTCTAAATGTGGAGGCGACATTAGGATTATAAGGCTGAAATGACATGGCACTGGGATTTTGTCCTTGGTTTTGGTTAACATCTTGAGCCAGAGGTATATTTGACTAATATGGAGGCCTATTTAGTTGGGGTTAAGGTTGATAAGTTATGAAATTTTTGGACTATTTCCTTTTAATTGTTACCAACTCATTTCCTAGATCCTGCACATTGTTTTATGACCTCCTGGAGTTCATTTGAGGTACTAGAAGAAGTAGAACATTCATTAGAATTATTATTTTTTGGAGTTGGAATGGGAGCTAATGTAGGCGCTTGACTAGAAGTATTATTACTCATTTCGAGATAAATAGGAAAAGGTGGCCTAGGTGCAAATTTACCAGATTTAATTAGGTAATTATCAGCTCTAATGGCTATATTATAATCTCCTGGAAATGTTGTACCTCCCATAGATTGTATCCTCATAGTTAATATAGAATTAAGAGCTTTTATGAAATGAGGGAATATACCTTCAACAACTGGTCTCATGGAAATCGAGATCCTATCCCAAGTCCTTTGGAATATGAAATTGAAATCCACCATTTTCTCATTTGGTGTTCTCTTGATGGTATTCAATGTTTAGAATAAAGATAAATTATCTACTCTTTCCCTGAAGTGGTTATAAAGAGATATGCATAGTTGATCCCTCTGAATCGATCCCATTACTAAAATTCTAAACCATTGCAAACTTTTTCATTTGAAATAAGAAGCTATTAATTTCACTACCACATCCATCTCACTAGCCTCGTGTATGGCACAAACATTTTTAATGTCCTTAATGTGATCAATTAGAGTTGTGTGATTTTTTCCAGTGAAATATGGAATGTTCTTCAATGCTTCCACCGGGATAGGTTTCTATGAATTGAGGGAAAGTGGAATGCTACCCATGAAATTAGTAAAAGGATTTGGTGGTTGTTGAGGCATTTTGATCGTTCTAAAAATTCTAGCTGACTGAAGGTAAGGTCTACCAAGTGGAAGTGTTGACAAGGTTCTATTTGGTGGAGATGGAGATCTTTGAACTCTTCTCCCTTCCTTCCTCTACTTGGAGATAGCTGAAAATACTCAAAAATACCTTCCTCTCTTATTTTTAACCTAGTTTGGATTCTTCTCATGAATTTGGGAGATCTATGCTACTAAAACCAATGAGTTCTGATCTTAAGAGTCACTAGATGTTCTTTCAAAAAGCCTCCAAAGGACAGAAATTCCAGAAAGAGCACACCAAATTACTACAATAAAAATGAAAAACAGATGCTTTATTAGAACACCTCTAAAATGAATTCTTTCTCCTACCAGGAATGCCATAATTGTTATCACTGAATCACAACACCCTCTAGTTAGTCATGTCATGTGTGAGGTAACCAGTGTGATCGGGTTACATGGATTTGTTTCGAAGTGTGGGACCTTGCTGTTGAAACAAATCTCCAGAGGAGGTTGGTTCCTTTACCTAATCCTAGCTCTAAACTACTCCTAAATTAAAGAAAACACTTGACTAACCCTACCTTAGAAATTCTAAGTAGAAAAGGAGAGAGAAAGAGAGATAAATTTCATGAAAGTAAGAAAATCATACACTAGGGGGTGATAATACCAAGAGAAGGGTTGTTGGACAGTCCTGACCGTATGAAAATGAAGAAAAATGGATGTGGGGAGGATGATCAAACACCATAGAACATAATGGCATTCACACAACATTCCCAAAAATACACATCATCATTTAAATCATACACTACAAATAGGATAATGCACAATATACTTGCAAATGTGAATAAAGGTAAGATAAAGAAACATAACCAAACTATGATAGGAAACAATTACAAGTCATTACTTTTATTTCTCCAATGATTTACACAATGCTTAACCGTAGAGGACAACGTAAATATTTTCTATTACAGGGCTTTAAAAATTGAGGTTAGGGAACTCCACAAATCACTCAGCAGAGGAGAAGGGAGAGGGTAGATGAAAAATGTCCAACCTTTGTAAAAATTCTCCTCCTTATAATATATATGAAGAAATCTATGAAGAGAGAGAGGAACTCCGAAATTTACATCAATCACCCACAAAAATAATTTTGTTTCTTGTAACAGGGATGGGTGGACCTAAAAATCCCATGCTCCATTGTACCTTGGCCTTTGGAAGAAGGAATGGGCCTACATACCTTTATTTACTTCATTTCCTACACATAGGTATGGGTAATTTATCTTGGATATTCATCCCTAATTTTATCTCAACTAATCCATCAATTTTCCATTTTTAATCATTTCAATAGGTGGGGCTCTGAATTCTATTTCCATCAACTATAATTTTGTGAAAATATGATGAGCAAGGATGAATATATTACAGTTTTAGTGAAGGTTAGTTTTGTCTTTTGGGCTCCAACTCACCATCTACCCCGAGCTCCTTGGTCAACTTTCCACCTACCCACTTCAATGATGGATTGCCAAGATTTGACATGAAAACTTGCCCTCAACTCACCCTTCACTCCCTATAGTATGGGCACAAAATTCAACTTGTACTATGGATCAAGCTTGATCGACATGCTTCGAATCTTTATATCTATGCTTCTGCGTCTGACTCGCCCTGTGTGCATTTCAAGTTAATAACTCAACTAGCACCACGCATCATCGACCGTGATGCTCACTAACCCAATATCCCAACATGTTTCTCTGGTGTAAAATCTCTATAGCCTTCTCTACACCCAAATCACCATTTGAATCATCATTGACCCAGATGAGGTTACAGAACCCGCATACATGTAACATCCAAGTTGTCGAGTTATGTGACAAGCCACCTGTTCTCCACCTCAGTGTTTCAACACTAACCTGAATGAGCACCTTGCCAATCCTTCTCACCCAGCCAATTCAGCTCAGCTCTAACTCCACCCCCACACTTCCTAACTCCCTGAGGACTCAGCCATCTCCCGTCGAGTCGAGCTATTCTCAAACCACTAACACATCTCCTGAGTGGATTGTAGATCAAAATCGATGATACCACCTTCCACTTTGGGTTCTAATGTCAATGCAACCCCAATCTGATGTGTTCACTTTTTACTGAGATCCTCATGGAGCTCACCCATATAACCCCACCAAGTTACCTTTTAACTCGGTCCACCGACATGGCTAACCCTTCACCCAATCAACTCGGTGAACTGCCCAACCAACCCAACTCATCTCGCACATGGCATATCTTTTCTAAGCTACCTTAAACATGTGATCTCTATGCCAACTTGACAAGCTAGAAATAACTCGCCCATTAGCTCGAGCAACCTATTTGTGCTCTATTCCACTTTTGATCCCCATCCCATGTTTTTATCTGATTTTTTAGAGACTTTCTAAGAACCAGAAGGCCATGGAGGGTGAAATGAGTTGCCATGAGCCCAATTTTTTAACTTTTCCATTTTTTCTCATTTTTTGGTTGAATATGGGCCTCTTGGAGCATGTTTTCACTCTCTGGAAAATCTCTTGAACTCTGAAACCCATAAGAGGAAAAATTCCTATGAGTGATTCCACATTTCCCGAAAACCTTACAAAAGCTCCCGAAACCTTAATTTCACCTTAAATACCTCATATTTTTTAGTGAATCCATGTCTGATGTGCAAGTCCAATTTCCCCTATCATCCATTTTTACCCAAGGGTAAAAATGGATAACATATCCATTTTGGAAAAGTTTCTTGGTACTTAGAATATTATACTTCAATCCCAGGACAAATAAAACATTATGTATATGCTTCTTTTCTCCTTGCTTAGTGAGAATGGATACAATGCCTTTACCCATCACATGAAATTCTTCATTTGTTCCCATCTTCACTTCATATATGATTGCTTCATTTATGCTTGTGAACATTTCCTTGTTTCCACACATATGGTAGCTGCATGCACTATCCAAATACCACATTTTATTGCTTCCTTGCTCAGCTACATAACAAGTTAGAAGGAAAGTTCAACTCCTTTTATTCTTTTCAGGTTCAACTTATTTTGAATTAGAGAAGCTCACATTCTTATTTCTTAAATCATATTATTTGTTTCTACATTCACTAGAATAATGTCCATACTTTTTGTAATAGTAACATTGTACATTTGATTTTTCATACCTTTTTGAAGAACCACCTCTGGAAGTGTTGTTATTTCTTCCTCTACCTCTTCCTCTTTCTTGTGGCTCTTGTTGATTTTTTATTCCACCTTCTTTCTGGTTACTAAATATTCCTCTTCCTCTATTGTATGCTCCTCTCCCCCTACCTCTAACATTTATATTTTTCTTGAAGGCTTGTACATTGGAGGAGCTGGATGATCTATTCATTCTTTGTTTATGGGTTTTTAAAGAACCCATCATTTCATCAACTTTCATTTGTCTCAAGTCCTTAGAATCCTCTATTACAACCACAACTTGATCAAATATGGTGGAAGGCTCCTCAATACCTTCTCTATGATCCTATGTTCTTCAACCACATCTCCAGTAGTCCTCATTTGATTGAATATGGTCATTGTTCTTGTGAAAAAATCACTTCTTGATTATGATTATTTCATGAGAATATTTTCAAAATATCTCCTCAACATCTGAAATTTGAATACCTTCACCTTGTCACTTCCTTGATAATAATTTTGCAAGGTATCCCTTGATTGCGTAGAGTTTATATTTGTTATTATCATTGGGAAGACTAAATTAGTGACTCCATTGTGGATCTAGCTTAAATCCTTTGCATCCTTTCTTTTATTTTATTTCAAAGAATTCTTCCTAGCTTGTGTGAGTACATTAAAATAATATTGGTCTGCTACCTCTACATATCTTCCTTCAACTAGTTCCAATAGATCTTGAGAGGAGAACGATGTCTTCATTTTGATGCACCATATATCATAGTTCTTCACATAAAATATTGGGGGTTATTACCATGAGTTGCTACTACTAAAAGCCATTACAACTCAACCCAAAAAATAAAATATCAAACACATGAGCTATTGAGCTTTTTAATATTTTTTATGATATTAAGATTTTGGAAAAATATAGTGCAAAATGCAACCAAAACAGGGGAAGATTAAACCAAAAGCACAAATTCACACAAAATAGAACTATTATATTTGATTTAAAAATCTTTTACAGACTCAGAGCTACGGAGCTGCAAATTTTATTTTCTTTTTGTTTCTCTTTTGTGTCCTCTTATTTGTTTCTTTTTCTAACAATAGTTTTGTTATCCTTCTTTGTGTTTCTGAATGTATCTATTTGAAAATATTCCCACTTATATATTCTTCTCTAAATATTCCTTGAGTTGTAGCTTTGTATCCTTCCTTGAGCTATTGATGTTCTACCTATATATATATATATATATATATATATATATATATATATATATATATATTAATAAATCGGGTGACACACACACACACACACAACATACTTATGCCTCCATGTGTCATTAATATAAATCGACACAAAATAAAACTGGGCCCGAACATGTATAAATTTTTCCTCATTATGGGGCTCTAATGCCCGTCGTAGTCCATCTCCTAAATGAGTGGCATAATCGTGCCATGTGTCCTTCCTTGGATGATTGAAATGAAACCCATTGAATTGCTTGACTGGGTCAGACCCGAAACATTATACACTCTGACTAATTCCAGAGGGTTTAGGTATGCAGAGCCTAATTACTATGAAGAAGGCTAGAACACTGTCACGTGTCACTTGATCGATGACTTATATTTGATGACCTTTATTCATAGAATCAAAAATATTATAAACTATGGTATTGGTGGGGGATCAAAAATCAATGGCCACAAAGAAAATGGACACAATATATGAATTAAAATCTTGTCAAGGGGTTAGATAGAAGACAGGGGAAAGTGGGATTTGAAAACTTGCAGGGATTAAGATTACTAGCCATAATAAATTTTGACATCATTGAGGTCTTTGAAATATATAAACAATCTTAAAAAAATTCAATATTCTCATACAAGGAAAATTAATCTCTCCTCAATTTTTCCTACTTGGTGGCTCCATAGTGAATGACTTCAGACATGTTTTCTAGTTACACATGTTACTATAGATAAGACACGTTATGATATGAAATTATGAATTCCTTCGTTCCAGGAATTACCTTGACCTTTCAACATAACAATTATTTATGTAAATTGAATGTGATGACTGAGAGGATGTTAAAACTTGTACACCAATCCTCATTAGCTAAAAATAGATTCACAGGATTTTTTAGGATTTGAGATCTGATTATGACTTGAGAGAGCATTAATGATAAATAATAAATGTAAAAATCTAGTCTAATTATCACTTAGATCCTTCAAAAAGAAAATTTCTTTCAAATACTATATATAGGAATCTTTCAATGCTATAAAAAATTATCAATTAACACTTACAATGCATGGGCATATTTAACAGGGGAAAATCGATCGCTAAATTTTACATGAATATTTACTTAATGCCTGGTCAATACTATTTACATCATCGGAAATCTTTGACACTAACACTCCAAATTTATGCGGAACTCAGTCACTTATGAAAATAATCTTAATATTTGGCTACATTGTGTCACATAGATGTAAATAAAATTTCAAACACTCTCATCATCACAACCTGATTTGATACAAAATAATAGATTTGGTTCAGATTTATAGTGATTAAACACACTAATAATATTCTAATTGATTTCATACAAGACATATTATAATTATATAGGAAATAATAATCCTATAAACAAGGATTTTTCTCAACTACCCACCTCACAATCCTATTTTACACGAGTATTTACAACCTCCAATATTCTCTCAATCATATTCTACATGAGTTTCTAATACAACTCAATAACAATATTCTTAATATATTTCTTACTAATTAAATAACTCACACACAAAATATATTCCCAATCATACAAATTCGTAATGGAGCACTAATATTTCCTACCATTGACATGTATTTACATTAACAACTTAATTAATTTGAGATCAAATTTCACTTAAAAAGGGTATGCGTACGTAAATAAATCTTTTATCTATACTTTAGAGTCACTAAAAAGTGCCAAAATTATGTTAGTGCCTTGTCACACACCCATTTAAGGCCGCACTATTTCAAAAATGTAAGTGACAAGCTAGTTAACATGAGATTGAGTTATTTCCTCTTTGGAATCTTAAGAGACATCACTTGAATGAAATGTCTAGGAAGGAGTGGGATGGTTGGGAAGAAAAATGATGCCTATGATAGAATTTACTATCTCATTCGTATGTGTGGGGATTTTTGGTTTAATGCCATGAGGTGCCATTTACAAAATATGTGAGCACCATAAAATTGAATAAAAATGATTTTTTTGTCACATTGTGTTCATTTCCACTATGATAAAACCACCCAAATTTGAGAAAAAATAAGAGATGTTTTTTTATGAAGACTCATTGACATCATGTTGTAGCTTCTTGAAGTACGTTCTCAGGTTCCATATTTTGTGATAATTTTCCCATCAAAGTTTGATAGTTTTTTCTCTCAAGGATCGTAAGAGATGTTTCCCAACAAATGTAGCCAAGAAATACAAGGATGGTTGGAAAATGAAAATATGCCTTGGATAATGTATACCAACTCACCTAGATGTGTGAGGGATATTATTTTGATGCTACGAGGTTCCGTCTGTAAAATTTCACCCTGAAAACCTTAATAGTAACTCAAAATTAGAATTTTTTGGCATGTTGCATTCACTGCCATAGAGAGAAGACCACCAATAATGGAGAGAAATTGAGAGAACATTTTGTATAGAGAGCCAACACTAATTTTTAAATTCAAATAGTACATTCCTAAGTGTCACGATTTGTGATAAGTTTCTCATCAACATTTGAAATGTTTTTTCGCTTAAGGATCTTAAGAGATGTTGCCTGATAAATGTAGTTGGGAAGGAATGAGATGGTTGGGATGTGAAATTATGTGTCTAATAGTGTCTACCAACCCACCTAAATGTATAGGTGATGTTGATTTACTCTCACGGGCTGTTATTTACAAAATATCATTTTGGACACCCTAACACTAACTCAAACTAACTTTTTTGGCACATTGTGTTGGTTGTCACTGTGAGAAAATATCTTAGATCCAAGATAAATTTTTAGAGTATATTGTATATGTACATGACACTAAGACATAGGTTCAGGAAAGAAATTCCCAAGTGCTACGGTTTATGAGAACTTTCCCGTCAAAGTTTAGCATTTTTTAACTCTCAAGGTTCTTAAGAGACCTCACTTGACTAATGTAGCCAAGAAGGACTAGGATGGTTGGGTATAAACATTATGCCTTTGATAAAATCTACCAACCTACCTAGAAATTTGAGTGTTATAGATTTGATGCCATGAGTTGTTTTTTGTAAAATGTCACCCTGAACACCAAACACTAACTCAAACTAATGTTTTTTGACATATTCCATTATTTTCCACCATGAAAAAAAACTTGGAGATGAGATGAACTAAGAGATGATTTTATAGATAGACATAAAAAAAATAGGTTCAGACGGTATATTCCTAGGTGCCATAGTTTGTGAGAACTTTCCTATCAAAGTTTTATAGTTTTTTGCTCTCAGGGATCTTAAGAAACAACATTACCTTACCGATTTAGAAAAGAAGGAACAAGATGCTTGGGAATGAAATGATTCCACTGATAATGTTTATCATCCCACTCATATGGGTGAGTATTATTGGTTTGGTTCCACGAGGTTCCATTTGCAAAATATTTCCCTGAACACCCTAACAATGACTTAAAATAATGATTTTTAACACATTGCATTCATTTCCATCATGAGAAAATCACTCAGAGATGAGATCAAATGAGAGAGGATTTTGTAGGAGTCGGTATCAAGATGTAGGTTTAAAAAAAACGTACCTAGGTGCCATAATTTGTAAGAGATTTCATGTCAGTGTTTGACATTTTTTGCTTTCAAGGCTCTTAAGAGATGTCACCCAACTGATGTGTCTGGGAAAGACCGAGGTGTCTAGGAAACAAAATGATGCCTACAATATAATCTAACATGCTTAAACAAGTGGGCACTATTGGTTTGGTGCCACGAGGTGTTGTTTGTAAAATATAAACCTAAAACCATAACATTGACTTAAACTGAAACTTTTTGGTGTGTTGTGTTCATTACCACCATGCGAAAATAACTCAAATACATGATAAAATGAGATATAATTTTATAGGTGGTCTTGAAACCATTATTTAGTTTTATAAAATACATTCCTAGGTGTTACACTTTGTGATAATTTCCCTATTAAAGTTTGATAGTTTTTTTCTCTCATGGCTCTTAAGAGACATCTCTTGACCGATGTAGCTGGGGAGGACCATGATGGTTGGGAAGTGAAATGACACATCTATCAATTTCTGCCAAACTTCTTGTAAATGTGGGAATTTACGATCAATTCCAAAAGTTTTAATTTAAAACATATCACCCTGAACACCCTAACACTGACTCAACTTGATAATTTTTGGTGCACTATGTTTGTCTCCACCATGAGAAAACCACACAAAGCTAGAGAAACTATGAGAATATTTTATATACAGAACCAATGCTTAGCCATAGGTTCAATAAGGATGTTCCCAAGTTCCATGATTTGTGAGAGATTTCTTTTCAAAGTTCAATAGTTTTTTACTCTCAAGGCTCATAAGATACATCACCAACCTATGTAGATGAGGACCGAGATGGTTGAGTAGAAAACTGACACCTCCAATACAACATACCATTCCTCTCAAATGTGTGGGAACTATAAATTATGTTCCATGACATTCCATTTGAATAAAATCCCCCTAAACACCCTAACACTAATTGAAACCAATGCTTTTTGATGTGTTACGTTTGCTACCATTGTGAGAAAACTTATTGGAGATAAGATAAATAAAGTGAGGAATTTTTAGAAATACTTGATGCTAAGATGAAGGTGTAGACAAGATGTTCCCACGTACCATAGTTTGTGATAACTTTCTCATTAAAGTTTGACATTTTTTTGCTCTTAGGATCTTAAAATATGTCACCCAACCAATGTAGCCAAGAAGGATATAGATTGTTAGGAAGAAAAATGAAACCTATGATAACATCTACCAACTCACCCAGATGTGTTAGCACTATTGGTTTAGTGCCACGAGGTGTCATTTACAAAATATCACCTTGAATACCGTAATAGTTACTCAAAATGATAGTTTTTTATATTTTATGTTTTATTCCACCGCGATCAAACCACATATATCTAATAAAAATAGAGATAATGTTGTATAAATACCCAACATCGAGATGTAGGTGTAGACGAGACATTACAAGTACCACGGTTTGCGAGAAATTTCCCATAAAAGTTTGATAACTTTTTCTCTTGGAGATCTTAAGAGATGTCACATAATCAATGTAGATAGGAAGGAATGGGTGGTTGGGTAGTGAAAATATGCCTCCAATAGCATCTACTATCCCACACAATTGTGTGGGAATTTTTTGTTCTGTTCCATGAGGTGTTATTTGTGAAATATTTCTGTAAAGACTTAACACTAACTCAAAGCAATATTTTTTAATGTGTTGCATTTTTTGCCACTGTGAGAAAAGTAGATGGATCTAAGAGAAACCTAGAGAGGCCTTTATCAATATACCTATAATTGAGCTATAGCTTTAAACTAGACATTCCTAGGTACCACACTTTGTGAGAAATTTCCCATCAAAGTTTGATAGTTTTTTGTTATCGAGGATCTTAAGAGACATCACTCAACTATTGTAACTAGGAAGGAATAGGATGGTGAGAAAGAGGAATACATATCTGATATCATCTACCCCACCTAGAGGTGGGATTTTATTTTTTTTGGTGCCATAAGGTACTATTTACAAAATATTTCCCTAAACACCATAACATTGACTTAAGATGACACTTATTAGTGTGTTCCATTTTCTGCCACCACTATAAAACCACATGGAGATGATAGATTATTTTTTATATGGACCTGATGTTGAGCTATAGGTTCAGATGAGATGTTCCAAGGTTTCATGATTTGCAAGAACTTTCTTATCAAAGTTCAATAGTTTTTTACTTTCAGGGATCATAAGAGACGTTTCCTAGCTAATGTAGCCAAGAAAGATTGGGATGGTTAGGAATAAAAACAACACCTCCAATTGAATATAGTCTATTCAAATGTATGGATATTTTTAGTTCTATGCCACAAGGTTACATTTATAAAATATCACTCTGAACACCCTGACATTGACTCAAATTGATTCTTATTGACATATTGCATTCACTATCACCACGAGAAAACTGGGAAAAGATGAGAGAAAATAAGATAGGATTATTTTTATGGTCCTCAACACTGAGATGCAAGATTTAGATAGGGGTTTACTAGGTGTCACATGATTTGGTAGGACTTTCCCAACAAAATTTGACAATTTTTTTTTCCGGTCTTAGGGCTCTTAAGAGACGTTGGTTGACTAATGTAGCCATGAGAAGGTATGCAACAATTAGGTAGATGAAACTGATGCCTTTGATAGCATAAACCAAAACCCTCCTAGACATGTGTGAGTGCTATTGGTTTAGTGCCATGAGGTTTCTGTTCATAAAATATCACCCCAGACATCCATAACACTAGCTAACTCGAACTAACATTTTTTGACACGTTGTGTTTGATGTCATGCCACGACCCAATTAGGTGGAGCTGATTAAAATTAAGATATGAGACATTAGAAGGGAAATGAGAGAGGATTAAAATATAGGATTTGCCTGAGACCAGATTGTGGGCTCAAATAAGAGGTTTTTAAGTACCACAGTCTGTGAGATAACTTTCCCCACCAAATTTTGACAAGTTTTTTAGTATGTCAAGGCTCTTACGAGATGTTGGTCGACCCAATGTAGATGGGAATGTCTGAGGATGGTTTAGTAGAGAATTGACCCCTTGGGAAGTGAGCATGTATACTGGCCCACCCAATAGTTTTCGGTTAATGTCACTTATGCACCATTTGGGTGTTCTTGGTTGAGTGTCACTAAGTTCCGTTTACTTATTCTATCACGTCTCTCAAGGCACAGGTTTGATATTGTTTGGCGTATGACATGTCCAAACTCAGACAAGGTTTCAATCTAGAGTCAACTAACTTATGCATTGCACTTCCATGCTAAGAAAACATCAAACTATGTTCTTGAGTGAATCATTTAGATATATTTTTATGCTTTTGTAATCTCTCGACTGATGAGGTTTGATATTCCTAGGCATAGACATGTCCTTCTTGGATAGGGTTCATTTGCGAGTCAGCTGGCTTGTGAATGTAAATGCACACTTAAAACACCAAACCAGGTATTTGGTCTCAAGACAATTACTAGATTTTTGACGTCATTCTAACCGATGTAGTCGAGAAGAGGTTTGGGATGGTTTCTTAGAAAAGAGATTCCCTTTCTGGGTAGTGTTTCAATTGTAAGAAACCCTTACATGTGGGAACTTTTAGTTCCACACTAAACCATTAAATATGGGTGTTAGTGGGAGTCACTTATTATTTTTGAAATGTATTCAAACCTCTCTCAAGTAAAAGTTTGAGATATCTTTGAATAGAACATTCCCCTCATCGCTAAGATTCAATGTTGTGTAATTAGCTAACTTGTAAATATAAGTTCATGTCAAAAACACCAAAACCTAGGATTCTTGGCCATTCATTTAACTAATTTTATACGTATTCCAAACTCTCTTAAGGTAATGTTTGAGATTGTTTGGTGTAGGCATACCCATCCTTGGGATAGGGTTTATTTGTCGGGTAAGATAACTTCTAAATGTAAGTACATGCCAAAATAGTAAACCAAGTGTTTAATGAGTCACTCAATAATTTTTTAACGTATTCTAATCTCTCTCAAGGTAGAGGTTTGAGATTTCTTGACATAGACATACTCTTCCTTACTATAGGGTTCAATATTGCGTATCAGCTAACTTATGAATGTAATTCCACATGCAAGAACACCAAACCAGGTACTTGGTGAGTCACTTACTATATTTCTTGCATGTATTCTAGACCTCGCTCTCAAGGTGAAGTATGAGACATCTTGACATAGACATTGCCCATGGCTCGAGTAGGGTGCCACCTCGAGTTAGCTAACTTGTGAACAGTAATTCCATGCCAAAACACTAAACCAGATGTGCTTGGTGAGTCACTTACTAAAATTTTATGTATTCTAACCTCTCTCATGAGGTGAGGTTTGAGATTTCATTTGCATAAACATTCCCTTCTTTGTGTAGAGTTCAACATACGAGTCGGCTGACTCATGAACATATAAGTTCACACTAAAACACCTAACCAAGTGCTTAAGTGAGAGACTTGTTAATTTTTGATATATTCTAACCTATCTCATGGGTGAGGTGTGAGAATGTCTTGGTACATAAACATGCCCTTCTTATGTAGGGTTCAATGTCAGGCCAAGTACCTTGTGAACATAATGTCCACGCAAAAACCACCAAACCTGGGTTTTTAGCGAGTTAATTACTAATTTTTTGATGTATTCTAACCTCTCTAAAGAAGAGGGTTTCATATTTCTTGGAATATACATTCCCTTCCTCAAGTAGGGTCCAATCGTCTGAGTAAGCTACCTTGTGAAAGTAAGTCCACGCTAAAAACACCAAGTTCGGTGGTTGGTAGAATTTTTAACTTATTTTAAACCTCTCTCAATGAGAGGTGTGATATTTCTCAAGGCATAGAATTTAAGATAATTTAATATTACTTGTTCAAAACATAAAATTAATTGAAATACTAAACTCTGTTAAGTCATTCCAATAAACATTTTAGATCAGTCTCTCACGTTAAGGGGTTTCCAAGTATAACCTCGTGATCAGCTTCACAATACTTTTCATAAATCTTTGTTATAAGGCTTTTCCACAGAGTTTAATCAAATTACTATTTGTAGAAATAACTAAATTTGAATAGTGAATTATCCATCATATGGGTCTCAAAGTCTTCAAGATAACCATTGATGTACATTTTTATGCGGGGATCTTCGAAGCCAAGTTTTTTGTGACAACCATAAACCCGAAAGGATAAACTAGGTATTCCCCATCTGTGACACTTGTAGTTTATTTATCTTTTTTAAATCTACACATTGAAACAAGTTAGTAATTTTTTCCCTCCTCATTTCCTTCATCTGCACAGCAACTAACAAAAACATTCCCTGCACTAAAAGTGTTACCACATATTTTAATACATTTACTAAAAAATCAAATATCACTAAAAATTTCAAGAAAATTTTTTATTATAAATATTTTTCCAAGTTCTGCAAGATATGATAAGTGATCAAAACCAGTTTGATAATGCCACTCTTATTATCCCCTAATGCATGTCGATAAATTTTCATGTCTCCATATGCCTAAACAGTCTACATCACCATTCATCAACCCATTATTTCTACTAACACTCATTCCAATTAAAATTCATACATGCCTGAACAAAAATATGTCATGATCATCCTAATATAAATATTCCAAGAACTAGAATCACAACTTGAAATGAGTGTAAATCACTCAATCCAATTAATATGTTTCAATCTTCATACATTGCCTTGTTTTATTACTTCACTAACTAGAATAATATTTTCACATAAGAATATATTTTTGAACCACTTGATAATTTTTGAATACATAAATATATAATAGTTGTAGCATTAATTGATTTTTCATAATTATTATACTTTAATTCATCGCTTTTCAAGACCATTTTAAAACATGCTCTGGCACCATCATGCTCCTTTTTCCCATGATAAGCCTCAAAGAAAATCCAAAAATGTTAAGCTTTATTCTTCAAATACATCCTTCTCAACCAATAGAATATGTGAAAATTCTTAAACTGAGCTACACGATTGTATGACCAAACATAGTTTGATTGAAGATGATATCTTTGACATTCAAATTCCAATAAAAATATCTTAAAAGAACCTTGGAATAACTTTGGTTAATGTGATATATCATCAATAATATAAAATTTTTACTCTCTCAAAATATTTCTACAATCATCTATACACTCAAGTACATGTCTAAATGTAATATGTGCAAAATTGGAAACTTGAATTGCATTATTGTACTAGGATTGAACCTCATTTTTTGGTTGTAGTTTATAAATTTTAGTAAAATATTCAACTAAAACAATGGTCGTAATTGAGATATTGTCCTTGAATATCCTAAATTCCCAGATAAAAATTGATATTGGTGTGCATGTCTTTCATACTATAAATAATAATCATAAATTATCTATAAAATCACATACATGTACCTAGGTTATAACCAACTCACATCTTGATGAATATTTTCCATATTTTAATGCTTACTTTATAATTTTACTTCTTAAAATCAAATAGGTGCTCTCAAAATTCATGTGTAATTTCCTCATGTAGACAACAAATCCAACGTGTCAAGTTATCACAATTATTACATGTTCCATCTATACACTTTGGGAAAAATAAAACTGTCCATCAATTATTTTACATAAAATATTTGGGACTAATTCTCTTATGGATTTTGATGGAGAAGGTACCTTGCCTTCATGCATAATATTATTAATATGTAAAGTATAACATATATAATAGAAAATATCAAAATACATAGAAAAATAAATGTGCATCTTACAAAAAAGTTATGTTTGATTATTCTATTTTGACATAAAATGGCTTGCACATCTCAAATTACCTTTGGTAATCCTCAATTAATGCTTATATTATTCAAGAAAATTATTATAGATTTTTTTTTGGGTTGTTTCCAAGAAAATATTTAGAGGTGGATCACAAATGTTTAAAAATTTTCTTCTTCTTAATATATCTTTAAGATTAAGTGATACGCTTATGTTCTCATTCCATTGTTTCAATCAAATGTCTTGTTGCTTCTACTAATACCTTGTATTTTATTTGTTTCCTACCACTAAATTTCCAACACTCAGTGACTTCTTGTTCTTCTTCCTATGACTCTATATACAGTTTTCTTATTCAATTTTAGGGTTATAAGTTTTTCACTTACAAATCGATGTGTACTTTTTACCTAACTCATAATAGCCTCAATTAATATTTTTCATACAACATTACTATTTAAATTTTAGTTAGTTTTACATAATAATTTAGTTTCTTCACTTATATTGTTTATGATTACATTATTTCTTCCCTATGGATTTGTTATTCTCAATCGTAAAGTATGCATCACATGTTTCATTTTATTTATTTTAATAATTTTAACAAATAACTAACATCATGGTGTATACATTTTCTTCTCAAATAAACAGTTCCATGTTTGCATAACATGACATGTATATGTACGTTTTGAAATTTACCTTATATGGGTTATAATATCTTCTCATCTATTTCAATAAAATATATTGGTATTCATCCAATTATCTTAAATAGAGGGGTGATCCTATATAAGAAATAATTTCTTATATGTGTTGGTGATATTGATTCAACCATGAGAGGGGGATGTGTTTCTAAGTTACATATAAATCTACAAGGCTAGTAAATTTATCTTCAATGGAATTGATTCAACTAAGGTCATCATATGATCATATTCACTATCATCACGAAAATTTATTATATCACTATGATCCAAAAATTCATTAGGGATTAATGTTTATCCATGTGTTTCATCGTTCATTAAAAATTCATTATGATGTCCTAAATATTCAGTTTCATCATTTGACTATGTATTTTATTCTCTAATCTCACTTGAAGATTTTTTTAATTTAATTTATTGAATGGGACATATTATTTTTAATATAAATTTTTTTACTATAGAAGAAGTACCTTGACCTCTATTAGAACCTCTTTCAATTTCTCTCCTAAGTGTTTGTATTTTTCCTTATTTTTCTCTTTGAGATTCAAGTTTTTCATTTGTTTATTCTTTAATTCATCTTTAAATGTGAATGTTGAACCTCATCGTCGATATTTATGCTTTGTAATAAAATGAGGATCAAAATTTTAACAAAATTATCAATTTTGATGTTTGAGATATGAAAAAATGGAGAATTCAAATGATTTCATGTGTAGAGACAATTTAGAACATGTAAAGGGTGATTTTTCTACCAAAATGGTGAAGGAAATATGATTTTATTAATTATTAATAGTTATAAAAAAGGCATATGTAGTTTATAAAAACACACATGTCCTTGTAGATGTATTTTTAAATAAGGTAGGTGAATGAAAAAAAAGTAAATGCACATACCATTGTAAAAGGGCACATACCGTTTACATTTTTTTAATTTTTAAAAATGATTTTCTCTCATAAACAAGCATGGATATTGGCTTGGCGATCCGAACCTCAATTTCAGACCTACATTTGATCAACCAAGAAGAGCTTTGGAGAATTTTGAGAATTTATCATCCTTCTTAGGTGCAAAATATTCATCAACTTTGTGTATTTAGAAAAAAACATTATATGGGTTCATAGAGGGGATAATCTAGTTTTTGAAAATCTAATGTTTTATAGATGAAATTATTATTTTCAATTAGTGCTTAATTTCTACATATTGTAGCTCATTTTCATTGATTCATTAGTATTACTGATAGTTTAATAAATTTTTGATGATCAACTAACAGATTAAAACATTTATATCTTAACAATATACTTATTATTGGTGTAACAACCCAAAAATCATAAACACGAACAACACAGTAAAAGATAGGATAAATTTTTTTTGACTTCACATGCTCGATACATAACATGACGCAACATGTCATCACCAAGGATACAACTAACACTGTGAACAACTTGATACAAGGATGGCCCTAACGGCAGCACAAACAACGTTCACACCTTTCAAGGAAAATTTACTTTTTTTTTTTTGATCCGAACAACATAGAATCCCAACCACATGACACTCTCACAGCTAGGGCAAGCCATACTAAGAAATGATTGGAGGTTATTTATTTTGATAAGACACCCTTTAACTCATGACTTAAGTTTTCAAAAGGATTCAATATATGATTCACACAACTCATCTTACCAACTGAGTTATGTTCTTATACACTATAGAGTAGTTCACTTAAACTCTTCTCCTTTATAACCATTATTTGTTTTATATATTTAATTGATAAAGATAGTAATTTAATTCCTTAAGGCCATCTATTCACACTTACGTTACTAGAACTCGTTCATGCCCTTATGACAACATCAGTTCACGTTCAACAACTTAAGAGAAAATTACAATGTACCTTGGATACAGTTAAAGGAAGAAGGTTAATTGAGTTCATCTTTGAGACATCATTAGTTCTTACTGAGGTTTAATTGGAGCTTGAGGTTTTATACGTAATTATTAACGCTCTTACTTAGGCTTCACCGAAAGAGCTTATACAAGAGGAAGCTACTTAATTTTAAATAGGCTGAGAGGTAAATTGAGCGGTTTCTAAAGTTTCTTCTCTTACTTGTTGAATCGTATTAGAAACTAACCATTGTTTTCCTTTAAGCTTGTTTTAATCGTTCACCAAAAGAGTAGTGTTTACTAGTTCAGTTAGGGATAGCACGTCATATAAAATCACTTTGCAAGGATAGTCTCACTCTTGATTACTTAAGGCATTGTTTGTTTTCAAGGGGATCTAAGCCACAACATATTTCTTTGAATAAAACTTTTAGGTAACTTCTGTAAGGAAAATCCACCGTATTAAAACTTACATATAACACATCAATACAAAGTCTTAGAAAGATTTAAATTAACACTTAATTCTCAAGATCAATGTTTTACAATGCTTATGCTAGTAAAAAGATTGAATAATATTTCTCACTAAAGAAGAGTTACCAGCCAAATTACAAAAAAAAAAAGACAAAACAACTTCTTCACAAATTTTCCGAACAATTCGAGGAAAGAGGTCATATAAACTCTTTGCAAGCAATGTTACACAACTTACAACACATAGAACACTTTTACAAAGAACTTCATAAGTTGCAATGATGAAACCTTTACAACTCTTTCCTTTAATCTACTCGCATAATCCATCTGCACAAAGACTAGCTAGAATCAGTTCGCGAGAACTGAGCATGTTAAGGCTACACATTGCAACAGTAAGCTAACATTTAACAATATCAAGAAAGGAATGTTCTAATTCAAAAATGGATTAAAGCACAACCCACAACTCCAAAAATTATTCGCAGGAGAGAGAAATCTAAACCAACCAACAAGGAGAAAGGCAAAATACTAGTAAGAACAAAATCACCTAAAACAAGGCAAGACCTTATGGGTTAGGAACAAGAAGCTCATGAGTGTTGATATTTCCTTCATGTATTCCTATGGAATACGTGATTGGAATCTAATACTCATTCCATTCATCTAAAGAGGTCCAAGAGAAGACAAAACATACTAATTATGATCGTAGGCGCGAGACAAAACAACGTTCTCCAATTATCTCAGGGGAAGGCTTCACAGTAATAGGGGGTTCGATGCCCTTAGAAGAAAACAACTATAGTTTCAGCTTTAACGAAGGAGTTTACCACTACTTCCATATAGGATTTCTTAAATGTAGTACTAGTTAACAAAACAAATCCACTCATCCAAAAGCGTACAAATGAGGCACAAAAGTGCAATTATTCTACCAACAAACCTTATCCTAATCGTCAACTTCTCTACATAATATAAGGGAAGGCTAAACCCAGAGTCGTTAATAATTTTTATATATGTCTGACAATGTCAATAAGTATTTTAAGATAAAAAAAAATAGAAATCGATTTCCTTAACAAAGCCACAAAATGGGACTTTTAGTAACCAAGTTTGAAGTATAAGATATTCGAGTTCGAAAACAAAGGGGTTCGATACACGGTGGGGTAATACACCAATGATTCCCCAGACTCAAAAGACCCTACAATGAGTGCAAGCAAAAAAATAAGAACCAACACACATACCCATCAGGAAGGTTACGCAGTGCAGTCAGGCCTAGAAGTTCTATGAGCTCCTTGCCAAAGGTATACAAGATGGAAATTTTACCCGATCCATGTGGGCTTATCAAGAAAAAGTCTAGCAAATATCAAACAGATAAATTTAACAGCCACCTATTATATTATCACTGAAATCAACTGTCATCTAATAGGAAACAAGTTCACGAGACCAATACCATGGATTCACCTACAAATTTTGTTTCAGTCTAGCTATTAATAGCTTGCTTGCCACCCTTAATAAAAATTGTAGAGATTTCATTCAATAAAAACATATAATGTTTCCCCCTTACTTTAAACAAATAAGAGTTCGAACCAAGGAAGTAGGTATAGTAATTCCCTCAACACGTAGAGGCCAAAATAGATGTTAGGTTATTCATCCTCTAGAACTGGGTACAACAGTCAACCATGTACAGTTCCTTAAACAAAACCCTAATGCCATTTCTAATTAAACAAAAAGTAAGGAATTCCCACAGGGTTAAACAAGTTTTAGAACACAACGTCACTATTAATGTCCCTTCTAGCAAAACAGGAGAGACCTAAACAGGAAATATGTATTTATTCAACCAAATAGAGATATGAAGGCTTAACCTTCCATATAGTAAGCCTTCAATTATAAATACCATCACAGAATTCTTTTAAAAGAGAGTCATATAAGCAAACGAAACTCTATAATGTTTCCTTCCCTAGGAACTAGATTGCATCACTCAAAATTGTAGTAGCCCATTTAGAAAAATATAAATAGAGTAAGCTATAAGAGAGGAAAAAAACATTCCAAGAAAAACCAGTGAAATTGGAACGAGATTTAAAGGAACAGCCAACACATTCAGGCAGCGATTTAAACAATCACGAAAAACATTTTGTCTAGGTGCCATTCAAGGGAAAGAAATATTCATTTCAAGATACTGAAAGAAGGTAGAAAATTATTACAAGGAGTATAGATAACATGCCTATTTTAAATGCTATATCTCATGGCCACGTACGTGTAGTCACCTTCTCCCAGCATTCCCAAAATTATTTCTCTACCAAAAACACCAAAACTACGCAACTTCTCACCCACTCAAGGTGTCCCAAATACCACGCAAAAGAAATAATAACCATTCTGGTAAACTTGCATAGACAAGATTCTATTGAGATCCAAAGGGAAGTTCAACTTGTTGACAAAATTTCTTGATATGTGGTCTCCATGTATCGGTTAGTGGTGTTAGTGGCGTATTTGTTGGGATAATACGCCATCAGATCTCTCCTTCCACATTCAACTTCATTGTTCGATGTCCCTCCATTAAATCTCGTTTGAACTTCCAAGTAATGGTTTTTCCATACATATATGTAGAAAAAAACACCCCTCCTTTTGATGTGAAAGGTCTTACAGACTCTTCTCTTCCTCCTTGTGCGATAGCTCTAAAAGCCTTGTAAGCTTTGCCTCTGGACCATGTGTTTGGGTTCCATGTTTTGAATTGATGTGGTTTATGGCTAAACATGGGAATTAGCAGTTTGAATTGTCATACAGAGTCCATTCAAAACTTCCCTCTGTATTGTTGACGGCAGAATGATCAAAAAGCCAGTTGGTGAGCGTGAGTGCATGGGATTTTTTTTTTTGCCCAAACACTTGAACTCTGCAATGCATAACTTTTCTACTTTCACCCAACCTTAAACTCTGCAGTTTTCTACTTTGAAGGTGGCCTCATAGCTTCTCTCTATTGTAACAATAACCTTCAGGATTTGGTGATGACGAAGCCAAGGAAACCGCATGCATATGAGATCTATACTCAGGCGACACTGTCAAAGTAATCTTTGCAGGAAAGTACCATTCGTCTTTAAGATTGCTTCGAATTGGATTAATAGAATTCAATTGAAATGACTTGGCACCTGAGATTATCGATGCTGAACTCAACATCTATCTGATCTGTGTTGAATATGTTCTGATGGTGGAACTGAATCTCGCAGTGTAGTAGCTAGATGACTCAGAGCATATTCCAGATCAGCGTCCTTCATCTCGTTTGACGGCACCCACAATTCAATTGACAGCCGTGGGAAATAGGTGTTGACGGTCCATAATCCATCAAGCTTCAGAACCGTAAGACACTTCAAAGGGACATATCCACTCAAGCTTCCATCGTTATAGTAGCCAAATTTTAGTGAACTCCGCCGCAAGACGGATTTCAGCAAACAATCTGTCGCATGTGGCCCAATGACTGCTAGTGTTTCCTTTGCTGTATAATGCAAAAGCCAACTTCATGCAAATTGCCAGATGTTTCCTTTGTTGTTTGCTCAGACTTCTGTAATGCAAGATGACATGTGCTGGGTTGATTAATTTTGGCATGGAGAAGAGAATAAGATGCTAGCAGCAAAGACTGAGTTAAATGCTTGGACACTTGTATGTTTCCGATTCAATTGTGCCTAACCCCATGTACCGCATCGGTGGAACTCCCAAATTCCATGAAGGTGACTCTGAGGAATGCATAAATTCTGACTTGAAGAAGAGAGGAAACAAATTCTGCTAAATCACCTCTTCACTACAGTCTCCAAAACTTGTATGCTCCTAATTTAGCAAGGCACTCATTAGCCCACCAAAGGCCCAGAAGAACTTCCCCATTTGCAATGATAATCGTGCATCGAGGGATAGCCTCTTTCCATCTATCATAGGTAGATTAATTGATTCGGTACTTCCTGCATACTTCTAGAGATGGCAGATCCGACCATACACATCTGGAAACTTATCTCAAGCCATGTGATATTACAGCAGGAATCCTAACGCACCTCACAGCACCCAAGGAAAGAATAAATTCGACCCAAACAGGCGAGGGTAGGATATCGAGGGCAAGATATCAGGGGAAAGCACAGCCAAGCAAAGTCCCTTCACCACACAACTCACGCGGCCAGTAACAAAGCCAAAGCATGGTAACAGATAAACACAGGGAATATCAAAAATAAAATCTGATTTGAAAGCTAAGCGACCAGCGTCAGAGAAAAAATAATTGCAGGCTTATAGCAGGTAAAAAGGAGTACCAAAAAGTCTTGCGCAATCCCCAACAATCTACGTAGCTAGCAAGAAGAAGATCTGGAAAAAGATTTGTTAAAACAACTCAAATTAAAATATGTGGCCCACTTCCAAAAAGGGAAGAGATAATTCTTACTCACAGCACGTGGGATAAACCAAGCAGAAATGAAATAATTAAAGAAGTAGGTGGCCTTCATTCTCCACAAAATGTGCCCAACACTCATCCTCCCATATGCATTGAATAAAAGGATCCAAAAGAGATGAAGGTGAAGAAAATCAGGACTCCACCGACTCCCATCTCCCTCATGCAAGGGAGAAACATTAAATACCATAATTGGTTGCAGTTTCGGTGGTTGGGAGGAGTCCAAACACCATTTAAAAACCATCTCCAATCCATGGTGCCACCACAAATCATACTCTTCCTCATTTGCGCAATGAGGCTCGACCAGCGGAAGCGACAAGCAAAACAACAGGATATTTAATGATAACAAACGATGATATCGATAACAATCGATATAAAGAAAATAATAATAAAATACAATCGTTGATCGATAATACAATCATTATGTCATTATTATTATTATTATTATTATCATCATTACTAGTAACCAATAGTTAAACTCGACAAGGCTGAAACACTAACGTTTCAAAGGGAATGCAACAACGTTCAATCTCTAAGAAGCACGGTCGTCGCAGAAGAAAAGGAGCAACGATGAACAGGGCATTACATTCTCCTCCCCTTAAGAAAGCATCGTCCTCGATGCGACATTACACAGAAAAAAAAAAGGAAAAAGAAAAAAAAAAGGGACGCACCAAGGAATAGGTAAAGAAGCATACACACCCTATGGTTTAAAATTTTAGTTGATTAAAGTACATTCACAAAGTAGCCTTAGGAACATTTGGTAGAAATTTTAACTTTCAAGGTTCTGTGAAGATTGGCAGTTTCTTCTTATTTATTATTTTCATTAGTCTCTTTCCATTAACATTATTCTTAGTTTAATTTCTTTTAAAAAAAAATCATCATTGAAGAGTTTTGATTCATTCCTTATTGTGGGTGCCCAACATGAACTGCTAACACAACACCCTATCAGGTTCAAAAAGGACACTACAGATTCACAAGCACACAAGTATATTCTTCATGACTGTATTACACCACAAAAGGTTACTCAAATACGGAAAAGAATAGGCACAGTCCACATAACATAGTACTCGTCACACCTCAATGACTGACATACAAAATACTAAACCAAAAGAGTACTACAATCCACTAGACATTTCCTCAATTTGCATCAATGAAAAACTCACATAACACCAAACCATGCCACAGGTACATAGTGTTCACAAGGGAAACAATGACATATTCACAACATCACAACACAACATCCATCTGACATGAGTAACACATACATCAAAATACCACTACCAAAACATCACAATAACTCAACATATATCCGGAAACATCAACCATACACACTTAAACTCTTATGACTCCCTCAAGTCTGTTATGCCTCCCTCAAACTCTTATGCCTCCCTCAAAGCTGTCTTATGCCTCCCTCAAACTCTTATGCCTCCCTCAAGTCTCTTATGCCTCCCTCAAACTCTTATGCCTCCCTCAAGTCTCTTATGCCTCCCTCAAGTCTCTTATGCCTCCTTCAAACTCTTATGCCTCCCTCAAGGAGGCTGGTTGACCCTATGGTCCAAGACACATAGAGTTCGAACACTCCTAACCCAAGTGACATAATAACGCATGGTTCAACAACCCGCTAGTTATCTGTACTCCTTGGGGCGTACCCCTATACAACAAAGCGGGTCCATAGGTCTAACCATTTCATGGTGCATCCCATGACCCTATTCCACACATCACGACATTAGAACCAGCACAACAATCCAATCAAAGTGCCAAGTGGAAAAGTACAAGCCTTGGGCAAGGTGGTAAAAATTCCAAATTTAAAAGAAGACCCAAAATCAAGCAAAAATAAATGGCCAAATAGCCATAGTTAGTATCAAAATCCCCATGTTAGTGCCACAAACCAAGGAAATGCCCAAAATTGTAAAGCATTGCAATCAAGAAAAGTTGTTGGTCCTTACAAAATAAAGTAAAAATCTCAATTTACGAATAAAATCAACTTATAATAATGTCACATTACGATAACTTTGTGGCCTTATCTGGCCACCAAGGGGTACTCAACGAGTTGCTAGCACTCGGAACATCGAGCCTTAGCTCGTAAAATACATATCAATAATACAACTGTCATCACCTCTATCTGAATCATCCCGCCACCACTTCGACAAGGGTAAACATAGTCAAAATAACATAGGTTGAATCTATATGACAACCATATCAGGAGAGAGAAATAAAGTACAAGTCACCATGTACTGAGCCTAAGGTGTCCGTGAAACACAATATGCATGACACCCGTTGAGCAAGTGCCACACATACCAAACAAACAAAAGTGGGTTTTCAGTCTATGTAAGGCTCCACTTCCTATCTCGTACTTGGCCTCGAGTGACTAGTCAACGGTACACAATTTCTCACTCCATACATACACAGTTTACCGATTTCCCTCAGGGTCGGTTAGTGTAAGGCTCACAACATAACATATAACTACATTACTAACACCATGGTGGTACACACATAGCTACCATAACGTCTCACGTATGGTATGTATATAGGGTAGATCACAATCATACATCCTCAGGGCGTAATACATCACTTTACCACATTCTGCACCCAAAGTGCAATCACTACACAATAGGGTTCATAGGCTCACTGTATGCCCCTATATCACAACATGAATCATTACATATTTGCACAAATCATACATACGATGAACATAGTACATCACAACATAACAACCATTGCTACATAACAAGGGGATACACACATTTCCTCAAAACATGTTAAAACATCATGATACAACTCAATTTCGCTTAACATCAATTTAGTCATACAACACATTGATACACTTACATATCACAATATGTCACAATGTTCCAACACTATGTCATCCACATTATAATTCTTTCTCACACATCACAAACAATAATTCACACGTGAACTCTTCATAGAATCCACAAGAAGGAGAGAGAATACTCCCATCCCCAACATATCAACATGATCACAAACACGCACAAAGTGGCATACACATCATGTGCGTTCACAATAACACAATTACGACATGGATCACATCACGCTTAAAGCACATTAATCTTCCAATATAAATCATCATCATGCAATACCATCATCTCCATGAACACAACATCATGTAACATCATCCATACAACACCAATCCGGCCCATAGGTTCGAGAGTATGAACCTATGCTCTGATACCAAGTGTAACGACCCAAAAATCACACACACGAACAACACAGTAAAAGACAGGATAATTTTTTTTTGACTTCACATGCTTGATACATAACATGACGCAACATGTCATCACCAAGGATACAACTAACACTGTGAACAACTTGATACAAGGATGGCCCTAATGGCAGCACAGAAACGTTCACACCTTTCAAGGACAATTTACTTTTTTTTTTTTGACCGAACAACATAGAATCCCAACCACATGACACTCTCACAGCTAGGGCAAGCCATAGTAAGAAATGGTTGGAGGTTATTTATTTTGATAAGACACCCTTTAACTCATGACTTAAGTTTTCAAGAAGGATTCAATATATGATTCGCACAATTCATCTTACCAACTGAGTTATGTTCTTTATACACTATAGAGTAGTTCACTTAAACTCTTCTCCTTTATAACCATTATTTGTTTTATATATTTATTTGATAAAGATAGTAATTTAATTCCTTAAGGCCATCTATTCACACTTACATTACTAGAACTCGTTCATGCCCTTATGACAACATCGGTTCACGTTCAACAACTTAAGAGAAAATTACAATGTACCTTGGATACAGTTAAAGGAAGAAGGTCAATTGAGTTCATCCTTGAGACATCATTAGTTCTTACTGAGGTTTAATTGGAGCTTGAGGTTTTATACGTAATTATTAAAGCTCTTACTTAGGCTTCACCGAAAGAGCTTATCAAGAGGAAGCTACTTATTTTTAAATAGGCTGAGAGGTAAATTGAGTGGTTTCTAAATTTTCTTCTCTTACTTGTTAAATCTTATTAGAAACTAACCATTGTTTTCCTTTAAGCTTGTTTTAAGCGTTCACCAAAAGAGTAGTGTTTACTAGTTCAGTTAGGGATAACACGTCATATAAAATCACTTTGCAAGGATAGTCTCACTCTTGATTACTTAAGGCATTGTTTGTTTTCAAGGGGATCTAAACCACAACATATTTCTTTGAATAAAACTTTTAGGTAACTTCTGTAAGGAAAAGCCACCCCATTAAAACTTACATATAACACATCAATACAAAGTCTTAGAAAGATTTAAATTAACACTTAATTCTCAAGATCAAAGTTTTACAATGCTTATGCCAGTGAAAAGATTGAATAATATTTCTCACTAAAAAGAGTTACCAGCCAAATACAAACAAAGAAAAAAGACAAAACAACTTCTTCACGAATTTTCCGAACAATTCTAGGAAAGAGGTCATATAAACTCTTTGCAAGCAATGTTACACAACTTACAACACATAGAATACTTTTACAAAGAACTTCATAAGTTGCACTGATGAAACCTTTACAACTCTTTCCTTTATTCTACTCAAATAATCTATCTGCACAAATACTAGCTAAAATTAGTTCGCGAGAACTGAGCATGTTAAGGCTACACATTGCAACAGTAAGCTAACATTTAACAATATCAAGAAAGGGATGTTCTAATTCAGAAATGGATTTAAAGCCCAACCCACAAATCCAAAAAATTATTCGCATGAGAGAGAAATCTAAACCAACCAATAAGGAGAAAGTCAAAATATCAGTAAGAACAAAATCACCTAAAACAAGGCAAGGACCCTATGCGTTAGGAATAAGAAGGTCAAGAGTGTTGATATATTTCCTTCATGTAGTCCTATAGATTATGTGATTGGAATCTAGTACCCAATCCATCCATCTAAAGAGGTCCAAGAGAAGACAAAATATACTAATTATTATCGCAGGTGTGAAGACAAAATGACGTTATCCAATTCTCTCAGGGGGAAGGCTTCATAGTAATAAAGGTTTGACCGCCCTTAAAATACAAAATAACTATAGTTTCAGCTTTAACCAAGGTGTTTTTTACCACTACCTTCTTATAGGATTTCTTAAACATATGTACTAGTTAACAAAACAAAACCACTCATCCAAAACCTTACAAAGGAGGCACAAAAAGTGCCATTATTCTACCAACAAACCTTATCCTAAACGTCAACTTCTCCACATAATATAAGGGGAGGCTAAACCCAAAATTCGTTAATAATCTTAATATATTATCCGATAATGTCAAAAAGTATTTTAAGATAAAAAAAGATAAAGAAACTGATTTCCTTAGCAAAGCCACAAAATGGGACCTTGTAGTGACCAAGCTTGAAGTATAAGATATTCGAGATCAAAAACAAAGGGGTTCGATACGCGGTGGGTAATACACCGAGTGATGCCCCAGACTCAAAAGACCCTACCACGAGTGCAAGAAAAAAAATAAGAACCAACACACATATCCATCAGGAAGGTTACACAGTGTAATCAGGTCTAGAAGTTCTATGAGCTCCTTGCCAATGGTATAGAAGATGGAAATTTTACCTGATCCATGTGGGCTTATCAAGGACATGTCTAGCAAATATCAAACAGATGAATATAATAATCACCTATTATATTATCACTGTAATCAGCTGTCATCTAACAGGAAACAAGTTCACGAGTCCAATACCATGGATTCACCTACAAATTTTGTTTCGGTCCAGCTATTAATAGCTTGCTTGCGACCATTAATAAAAATTTGTAGAGATTTCATTCCATAAAACTTACAATGTTTCCCCCTTACTTTAATCAAACGAGAGTTTGAACCAGGTAGTAGGTATAGTAATTTTCTCAACACGTAGAGGCCAAAATAGATGTCAGGTTATTCATCCTCTAGAACTGGGTACAAAAGTCAACCATGTACAGTTCTAAAGCAAAACCCTAATGTCATATTCTAATTAAACAAAAAGTAAGGAATGCCCACAGGCTTAAACAAGTTTTAGAACCCAATGTCACTATTAATGTACCTTTAGCTAAATAGGAGAGCCCTAAACAGGAAATACGTATTCATTAAAGAAAATAGAGATATGAAGGCTTAACCTTCCATATAGTAAGCCTTCAATTACAAAATACCATCACAAAATTCTTTTAAAAGAGAGTCATATAAGCAAACAAAACTCTATAATGTTTCCTTCCCTATGAACTAGACTGCATCACTCAATATTGCAGTAGCCCATTTAGACAAATATGAAATAGAGTAAGCTATAAGAGAGGAAAAGAACATTCCAAGCAAAACAAGTGAACTAGGAACGATATTTAAAGGAACAACCAACACAATCAGGAAGTGATATAAACAACCACGAAAACATTTAGTCTAGGTGCCATTCAAGAGGAAAGAAAATTCATTTCAAGATACTGAAAGAAGGTAGAAAACTACTACAAAGAGTATAGTTAACATGCCTGATTAGAATTCTTCCAATCCAACAAGCACATCGACTAGGGCTCGGGCAACACCAACACAATCTGCACAACTTCTCTTCCTTAGCCTGCTGAAGGTCCAACTCTGTTAATGGCCATGCCTGGCATAGGAAAGGGGTGATTGAAACATGCCTTCTTAGAATCCTCGGGAGCAATTTCGGGAAAATAGAAGCACTCTGCTATGAATAGCATCACAACAACCATAGAAACCCACATAACCATCATCATGACTGCCATATCCAAAGAAGATCTGTACCTGTTTCTATAGCTATAGACCCTCTTTTCCTTTTTCCCACAAACCCAACTATATTCTCCACCCAATCCTCACGCAGCTAGCCAATAAATGGTGTGAGCAGGTCACCAAAAGAAACAAAACCAGGGCATACATCTAATAAGCAAATGTAGTAGCAAATTTCCAGCCATAAAAATTCTCAACTGCCATATTGATAAAAAATGCTGCAAACCCTGTACCAATACCAAAGAGTAATGCAAAGAACCACTTGACAGACACAAAGTATCCAACGTATAACTTTCCTCTTTGAGCCTGGTTTAAAACGCCACCTCAACATGCATCTGATTGCTTCTGATTTGGACCTCCTAACCTTGGTGCTCTCATATTAGGAGCAGCCTTGGTCTGAGATGAAGCAAAAGAAGATGGCTTTAATAACCCAAAAAATATCTCTTGGAACAGACTCCATATCCAAAAAAAACATTCCCTAGACTTAGCATCCTCGATTAAGGCTGACCAGTCACTAGATTGCTTCAATGCAGCTACTTTGAATTACAATAATAATAGAAACCTGATTTTAGAATGGGTATTACAAATTAATAGTAACCACAAGAACCCAAAATACAGGTTACATTTATTCATACAAAATAGTAGAACACAAAAATTTCCAACAATACATTAATCCATCGTCAAGTAGCCACACACAGCAATAATATCTTCAAACAGATATACAATACCTGGAACTATTTCACCCAATACTATAGATCTACCCAGATTATAATGCAAAAGATTATTCATGCAAATACTAGATGAAATAAGTTGTTGGGAGATAGATATGGTTATTCATGTGGTGAATAACAGCTACAAAGCCAACCCCATGATTTGAAGCTCAGACACAAGACATAATGATTACATCACGCTCCTGGCTCTAAAAGGCATCTACCGTAATGATAAAGAAACCTTTTCCTTCATCAGATTTGAGGACAACATCAAGCTCTCATTGCAAACATTTCAGCTGTAGCTTGTAAGGTGTGATAATTCCATAGAAACCTTTATGCCTGCCAACTTAGTGACTCGTTGAAGAAGCTCACATAATTGCAAAGCAAAATGTGCTTCAGGAATATTCTGATCTGAAACAGATCCGCCTCCATGAGATCCTCTTCCATGAACTACATCGTAAAGCAAGTAAGATCTCAATAGAGAATCTTGTAAATAAATTCCATCAGGTCTGCTGGCAACACTCTCACTATCACATAGTCGATCTTGAAAAAAATATCTTGAAGGAGAAACTCGAATTTGAGGATGCATTCGACACTGAACAGAAAACAACATAGCAACAAATGTGCATTTTGCATACCGTTGCACCGTTCAACACACGCCTGCTACACTAGCTGGTTTCCACGCCCCTCCTCCATAAGGAACTAGTCTCCACCTAATCGAGGGCATTGAGGATGTCGATGCCTAAAATGGAAAAGTAGGCGAGAGTGAGACGTTTAGTGTCCTGCTCCTGATACTCGCTCAGTAGACCATCCAACACTATCACAAAGGTTATCATGTGCAAATCTCTGTTAAATGAATCCATCGCATTGGCCTTTGTTTTTGTTGTTTTTTGTTTTCTTCAAATTTGAGTGAATACTTAGAGAAGACATTCTATTCCTTCTCCACACAAACTCACGCGTCCAGGATAGAGAAGGGGCATGCAGACCATGGAAGTCAGCAAAAGATTTGCAAATCAAAATTTTAATAAATGCAGGGAAGTGCGGCCACCTACAAGGGAGATTTCAACATGCCAAGCAGGAAATTACAGGTTCATTTAAGAAGTGACAAGAGATGTCACCCATCCGCCAGCTAACCATAGCATAAATTTTATTTTATTTTATTTTTGGAGCCCCAGGTACAAAGGCGCCACCATAACCTTTGGTAGGTGTAAAGAAAAGACACCACAAGGTGTAAATTTCATGCCAAATGGGATGTTTGGAACAGCCTATGGGCATCCATCAAAACCATAATGGAGACGGGATTTTCATCATATGATGTATTCGCAAGTGTCCTGGTGAACATGTATGTAAATTTTGGAAGTATACACATGACACGCAAAAGGACAAGGACGTAACAGCGAAATTTGATGCCGAACAGGGCATTACAACTGGATACTATTTTTTTTAATTATGAATTCAAAATCAAAAAAAGTGTATACTTATGTTTTCATTTTCCCTACTTTCTGGACTTCTAAAAAATCATTTAAAATTCTAATATTAATTGAAAAATATGAAAAAATGTTCTCAACAATATTCAAATTTTTTGAATTATTTTATGAAATTTCATTTAAAAATTCATTCATTTTATCCAAATAAGTGTGTCCAACCACATGTATGTTTATTATGTTTTCACAAAAATTTACTATGTCAGTGTTAGAAATGAGTAAATATCACATACCTATCTCATCTGGGTATTGTAAAAAATTATATATTTAGAAACTATATTCATTGCACAAAATATTATCTTCTTAAATAACCAAAAAATTATGTGATTAAGTACCTCTAAAAGTATCTCCAAGTTCATGTATCACTATTTTTAATAAAAAAGGTGGCCACTTATCCCCTCTTTGACTCCCATTATACTACATTTACCTAAGAAATTTTCCTCCATTAGATCTCTGAAGGGATTAATTGACATTTTGCATGGTCTTCTAAAATCCATTTCTAAGATTTGGAATGTAAGAGAATTTATCATCCATATAAATTCAATTATAAGGTATCATTATAACATTAAGGTTTTAAAGAACTTTAGATTGATGTTACCTCGGTTGAGGATTTTCAAATGTGAAAATAAGATAGTATTACCTCTTATCCTAATTGATGTCATATTCTAGAGTGACATGAGAAAGTTAGCTAATATTGTACTCAAGTGAAGGTTCTAGGGTGCTGAGGAAGATACTATAAATATTTCCATTAGAAAAGATATGTTTATTTATGTTACAAAGAGTCTTCCGCTGTTTGATGAATGATTGGACACTTTTATTGTCACCCTGTTTAAAATTGATATATATGTTCAAATTTTTATTATGTAGATCTTGAGAATATAATTTTTTAAGTAGTAGATTTACTAATCTCTCAACTTTAAAAATGAATCTCGATGCAAGAGTATTGTACCAATCTAGAGTGGATCTTGCGAGGGTTCTAACTAAGAGCTTAGTAGTGGCATAAGATGTATATTTGATATAGTATATGTAAACATGTCCAAATTATTATATGTGAGGTTTTTGGTTAAGATACTCATCATAAGTAAGGTAAGGGTGATACATATGATATCCATAACAATTATATAAGGAGCCAAATGTTCCCTATGAATAGTTAGGAGAATATTTTTGGATATGGGAGGTTGAGATGTTGGATTACATTTGGAATATATTAGAGGATGTGGGGAAGGAAAATGATTAGGAATAAACCACTTAATTTATTGAGGTCTATTATGTACTTGATAAAGGTTTGCATTCATTTGAAGAAATTGGTTGTTAACACTAGCTTATTGTCAACTCATTTGTTAATGAGTTGAAAAATAAGCTGAGTTGGATCATTAGAAGGAAGACAAGTTGAGATGGATCAAATGAAGGTTTTTTATGTGGAAGGAGTGTAAATAATATTTGAAATAATCTCTAAATTAATCTAGTGATAATCCAATCTTTCCCATAATAAGAAGTAATTAAATAAGTATACTTGTACGTGAGATTGATGAAAAAATAGGTACAATATAACTCCATATAATGAATCTAAATCCTTTGGGTCTATATATTTCAATTCCTAAAAATAAATTCAAAGATAAATACATTGTAAACATTTCAACCACTTGGGAAAATTCTCCCCACTTTGCATTAAAACAATTAAACAATAAACACAACTAATATAACCATTATAATAAGACTTGTCTCAATTTTCATGAAAATTAAAAGAATAATAATAAATCCTACAATTCCTAAGTGAAATAAAATCAATTAAAGAAGAATAAAAATAGACTGAAGATGACAAATATCATCCACTAGAATATATGGTCAGCATGCATGAAACTAAACTTAGTTTAAGCAACACATGCACATTTATCATGCATCATAGTGAACGTAGACACTCCAAACTATTTTAATAATATAAATAGATTGAGATAATAATAAATTTATTTATCTAAACATATAAATGGAACCATAACTCTTAGGTATGAATGGATAATTACTTAAATGCGATTAAGTACACATCTAATGAACTACACTCTAACCGAAACTACCAATCTAAAAATTAAATTGTTAAAATAGAATTTTACAGAACCAAAAAATAATGAACATTCAAAATGATTTTTTTTTTAAGTAACCAATCAATTCCCATATTGACATCATACTCCTCATTCCCGCTTTTGATTCAAATATCATAAATGTATATCATTTCCTTGAGTCTTTGATGAACTTGATGTAACAAATCCTTCGTGAAAATATTAGCAAGATAATATTCACTTCTGAAATACTTGATAAATTGATTACCATTGACCAAGTCTATTATAAAATGATGCTTTATTTCTATATGTTTGGTTATAGCATGGAAAACTAGATTCTTGGACAATTGTATTGCCCTATTGTTATCATAAATATATGTGTAGGATCATGTTGAGCCTTTTTAAAATCAAATAAGAGTATTATAAATCACCTACCTTTTTTGCAAGAAGACATAATATATTTATATTCAACTTTAGTAAATGATAAATCAACTATATCTTACTTATTAGATGAACAAGAAACCAACCCACTTCCCAATGTGAAACAATAACTTGATGTAGAATTATTGTCATCAAGAGAACCTCCCCAATATAAATATGTGTATACAATCTAACATAAATAAATTTATGGTATCAAATTAATACCATGATTATAAGTACATCTTACATATCTTAAAATATTTTCACTTATTGTGAATGCTTCGGTAATGGATTTCCCATAAAATTAGAAACTAGTGAAACCCAATAACTCTTAAATTTGTTCTTGTAGTCCCACTAAATATTTTGGTAGAAAGTTTCACCTAAGAAATATTACTATTTTTTTATATTTAAAAAAATAAGTACATACATATATAAAGGATAAGTATCTCCTATAATCAAGGAGATTTATTCAACTACTCACTCTAGAAATCCTATTATACATGTGTGGTTATAACTGCCACTATTCTCTCTTGTGTAAATATTGTATGATTTATATAATAGCAAATCATTTACATAGATATTATAACAAAAATATTTAACTAACCAATATAAATATATGATTCAAAAATTTGAGCACTAACATGATAATTCATTATATTCCCCCATAGTGTGAACAAGGGTAGTAATCACACCATTGGTACTAGAAACAAAAATGTGTGTTCTTATAGGATACAAGATTTAGGTGTGTAATTTTTCTGTTTTGGATATGTGTTGTTCATGATAACCTACGTATGAAAGATCAAAAATTTCTTATTTCACTTATAGTGAATGATCTTTCATTAGCCAACCATAATTCTGTCGATTCACCTACATATGAGACCAAAAATTTCCCACTTTCAATTCTAGTGAGTGTTGAGTTTATCACTAGATGATTGACATAGAGGTATGATAGATAGAAGCTCAATAGAGTTAGATGATATCCTATTCATTTTTTTGTAATATATATGAAATATTTCACATCTCTTCTTTTTAATCTCAACAAAGGATTGATTACAATGTTTAATTTTTGGACACACCATAAATTACAAACATACATAGAAAATGAAAACTTATACCACTAATGCATATTTGTGGCCATTCACTAGCTGATAACAAAAGGTCACTGATTAAAATCCTTCCTTCGATTCCTCTAACCTACATTAAGTGTAGTAGTTATTTATAATAGAAATTATTCATCACTAGAGAAAGAAATATCTTGACCATTTGGGTATTCTTTCTAGTTAATTTCTTCATCTAGTTAAACCTTTTGATATATTTTTTCATCTAGGAGATCCTATGCACTCTTATCAAAATTAAAATTTACATGTACTGATTCTTTATAATAGTAAAAATTGAATTTTTGTTTTGTAGGATTAAGATTTGACTTGTACGTGTTTTTTTTGAAGATGTACTTTCCTTGTTTTATACATACATTACCTCTTCTATTTTTAAATATTCATTTCGATCAAGTAGGGTATAAATTAATCCTTCCAAATCAATTTTCACCTTTATTAAAGTAAAAACCATACTATTAAAATTCTTGGGCATAATATTTATAAGTTTTTCTTTTTCATAATATTTTTTTACTTTATCGTTAATAAAAACTAATTGATTCATTACAGAATGCAAATTACTTATATAATCTTCCATCTTTAAACCATATAATTTTTACTTTAATTTCATATTAGAACTCTTTTCTTAAGATCCAAATAACATATTTAGTGACTCCAAAATATCCTTATAAAAATTTGTGGAGTACACGTGGTGAAGGTATGATTTTGACATACCGAGACTAATAGTTGCCAAGGATTTTTGATATTTTATGTTCCACTTGGTGCATTTGTTTTCATCTACAAGTTTAACCAAATTAGGTTTAACAACATCCTAAAAGTAATTTTCAATCAAAATTAGTTTTATTGTAATCTTCTAGGTATGAAAATATATACCTTCAAATTTCTTGATGATACTTAATTTCTCCTTGAACACCCCCATAATTTTGACCAATAATGGGTGTCGGTAGAGAGAAAAAAGTGCCAAAATCAAAAAAACGTATTGGAAAATTACATGATTATGTATGAATGTCAATGGGTGTGACATGTTGAAAGATTTTAAATAACAATTTAGAAGTTTCAAATATTTATTGCACTTGGATGTAATTTCACAGAGCCTAGAAACAATCTTTAAAGAATAGACATAAGCATGGATAAGATATGTTTTTAATGTGAAAACAATTTTTTTTTTTTATAGTAAAATCACTTTGAACAATTTTTTTACATCATTAATAATCAATGAATATTGCACAAATTTCAATTTCCAATATATAGATTTTAACATCAGTGGAGTTTTAAATCAATGATGTATAATACACAACTATGAATAGATGTAGTGGGTTTACATTGGAATAATTTACAATAATAAAACTTTCAAAAATATCTAAGATGAAACTATATAGACAACACAAGATATACATTTAACTACAACATAACATATTATACTTGGCATAAATGAAAAAGTATCTAAATGACACAAGTCATATAGGGAGTATCCTATCCAAGACATTATGGAATGTTTATAGGCTATATGGGCTATGAGCGTATCACGAAGGTGTGAATAGAAAATTGGAAAGGTTACATATGAATTTATTATTTGAATTTATCACCAAACTATATGCATGAAAAGAAAATCTGGTCATGATCATCATACATCTCATTTTCAAAAAATTACAATCCTCATAAAAAATTATGGATTTATCAGTATGATTAAAATATTGTACGCTTTGATTTGATCAAAATATATTTTAAAGATGTGTGCCATACTCTTTTGATATAATTTGGGAGGAAATATTATTATAGATTGAATTGTATTCACGATTCCCTTTACTTCAAAATTTTATGGACTTTCCATCTCCTAATTGCAATTGGATTATGAAGGAATCATATATCTTTTCAAAACCATCTTTTTGAATTTTCATCTAATTTGATTACTCTAAATTTATAATACAATTATATCCATAGTATAATCCTTCATTTCATGGGATAAAATAATATAAACCATCTGAGTGCTATTGATCCTTACTTTGTTTATCTTGGAAAGCCTTCTTTTCACCATCTTGATCAAATTGATTATTTGTTTTCAGTATCACGTGATCTTTTATGAAGTGCCTTGGTTTTTTGAAATAATGACAAATGAGGTTTTTCTTACCTTTACTTGTGAACTTAGCTTGATCTTTACCATTGATACTATTTTCCTTGGCTGTAATGTAATGTTTTGAATTATATATTTAATCTCTTGTATACATTCTCATTTTATCCTCAAGGGACAAGAGACAACCAATGAATTCATCAAAAAATGTAGTGTTCGTGTACTTACACTCCTCAAGAGTGACCACGGTGTGTAACCGTATTTTTACCAAATATCTCAACATTTTTATTCCTATAAACTTATCCCATATGATTTCTCCATAAAATATCATTCTATGAACTAAATCATTTATGTTATTGTAATATTCTCTAACTCCCTCATTAACAAAATTCTAAAATTTTACTATCTTATGTCATTATATATTTGTTCTCATATACACTTCCATGGGTTAGGGCTCTTGTAGATTCCCTCTTTACTTTTACAAAAAAAAAAAAAACATTCTCAAATTTTCAAAAATTATTTAATGGTTTGAATTTTTTCATCTATTACCTTAGTATATATTTTATATGAATTTTACAAGACATCTAATGCCTCATGGGAATTCTTACTTCTTCCAATTCTTAGATAGATGCTAGGATCTATGACACTCTAAAGATAAAAAAAAACATGTGCATATGCCTATTATTCTTCATATTCCCCCTCTTATTATCTTAAGAAAAAAATTCTAATCTATAGGCGGAGTGTATCCATAAATGACATCATCCAATAATTCCTTCCAAACAAGAATCCTTTTTACCTATTCTCTCCAGTACTCAAATTTATCACCTTTGAAGATGGGGATATTCATTGACAAGGGTCATTGTTACTTCAATTTAATTAATTTTTTTTAAATCCAAGGTTACATCTAATGGATATACATGATAGGAAAGAGAGGACTATTTAAAATAACAATCATTATTCCTAGATTTAAATTCAATAAAAATTCAATTCAAAATTATACTATGAATCTAAATTTTTTTTATGAGATTCTCAACCAAAATAAAGAACATTAAATAATTTTGAATACTAAACTCAAGATTTATTAATTCTATAATCTTTAACAGTAAAAAATTAAAATACTTGAAAAGAAACTAAACACAATGTTATTATAGGGAATACTGTAATTGTCCTTCTTGGGTGTAAGCGACCCTTGTTCTTCACTTATATTTGGCTCTTAAACATTTACCTAATAACCACTAACACCAATATACAACAAATATAATTGTAAAAAATTATCAATATTTTTTACAAAAATATAAAGATGATGATCTCCTACCTTGAGTTATGATGACATATTTATAATAAATACTCAAATTTCAAATATTTCAAGCTTCCATTATTTTCAAATTTTCTTCTACATTCATGGTCTATTTTATTACAACAAAAGTACAAATAGAATTCAACAACAAATCTAAATTTTTGAATGAAAGTGTGGATATTACACAATGGTATACTATTACAAAATAAATAATACTAAAAAACCAATACTTAAAAATTGAGACTCATCCCACAAAATATGGGATATTAATTTATTCTAGCTTCCTATTACTTGCTAATTAAAATGAGTTTATTGCCATGTGTACATTTTCTCAAACAAAGGACCATGCTCTTAGGATCTATTTAAATTTAATTTCCAAACATTATTTCAATAATATTTTTTGCATGTGCATAGTAACATGAAACTTTATTTCTATATTCAAAATATCCTATGTTCTGTACACACCCTAAATTCACATACCTATTCCCAGTATTATCCCAGTACATCCTAGTTCATCCCTTTATGATTGATTGATTAAATCATGTACATTATAATCCTTTGGATTAATTAAATTAATCCTTAGTACCCCTTTAGCTAGCTCGATTATCATTTATTAAATAAATTATCAATTAATTAGTGTGCACATTATAGCTAAATAAATTAGTTATTTAAATGGGAAAGAACACCTATTTCCCTAGTCAACAACCACTTGGGCTCCACTTCACTAGTCTAGTGAACTCAGGTTCTAGAATCCTAAAAAAGGTGGGGGCAGCTAAATCGCATTTACAAACACCTTTACAGGTATAACTTCTTCCAATTAAGTTGTTTTATTGCCCCTTAATGGAATTTATTCTTCCCATAACTATTCAGTCCCATTGATTGTTAAAAATAACATGGGCATTCAATTAGTTTCAACCAACTTCCAATAACTACTTAGCCTTATAAAATATAGGCTTACTCTCTTTCAAATCCTCTTGGATTTCTTGTACAAAAAATCTATCAACTTTTCTCCAATATCTGCATATTGGAATCTCTATCCAAGGCCAAAATATCTACTAGTAGAAATTTACATCCCCATTTGGAGGTCATTTCCAAGACCACCCACAATAAATTTATTACAAGGTTACACAAGCTTAAAGATTCGTACAACCTTATGAGGTTTGTAAATAAGAAATATAGGAATTTTTGCACATTCATTTTTTTTCCTTCCTTTTTAGTTAGTTTTTCATTCACTAATAATGAATAAACAAACATATTTTACCTTCATTGTAATAATCCTGTAAACCTCGATTAAGATTATAAAATATTTTGAGCTTGTGGAATCTTATAGATTTTTATTTGTGAATGCTCTTTATTATCCTCTCCAAGGTGGATGAATGCAATTCTATGAGAAAATTTCACGAGGATTCAAGCAACAAATAAGTAGAGATTCACTTCATTTTCTCATGGATTTCCAAGGATAACTTTGTAAAGGAAATGGCCCACATTTATATTTGAGGGTAGAGCCATGAAAGGTGGATGAAATTTTTAATAAGGTCTAGGTCATAAGTGTAATCACCTGAGAATAAAAAGTAGACTAAGTCTAGGAGTTTGAGCTTTTAAGGGATAATAGAGATTCAGAATGGAAGCAGTTACATCTAGAAATTGAATTACATAAACATTCCAATTTACCTCACACTTATAGGAATATAGAAGTGGAATCCAAGTGAAATTAACTGGAAGGAAGAAGTGGAGTTCAATTGGGAGCTAACTAGGCTAGTGAAGTGGTAATTGACTAGGAAAATAGGTGGATTTTCCTAATTAAGTAACTAATCTAATTAGCTACAATGTGCAAAATAATTAATGATAATTTATTTAATAAATGATAATCAACTTAGCTAAAGTGTGTTATGGAATAATTTAATTAATCCAAGGGGTGGATGTAAACGATTAACTAATTGGATTAATCAATTGTAAAGGGGATAAATAACAAGATGTGAATTGGGATAGTACTAGGAACTAGCATGTAATTTTGGTGTATTTGAATTTGGCACTCTTTAAAGTGTTATTTCAAAGTAATAATGATTTAAAGATAGTAGATGCATGTAGAGTAGCAAAAAAAAGTGGTGAAGCATTTGGATGCCCCAACGATATATAATAGTTAGAAAATGGTGAAGCATTTGGATGCGCCATCTAGTGAAAGGTCAGGGATTTCCCCCTTAAGAAAGTGTATGATGTGGTAAGTGTCTGAGTGCAACTTGATATGAAGAAGATAAGGGATTTGAATAATAATGGGATGAATTGTGCTCGTAGCATGAGAGCCATTTGGAGAGTGTGGATTATAAGAACAACCTTTATTTTAATATTACACATTAGAGCTATCACCATGATTATTAAGGAATCAGATGGTTAACCCAGATGCACACAAACAAACACACACACACACACACACAGTAAAGAAAAGATAAAAAAATAAAACAAGCCCAATATGAATAGTATGTGCAGGAATTAGGGTTATAAAGCAACTAAGATGGTATCACACTTATTTCAATTGGTCCAAGAAGTAAACAACAATGCAACACAACATTAAAAAACAAGACAATCAACTGTGCCCCTAATGTGTGCCACAATGATGATTTATAAGATGCAAATGCCCCATAAAATTAAACTTATGAAAGGATTAGGAATATGATTATAATGAAGAGAGGATTATACTTAGATACTATTGGTGACACTCTTGTTAGATCTGTTTGATAAATGATTAGAGAAAACTATCCCCATGCAAAGTTATATCACAAAGGAAAAACAATTTTGTGATTTTCCCCAAGAAGATTTAGTAATCATGCAAAGGGAAGAAAGTGATGGTTGTAAGATTGAAACAATCACTAGGGTAGTAGATAAAGGTAGGACTTTATCAAGATCATGTTGAAATGTTGAAAGATTCACTTCAAGGGTTTTCCAATTATATGATTTTTGTGACAAGTGAATGTTTGTTTGAAAATTTTATATTTTTTTGAATATATGAATTTTTTGGTGGTTTTACAATTTTTTAGAAAACATTGATTCAAATTTAAGGAGGGTAATTTGTGTTACACTAGATTTATTATGGAAGAAATATGATGTTGAAAGAATAAAAAAGCATGTCAAAAAAACTCAATATGAACAAGAAGGAACTACACCATATTTATATGTGAACTAGGATGCAACAAAGTTTCCTGCAGTTGGTCTATAATGCAAGTAAAAAAAGTACAAAATAAAAAATTGAAAGAAATAAAAACATCATCATAATGTTGAAAAAACACAACAATACAACATAATTTATAATAGCGACGTCTAATGACACTCCAAATCTATTTCACATTGAAGAACTAAACATATATGAATGCCCCCCAATGATAGCTTAGAATGTGAGAGGATTAGTTCAAGACAAAGAGCAGATTGATGCTTAGATACCCCAAATAACTCTTGTCGGATGTCATTGAAGATTACTGTATATTGTATTAAGATGTTAAATCCAAGTGTGCCCCAAGAAAAGTTATATTATCTGAAGATTTTTATTTTGATAGTTTTATACTGTTTTTGGTACAAATAACAATTTTATATTCTTTTTGTATTTTTGAACCATTTTGAATGTTTTTGTAATTTTGTGAAACATTTTTGAATTTTTTTGGTATTTTTTAAACTCGATAAAGGGGTGCACTAGTTGAAAGTAGGTGTAAATAATTAGAATCATTCCATTCCATTGGTAGAAATGTAGATGATAAAAGTATAGGATGTTTCACTATGCTTGTGACTCCATGTAACTAGGAATATGTGAGGGATCATCATCGAAAGCCAAAAAGGATGTGATATTAACGTGAATAATGATATCTAAGTGAAGATGATGAATGTGAAGACACAAGGTGTAACAATAATCCATATGAGAAAAATGTAACTCATCTTGAGTCAAAATTATCTGAATGATACTAAGATGATTCCACTTTATATGTTTTGAGAAGACTTAGATCCATATATGGCCTATTAATTGAAAAAATCCAATTGAAGTAATAATTGTATCTTTAACATAAGAAACTTATTGGGATGTTTTTGATTAAGAACTTTGATTCAGATTTATAAAGGATTTATTGGTTAATTATTTTTGTTTATTTTTAAAAGTGACTCCCTACATGTTGCCCCATGCCACTAGTAAGAGGCAAGGGATCAAAACAAAGGAAAAAATATAGGTGCGTAAGGGCATCTTCCTATATTCCTAGTCTCATGTACTAGTAGTGAGAAGTATGGGCTTATCACCAAAGAATGTGAAGGACGAAAGTTGTGATGCTTTTATAGTTTTTTTGTATTTTTATATTTATTTAATTTAATATGTATGTGAATAATGTGCTTATTGGGAAGGAACATTTGGCCCCTAAGTAGGACATAATGGTTCAACACCATAAACTGAGATGAATGATAAAAAAAGGTCCAGGTAAAGAAGTTTGAGCTTTCTGTTAAACAGAGAGAGGTTATTTTGAAGGAGGATTTTCCATCAATAAGCTTTGAGACAAAACTGTAAGTAAAAAGATATAAAATGGTAAAAACTATAACAAGAGTGAGACACACAATGCCCAGTAGGAAAACGGTTAACCTATGTCATAATAGGTGAAAAAGGTGAATAAATGATAATGGTATGATTAAGATATCTGCTACTATATGGAATGCTTAATATTATTTTTACTCGCTTTTCCACTTCCAATTTGTAAATAATGCTTTAAGGAATGGTTTAATAAGGAGTTTTATTCACTTTTTATTTTTTAAAATTTTCTAAATTTTGATAGATGAGGGTTTGAAATGGAGTCATTAAGAAATAGGTCCATTCTTATTAAAGTTGAATGGTCCTAAAATATGAGACTTGGGTAGATGATATCCAAGTCGAGAGAGGGAATCCAAAGATTCGATAAGTCATAAAATACGAGATTTGGGCGGAAAAGGTCTAAGTCAAAGGAGGAAATATGAAGATTCAAAAAGTCCTGATTTATGAGACGTGGGAAGAAAAATTCCAAGTTAAAGGAGTGAATCAAAGGATTTAATGAGTCTTGAGTTATGAGACTTGGGTATACAGGATCCATGTTAAAGGATAGAATCAAAATATTTAACGATTTCTGATGTGTGAGACTTGGGCGGATAGGTTCTAAGTCAAAGGAGAGAATCAAAATATTTGATAAGTCTTGAAGTACAAGACTTGGGAAGATGGGATCCAAGTCAAAGGATGTGTGATTAACAAATTCTTAAATGAGATCAAAATCCCTATGTGATGGTAGAGGAGGATTGTTGAGGTGGAGAATATGTTGAGATTCGTATTCATCTGTGAGTGAAAGGATGCGAGGAAGGAAGAATTGATTCCTATATATACACCCGAGGCTTGTTATGGGCTATAGAGAGTAAATATTCAATGTTTCTCTATCAAGTTTGTTGATTAGTTGATTTGATGAAATATTTTTAATTCAATCTTGAAAAGGTTGTGTAAGGATATTCTTGGGTATACACAACTCGTGGAGTGTATGTAATTAAATTTATTGACATGTAAGGGTCATAATTGATGAGATTCCTACAAGATTGACTGTTTGAGGTATAATGGACATGGAAGGTTGCATAATTTTTTGAATTTATCCAATCTTAGTATGGTTGTGTGTAGACAAAAATATTAGAGATGTTAGGCATAGGAGCCGACAATGAAATAATAAAATCAAGCTCAGTGGTATTAATGGTGGACCCTTATTTATAGTGTCCATAGTTATACAAAGGGTTGGAACAAAGGCTTGAAGCAAGGTCAAGATCTCCTTTGGTGTTAGAAGGTTGTCTTCTGAAATAGGTTCAATATATATTTAGATGAATGGAATAAAATATGTAGAATAGATAGATTGGTTTGGAGGAAGAGATACTTGACCTTCGTCATGATCTTGTTGAATGTCACTATGTGAAAAAGTGGGGAAACAATCAACTCTTCATTATAATTTGTGAAAGTTTTTATGTCTTTTGTTGGGATAGATTTGTTGTCAAGATCTATAAATATATCTCCTTCTTCAATTAAGTCTTGGACATATTTCTTAAAATTCACACATTTATCTATTGTGTGGCCACAAATGCAATGAAAATCACAATATGTATGAGGTTTGTACCAGTATGGCTTAGGTTCTCCTTCAATCCAAGGTCTTGTAAGTGGATATTTTATCATCCTATCCTCTTTTATTTGTTAAAAAAACTAGAGATACTTTTCCTAAGGGGTGAAAATTGTCATTTAACTTTGTGTGGAGTGGTGTCTTCTCTAGGTTGTATGATTGGATTTTGTATTGATTGTTCATGTATGTTGTGCACTTTTCGATTATCCATGTCACATAAAGTGACTACATTGCGGTTGTAGTTTTCATACCAAGATTTATTGTGATGGGTACCAGTATGGTTATGATTGTTAGTATTGCTATTATGCCCATGGTCTTGAGAATAAGGCTTGATTAATCCTTTAACAATGAAGTATGTTTCTATTTGAGTCAATGTAAATTCAGAGTCAAAGTTGGAAGATAAATGTTTTAAGAACTTATCCAAGAGGACCATGAAGGTGGTGATAGATCCCTTTTTAAGGTTTAAGAACCATTCCAAAGCTTGTCCTCTTAGATTTCTAGGAAAAAGGCACAAGAGAAAGATATTGTTATATGTCACTTTGTGGCATGCTATGAAAAATTATTTGATATGCGTTTTAGGATTGTTTTTCCCGTACATTTTTTGAATTTTGACATCTCAAAGGATTTTGGAAAGGGTGTGCATAAGATGTTCATGCTGAAAGGGTAGGGACACAATTCATCAATGTTGAATTGTTTGCATTTTTCATGCATACCCACAATAGTACCTTTCATTATTTTTCCATTCCTGAACAAATGATGAATATTGCGAATCCACCATTGTAAATAAAAATGGGGGAAAACAAATAGGGTGCAATGAAGAACTCAACCCTTAGAAAAGTGAACTCTAAGATGGAAGATGGAAAAAGGTTTGAAATCTCGAGCCTTAGAAAAGTGAAGGCCAAGATGGAAGAGGTAAAAAGGTTGGAAATGTACTCAACCTCTAGCAAAGTGAATGCTAGAATGGAAGAGGGGAAGAAAAGATTGAATAATGCGAACCTTATCAACGTGAATGCTGAGATGGAAGCAAGATTGAAAATATTTGATTTGTTTGACCCTTAACAATGTGAATGTTAATATGGATGAAGTGTGAAATGATAGTAAACTACTTGACCCTTTACAAGTTGAATGTAAAGATGGAAGATTTTGAAAATCACTATTTCTCGACCTTAAAAAAGAGAATGTTAAAGTTGAAGAGACTTAGTGATGACAAAATTTTACTCAATTCCTTACAAAGAGAATGTAAGAAAAGAGGAGTGGAAAAGTTTTGATGCAATCGACCCTTAACAACACGAATTTTGATATGGATGAGGGAACAAAAATGTGTAATATATTCAACCATTAACAATGTGAATGTTAATATGGAAAAAGAGGAATTATTTTGTTAGATTCGACCCTTAACAACATGAATATATAGGCGGATAAAGAGAAAAGGATTTGAAAGAGAAATTATGAGTATAAAAATCTTATAAAAAGAAATGATAAGATGGGAGAAGTATTATATGAGCTAAGTGATGTGCTCAAAATTTGGAAAAAGTATATGTACAAAGGGAGATGAGACTTTAACAAGGTTAGTCTGATCTACTTCTAAAATGGATTTTTAGAAGAGAATATTAGTAACAAGATGATGCGATGAAAAATTAAGAAAAGGATTGTTAAGAGATACTAAAAGGTTTGAAATGTGAACTCTTAACATGGTGAGTGTTAAGAGAAATGAAAAGGGTGTGTCTTCGCAACACTTAACAAAATGAGTATTGTTAAATTGAAAGAGGGGATTGAAATTTTAGTTGAGAGGAATATTAGCAAAATGAAAACTAAGAAAGATGAAAAGGGTTGAAATATATCGTGATCTGTTACAAAGTGAATGTAAAGAGGAAATAAGTGAAAGAATTTGGCTTGCTCAACTTGGGAAAAAATGAGTGCTACAAGAGGAGACTTGAAATCATGATGAAATATGGCTAATCTCTTAAGAGAATGACTATTAAGAGAGAAGAGACTTAGAAAATTTGAAGTTTATCGAATCTGAACAAGATGGGTGTTAAGAGAGGAGACTTGGAAAGATGATGCAATTGCTTGAATATTTAACAAGATGAATGTGAAGAGAGGAGACAAAACAAAGGAGGGATAACACCCAAATGGAAAGAATGTGAATGTCTAATTATAAAGGATAAATAAGCTTACTGCCACATGTACATTTTCTCAAACAAAGGACCATGCTCTTAGGATCTTTTTAAATTTAATTGTCAAAAATTATTTTAATAATATTTTTACGTGTGCATAGTAACATGAAAATTTCTTTATGTCGTTGAAAAATCTTGTGTTCTATTTTAAAGCTTCCAAGTTATAAATGATGTTTATGTGAACAATTTCAAAGATATTGTGATATAGTTTGAATCTTCTTCTCATGTCAAAAATTGTGAGCAAAGATAATTCATATTTCTTTGATCATTCTTAATTTATGGTCTATATGACCTGTTTAAAATTTTAAATAACAAAATATCTACCTCTAATGTTAGGAAAAAATTATAGCACACTATCTTGTGAAAGATTAATTCATTATATACCTTATGTTTTAAATTCAAAACAATAAAAAACCTTCAAACCATAATTAAGTCCATTCCAAAACTTACTAAAAATGGACAAGTATTACTTTTAGTTCACAATATGGGAAAACTATAGTCTTGTCATTTCCCTTAAACTAAGATCTTGTAGGACCTCTTACAATCTATTTATCCTTCTTTAGGTTCATGGTTTCCAATATCTTTCTACAATCATAATCGTAAATTAAAATTTCCCAAATTTCATCTTCAGGGTAAACATATCCTTTTTATTTTTCAACCTTGGTTCTCCATTGTTTAAATTATGAAACATGTTTCTCATCATACAAATTCCATATAGGACTATGGACCAAAATAAAGGGTGTCCTATAATGCATCCCTATCCATTCATGACCAAGTTGTCTTATTATTAGGACCAATGGTTGAGCTATTTATTTTGGCTTATCTCTTCTGAAGGTAACAAGACATGGCTTCCCATATTATTCTATAGTTCTTGTAAGTTACATTGAAAAATATGTTAGTATATTTTAAAAAATTTGTAATATATTCTTCTATTCTATCGAAATAGTGAGCCTCTAACTAAGGGATATCAACTTTTAATCTAAAATTTACAATGTGTTTATTTAGTGGAGGGAAGTCATTTTCACCATGATCCCTACAATGGCCTATGTATCATCAAATTTCTTCACCTTATCCACATAATCTTGTTGATTCCTTAGTACAAATGTGTAAACCATGAGATGAACCTCTTCTATGAATAAATTAATCATTAATTTTGTTTCATGACTAAAAATAAACATTTGTAAAAAGAACTCACAAAGAAGGTTTTGTCACTCAATATTGTTGGTATCATAAGATTCCATAAGTTATTTTTCATCAACAAGATCATGGGGTTTCCTATGAGAAATTATAAATCATTTAAATTTAATAAAGTGCTCTCTAATAAAAATTTCATAAAAGTGAGAGGGATTTCTACAAGATAGTAGGGATTGCCCTATTTTATAGGTTGTTGTCAGTGTGTCTTCCAAAGTTACATTTTGCTCTTTTAACTTCTTCACATATTTTTTCAATTCCTCATTTTGAGCTTGTAAATTTATCGATTGATATCATCTTTCCACCCATCCAAGCATTCCTTTAGCAACCAAAATTTTTGTATTGGGAAAAACAAAATCATTTTGTGATTTTATATCATTTATGTTATCATGTGAATTCTAAATTTGTAATTATTTTATCTTTTCCGTTTCCTCCATGATTTCATGATTGAAAGTCTAAAAAAAATCCATCAAATATTTTTCAATTTTCCCAATAGTAACTTCCTTTCCTCTGAGATCATTTTTTTTAAGGTTGCAACTTAAACATCCTTTTCTTGAGCTTCTTGTTTAGTCTTTCCTATCTCTATTTCTAGCTATATGAATTTATTTTTAGAATAAACAAATTTTAATTTTTTAAGATCTACATATTGGTTTAATCCTTGTACGACATTATATTTTCCTTTAATAATTGATCTAATTTATCAATTTATTATTTCTATAGTTGTAATGAAAATTTAGGACGAGAGAAGGTAATTACCTAGAAGGTTTTTCTATCCTCTTCATATGATGGAGTGGAGGCCATCCTCTATTTTTTGCAATAGAGTAATGGAAATTTTTTCCATTTGTTGTAGTGGTACCTTACGCGTATCATTTTATTTTGCTTTGGATTAGATCCCTTAGCTTCTTCTATTTTAGGTACAATTGTTGTTACCACATCCATTGGTTTTTTAAATGCCTCATTCTTATGAAACATTTATGAAGGTCATTGAGATGGGAAGGCCACCAGATGGCATAAGGTTTTAAGGGGTTTTTCCTCCATGTTATCTTCATCAAAATCCTCTCATGCTGAAAGTATGAACATTAAACTTTTACTTCTCCTTAGATGTGAGAATTTAGTTTTTATAGTGGGTATTCATTTCATTGATGTCCCTTATGAATAAAATCTTGAAGTTACTAAAAATTTATTCCTAACTCCATAATAGGATGAATAACTTATATTTTGCTCCAAATTATTTTTAATATTATTTTCTTAATATGGGCTTGGATGGAGGTTGATATTTTTGAGCTAGCCTCACCCTTTTTCAAGTTTGTTTAAAAATATATTCCATGCAACCTCCCCTTTATTCTATTGTAATACACGATTCTTGAAAATTAAATGAACCAGCCCATGATTTTTTAATGGAGCTCCCTTATCATTAAATGTTTCAGCCATAGAATGTAATGAATTATATCAAAATTTAGGTAGATTAACCCTATAATTAGAATGCTATCCCATGCCTAAAGTGATTTAAAATTCTCATCATAGGGCCTACTATGGTGTGATACTACCATAAAAAATAAAAATACATCATTAAACATTTCACCACAGTCTTATAAGGTTAATGAAGTCTATCTCTAGTCGTTCCCTTGGTTTTTTTAGTGCTCTATTGGTATAATTTTAATGTTTCTTCTCCTTAAACCTAAAAATTAGAAATTAATTCATTGTACAAAACCATGAAGTTCAAAAATTCTTCTTCATCATCAACAATTCTAGAAATTATATTGATAATATAAGTTCTTACCATACTCCTTATTCTCTAGAATTAGGAGTGATCCAAGATTTTTTTTAATTATTCAATAATTTCCTTTTCAAACCCATAAAGTTTATATAAAAACTAGAACCATCCTACATCTCTGAAGATATATATTGCTTCTTCATCTTGTTGGAGGTCATGGGGAGAGCTTGGCTTAGATTGTTTCTTAAAACACATAGCTTTAGAATATGGTTGCAACTAAGCTTATTGATTTTTTTTGTAGAGAACTACAATGAGATGCTTTGAAATTAAAGGATGAAACATGCACTAAGGTGACAAGACATTATATAATAATTTTCCATGCTTCTACATTTAATCTAGCATACCGCCTTATTTATCTCTATGTGTGGAATAGAAGCACCACTTATTGCCAATTATGAGCAAGATTTGGATTATAATCATACCATATTATATTTTGACAGGGAATGTAAATTATTTCCATTTTGAATGTTAGTTATTAATATTACTTAAAGTGTTTCAAAATGAAATTTTAAACTGTAAAAAAGAATGAAATCATTTACTTGAATGTTCCTTTTGTAAACATGTGTCCTCTTTTTCTTAAGTGAGAAATAAGAATGTCCACCAACCATCCATTGGAATTTTTATTTTGTTTTATTAATTATTATTATTATTATTATTTTGAATTTTTCAATAAAAGTGGCTTCCATTTCTAGTTTTGAGCCCCTTACCTTTATTTAGCCTCGGATAATCATTCAAAATTTGGTTTGGAGGAAACATCTTTCATATAAAAAAATTATAGATGTGACAAAAATTGGTTTGCACATTATACATGTGGTTGATTTTATATATAGGTAGATACTATGACCATTAACCAAAAATTTTATCTAACCTCCATCAACGGGAATAATATGAAGAAACCCATTATCATAGAATTCTAAATCTGATATGGCCCTAACTAGTGAGTTTGAATCCTCCCTTTAAATTATTTTTACTTGGAAGCAAATACTAATGCCCAATCAGTAACTTGTAAATTTATTTCCAAGACATGATGAACATGCCATAATTTTACCTTATGTTGAAGCAATTCTATATAGTGTAATGATTCCATTCTTATCTCATCTAGCTCATTCAACTACAATATTATCTTATTTTGAGGTTTTTTTTGACCTATTCCTACCTCAAATGATGTATTTAGAGTATAAAGATCAAAATCAATAGGATAAATTTTTCTTTTCCAATAGGTTATCTCATATGGAGATAATTTAGTGGTTTATTTATATGCTGATGGAAATTGTTTTGGTTAGGATATTCTCCAACTTGCTATTGGAAACTTTTACCCAAACCTTTTATTGGGATTATATAGTGAAGAATATTTGTTAATGATCTAGTAAAAATCCATAAATTTTTTTATTACATTTGACACAAAATCCAGTCCTTGATTTGAATATATATACCTTAGTGATCCAAAAATCATTTTTTTCATATAGGAAATAAACTACCTTCCCATCTCGGGAAAATTACAAGGCTCGAAATTCATCCCATTTAGTAATATAATATGTACATATCAAGATATAATCCCCCCTTGTGATGTTGGATAAATGGTGTCAATAAAATACAATCCCCATTTTGTAAAGGGTTTCAATACAACTTGAGGATGGAGTGAAATTTTATTGTAAAGTGTAATATTTGCCATTCTTTGACATTGGTCACATTTCCATACATATTTTTGTCACCAAGTCATTGCACCCTCCGAATACCTAGATTATAAGCAGGACTTTCGATGTGATTGGGACATAGGGGATCACATCTCAAGTTGTGGAACTTGGGCTCGAGGTGAACCTCCGGAGAAGGCTAGCTTCCTTTTTCTAAACTAAGTGTTGTACTACTCCTAGTGTAATAAAATGGTTATCTAGTCCTATACTAACATTTCCATTGGTTTTAAGGAAAGAGGTTTACAAAAAGGGAAACTATACTAGGGATGGTGATGCACCAAATAAAAGGATATTTTAAATCTCTGGAAGGGTTAATGTGAGTAAGATGCAAACACCATTAGTCACCTTCACCTATTGCAACTTAGAAAGGGAAAAAAAAAACACAGCCCAAAAGAATGCATTCCATTATTAAAATCGAAGTATACATAATAGAGAGATAAAATTTTATCAAACACACAATTAACTAATCATGAGGATAGAGCACATGCACATGTTAAACATCCATTTCACTAATTACAACTCAATTATCATCCAACTTCTTAATTAAATCTTGCAGCACCTAACACCGAAATTCCATGGCCTTTTGATATTCGAACAACATTGAAACATCACCGATTACATCCTCCTGAAGGAGTAGATATGAATCTTTTTCTCTAATTTCACTCCATGATTCCAAATTCAAATTCAGATTATTATTATCCTCAGAAAATGATTCATCCATTTTACAAATAACATCTCTTCCAACCTAAAAATCATTATATATTTCTAGAGCCTCTTCAATTAAAGGATTAGCTTCTTGTAGTATAGGTTCCATCCATCCATATAATGATATCACTTTTTGGCCTATCTTCTCAATCTTGTGATAATAAATTTCATTAATGGTAGATGAAATTATCATAGCCATAGTAGTTAAGATTTCAGTAGATGGAGTTGGCTTTGTTACTTTTTGTAGCAATGCAGTGAGCTACTTGAATTTGGCTTTAAGATCATACTTAGAAACTTTATCCTTATCATATTTCTCCAGCATATTTCCAAGAGGAGTGTGTACATATTTTTTAGCTCCTTCTTGAGTGGATTTTCCTAGTGAAAATCTAGAAATCTGATAATCTGTAGTTGTAATTGTTTCCTTAGTTTTTCCCTCAACAGGAGTAGCAACCTCTACAACTCGTTCCCCAGATCTATTTACTGTCAGGAGAGAAACAATATTTGGCCTTTTGGCCCATCATTTTGGTGTATGCTCCAACATAATTAGATCTATGACATCCCTTAGAGGAAATTTCTTCTTTTTCTTTGGATTCTACCAAAACAACCATTTTCAAATGGCTGATGCTGATGAGGATAGAATAGTAGATTCAATACCTGAAACATTAGTCACAATAAGATTACTAACAACATTAGTTGGAATTTGAATGGTAGTGGTAGTAATGGATGGGGCGGATGTGAGGACTACCATAGGAGTCGATACAATGATATTAAGTGATGAGATGGATGGAAATGGAAGTGTTAGTGGAAGTGAAGTAGAAATGAGTGACCCAATAATTTCCCTATATGATAGAACTGGAAGGGATGAGAATACTTGGGCCATGGAAGGATATGGGAAAGAAGAAATGATCATAGAAGTGGAAGGAACTGATGTAAGAAGTGACAATGGAAGAGGAAAAAGATATGATGGGTCTTGTGGGACACTTGGAGAATGACTAACTTCAACTACTTCTGTCACGGGTGCTGCAAGAGACATGGCTTTGGAAACAGGAGTCTTCGAGAGAGATGAGCTCCCAATAACAAATGAATTATTTTTTGGAACTGTATGGGCCTTTTGAATTGACCTTTTCCCTTTTGTGGTTTCTGATCAGCTCATGGTTGATGGGGCTTCTATATTTGTAGGTTGATCTACCCTCTTGGGTGAGATTCCCAAGGTAACCAACAGGTTCTTTACAAAATGGATCCTACCCTCACCTTTGTGTTGCAACATTCTTCCATATACCAATCAATCCATGGTAATGGTTGATTGACAACATTATAATTTTTATATGCTACATCTAAAACCTCATCATCATCTTGCACATCTTTTGGGACATTAGCTATACCAAACTGCCGAACCTCATCCAAATTTACCCTTTCATAGTCTCTTTTTTGGACGATGAATTCATCTCAATAATGAATCTAGATGTCTTCTAAGTGAGGCAAATGGGAACTAGACTGACATGTTTCACTGAATTTACTCCATTAGTCAAAATTTGTCTGTGGATAAAAAGTTCGCGAGGTTACTTCTACCAGTTTTGCATCCACATTCTTAGCCTTATAAATATTTGAGTAGTTTCCTCTGCTAATCAAAATAGGGAACTAAAATCCCACTTTGTGTCATTTATTCTGGATCTTATAATAGTCCAACAATTGTCGAACCAATTCTAAACATACCCACTTGTAAGTGGAACATCTTGGTAGCTTACTGGGAGCACCTACGAAGTTAGGAATCTGAATGTAAGTAAATGTGGGGAACTGTAGGTATATATCTCCCCATTCACACACTTCCTTGAAGGCTTTGTCATAAATCCTATGATTATTCAACTCCTTATCGAAACGATAGAGAATAACCGTAAAGAAAGCATCGTTAATTCTGCGGAAGTGCCTGCTTCCCTCATCTAGTGTAAGCTAAGGATGGAAATCATAGATTTGGGAGGTGCTTAAAATACCCTTAGTATTCAACCTGGTGAAGTCTCCCATAGCAGCTATGGCATAGACCAAAAAATATTTCATGTAGAAACTCTTTGAGGATAGCACTTTACTTAACTAATAGCAAATGGAGCTATTGATATGTTCCCCCATATAATAAATTCCTTATTATTTTTTATAGTAGCGATATATAAGAACATCCAATCTTGGAATTCCTTCACAGAGGGAAAACCTAAAACTATGCTTAGTAGCACAATAATGTCATTGACCTCCTGAATGAGGTCTGACCGATACATGGTCTTTGGCAATTTGGCAACACTTTTGGATAGATAAATTCTCAACATGACCCTCATGTAAAACTCTACTTCTTTTGCCCAATGTTCTACCATCGACTCTGGTGAAATCACCACGTAGTCCTTGAAGTTAGGGATTTTGAGAAAATCCTCAAATAAATCTAGATCTAATCGGATTACAACCTTTCCATTAACATCCTTAACTGCCATGGATTCTTCATCGAAGTGGGATGCGGAAGCTAAAATGAACTCTGGGCAATGCACGGATGAGGAAAAACCAAAAGCAAGAGCGATCCCACTATGAATTATGGCCTACATCAAGGATTTCTTATTTGGGGCCTTCACCCTTGCCCAAAATTCTCGAAAATCAATTTGTTCAAGATCGGTGTCTCCTATACTCCCTAGGTTGGAAGACAAGAAAAAGTGAGGAGAAACCCCGAGGAATGAATATATAATATTTTCCTTGCCCTTGGATGTAGAAGTAGACATCAAGTTTGGAATTTGGGAACTTGATGACCTTCTAGTTCCCAAAATGCTGAAGTTGAAAGTTATGAAGTTGAGAAGTCCGAAAGTCAGAATTGCTTAAACCTCTAAAACCCAAAAAGTAGAGTTCCAAAATCTGAAGTGAAAAGTTTTGAAGTTCCAAAATGGAGACTTCCACAAACCTGAAACGACACAATTCCTAAGAAAAAAAAAGTGCCAAACAGTAGAATCTCCCAATTCCAAAAATAAGGTTCTCCGAAAATGCCAATCTCTGAACTCTAAAAAATGAGAAGTGTTGAGAGAGAAAATTTTGAATACTCGAGAGGATCTTTGAAGACTTTGATGGAAGCTGTACTAAATACCTGTAGAGACTCGAATCATGGAAACATGGCAGGCAATGAGATTTTCATTTTCCAAGGCATACAACGGACGAACAAAAGAAAACAAACAAGGAAAAAACAAAAAAAAAAGATCTTAAACCAAAAATAAAATAACCAAAATAAAATACCTCGAAAATGATGTCAAAAAGTACAAAATATAGTAAAAACCCAGGCAGTCAAAGAAAAATGTCAGATGAAAATGATAAGTAAAAAACTGAGTTTAAATAGAAAAAAATGACATTAATGTCCAAATCTTGATCCGTATGGAAGTAGGTAAGAATTAAGTACGCAGAGAGCTCTAAAAGTTTGAAACAAAAAGTTTAAAATTTCAAAATCTCAAAATTTTAGGGTTTCAGACTTCGGAGATCAAGAGATGAAAATCATGAAATGATGATGGGATAGTTCCAAAACCCAAAAGCTCGAAAGCCTAAAATTTTAGACTTTCGGACTTCGGAAGTCTGAAAGTCAAAAAACCTCAAAACTTTCAAGAGAGTTCCAAAACCCAAAAGCCCGAAAGTCCAAAATTTCAGACTTCAGAAGTCTAAAAGTAATTTTTTACAGATGCGACCTAGAGTTCCAAAACCTGAAAGCTTGAAAGTCCAAAATTTCAGGCTTTCGGGGTTTCAGAATTTGGAAATCCGAGTTCAAAATTTGATAATTGCCAAAGAAAACTCTGAACTCTGAAAACTCGAAATTCTGAAATTTTGGAATTTCAGCCTTTCGGGTTTCAGAACTTGGAAATCATAATTTCAACTCCATGTCATTTAAACTTTGAAAGGGAAAATCCCGAATGTCTGAAGTCTGAATTTTTTGGTATTTTCGACACTTTGGAGAATTTTTTCAATTTTGTAGAAAAATTCCATGTGAGGATTTCATAAAATTTATCTAATCAATTTCAAAGTCTATTTCTCAAGGTAAAATAAAACAGAAACACATACATTTTTACATATTAATGCAAAGAGGGCCAATAGTAACCAACACCTAGAAATTTTTGAATGGTCCTTAGGGTGGAGTAATGGCCTCCTGATGGTTCATCATGAAAATCTTAAAGGATATCATAAGTATCATATTATCTAATTGTTTTCATGTAAAATGTCAAGGCATTTTACTTGACAACCCAATGAAACTTTTTGTCATTTCTTGAGAAAGTTGTTCATAATTATCAAAATAGCCTCTTTGAAAATATAAACTTGCATGAAAGGTTTTGGAAGCTCTGATTAGTTTTAGAGGTCTATATGATAGTAATTGTAAAGGTATCAAAGTCTACTTCATGAAAATACGATTTACAAAAGATTAATGGATCTTTACACTAGTCTTGGGAACATATTCACTACTCATGATTTTTGAGAAAAACTTCTTCTCAGTCATCCAAGGAAGGTCAACTTGTGCGAAAGGTTTCAAAATCCTATGATGGTTTCAAAATCCTAGACCATAGTAAATGGAAATGTTTTAGAGCCTAATACATGCTAGTATGTTCAAATTAAAGTTTTAGAGGAATCAGAAATATACACCCTTCATGAATTGTAAATCCTTAGCCTTATTAGAGTGTCAACTTGAGCTGCAGGTTTCAAGATTTACTGATGGATATGGTAACACTTCTAGTATTCAAAATATGTCTCAAGGATTCCTTAACATGTTACATGTATTGGTTTTTTTAATCATTACAATTTTTCTCTGTATCCAAAAACACATGTTATGTTTACCTCATTCATTTTTTGGTTTTGGATAAAAAATCAAGAAGAAATCACTTCCAGATCTTGTAAATGTTTTAATGAGTTAATTTAATGTGTTTTAGTCAATATCAAGATGGTATATTTTGTTGGAGTGGCAGGGAGAACTTTACTTTGAGAAGAACTGGTGGGTCCTAAAAGAACCAAATTAATGTCGATGGCATAGACATGGCTGCATAGCTATGAGAAAACAACCCATAGCCTTTTGATTTTTTTCCCTTGTAAAAATTTACTCTCATTGATCTAGCCTGGACCATTAATTATCGATGTAATTACTTACAACATAACAAATGCAATAATCAATATCATGTAGTATTATTTATGGATAATTCATTTCTTTTGTATCAATTTTTATGTATGTATAAGAGATGGTGTTTTTTTTACAATTTGTGTATTGTCAATGCAACATAGGACTTGTCAAATGTGTGTTTGTTTCTATTATTCTATGGTGAATGAAAGGTTGTGGAAATAAGTATTGGTGCTTAAGGTCTTTCCACTGCTGACATATAGTAAGAGACCCCAAGCAAATCTATGGGATGATATGAATGATCTCACAACCATTCCCACCAAACATCATAACTATCTACGCAATGCATAAACATATCAATTACACTTGATGGGTTTGATTTTTAGTCACACTAAATAATAATACTTTTCCATCATGGTACAATGGAGTGAAATATGTTTTCTTCATGTGAAATCTTTTCTTGAGTAAGGTTAATTAAAAAATCAATATTTTATTGAAGAAGAATACCTAAAGCGAGATTTTTTTCTTCAAATCCTTTTAGTTTTATAGGTCAACATCAACAATAGTACACTATATTGGGTCCATTTATTGCAATAATTAGGGATGAGGGATGACGTATGGACTTATAAAATGCGATATTGAATTTATTTAGGAAATTCAATAATGAAGTAGTACATGAGATATCCTCATATCATGAAACAAGAAACAATTTATACACATTAGGAAAATGATATGATAAAGATGAAAAAATAAGTGTGGGAAACACATTTTAACTTTTTTAGGGTAGCCAAAATTATATTACTTCTTCAAAAGAGGAAAGTGTTTATAGGTGGATGGCCTCTCCACATTTTACAATGGTTACTTATTCCCATCCTATACCACGACACTTTTAAATATTCTAACTTTGATGTGTTGGTTTAGTTTTATATTTTTTTACTTTTTTAAAGGTGACAAATTTGGAAGATATTTCGACATATATCTAGAATGTCTGTTAAAATAGCTCCATATCAAGGAGAAAAGAAGGAGAGATTATTTTGAGAGTGGTACATGGATATGTTGTAATAAGTACTGAGTAACATGAGTCAACTTAATCAAAACTAGTATCAAGTTTAAGAATAATATTGTTGTGTTGCATCTTTTTTAGCCATACTCATAGGGAAGGGTTGCCCAGTCAGTGCCATTAACGTTTTTTCATTTCTAGTGCACCAAGAGTTGGACCTTATACAATTTAAAGAAACCATTTTGTTGAGAAAATATGGGGAAAATTTGTCTGTTCTATTTTTATCTTATTTTCTTAAGGTGTCAAGGTTTTTATCAGACGATGTTTTATTCATTGGATAAGACAAAGACATGAGTGAAAAGTTCAAAAGAAAAATGGGAATTAAATACCTAAATGTCCCACACCTATTCCATGGCTCAAATTATTTCCACCTAAATAATATTTTCTATATGTGCTCTACTTTATCATCTCAATCTCGCTCACATTAATCACGTGAGTGTAATTTGCACTTAAGGTTGTACCGAGCTTAAGAACAATGTTTTACTACATCTTTTTTCACCATATGGAGAGGTTTCTTATTTAACGTCGTTCACTTGTCCATTATTTGCACAACACTAACACCTAGGCCTTACACAACTAAAAGAAATGATTTTTTTGAGAAAATATGGGGAAAATGGGATTTACTATTTTTTAAAATTTCTCTATGGTGTTAAGGTTTTCAATTCGGAAATGTTTGATTAATTAATAAGATGAAGACATGAATGGAAAGTTGTAAAGAAAAAATTAGGACTTGATTACATACATGTCCCACACCTATTTTATGGCTTAAATTGTTCCCACACAAATAATATTTTCTCTATGTGCCTCCATTTTATCTAAACTATGATTCTCTACAAAAGCTTCCTATTTAGAAATTGCAGTACAAAAAATCAAAGCATGCCATAACCATACCCTCTGATTATCTAAAAGAGGAGTGATTAATAGTGATAATGGTGCAATTATGTAGATAACAAGGGTGGGAGATCCGCGTTCTTAGCTAAGAGCACAACTACTCTTTTGAGATTAAATGAATGATTATGGTTTTCCCTCATCAACAGTTTTGATAATATCACCTGTCAATGAGCACTGACAAAAAACCTTGTGTAGACACCCTAATTTGACACCTATCCTAAATCAATTAATATCACCATTCCATTTCCCACAAAAATACTCATTGAATTAATTGATGTTGATTGATTAATTAATCCATTTCAACCCCTGGACTAAACCCAATCTTCCTCACATGCCAAATATTCCCCATGCCCCCCACTTGCAAAGTAAATATTGAACTTTAATTCTAGACAATTCCTCATGTCTCCCATTAACCTAATCATGCTTACTTTCCATTATCATGATTACTCTAAACCCCCAAGTTAACTCCACTTTTAGGTGATAAATAAAGCCTCTCTCCCCCTCTTTTAATAAGCTTGAATATTCTGTCAGAGATCTTGCATCCTTTGAGCATAGATAATCCTCCCCACATCGTCCTAATGCCGAAATAGCCCCATTTAATCATCCCAAAGCCATTATCCCTTTTATCCATTGGCACAAAGTAAGTCGATATTTTTGTAGAGAAGGTCTTTCTTTGGTTTGTAGGAAGCACTTACATTTCACAGAATCAGGGCTCATCTAAACTTCATTGCCAATTCCAAGGTTAGCCAAGGGATTGTGAAGGAGAAGGTGTTTGGCTAGTTGCTTTACTTTCTTGTTATCAGTGTATTTTCCTAGCTCACATTCTGGCACACCCAATAGGACTTACCCATGACTTATTATTTTTAGTATCTTAACTCGTTGCTTTATCCATCATTTACCTATTGGTATTTGTCCTTATAATTTCATTTTCCATTCCATATGGCATTTTGTGGCTAATGTTTACATTGTGGGAGATATTATTTCTCTGTGGTGTCCTATGGTATCTGTGCAAGTTCTGCTAGCAATTGACACTCTGCTTGCCACATCATGAACCTCTTTGAAGGGAATCATTCCTATGACATTTATCTTTTTGTCGCATGTCTTAATAACCTCTTTTGTGTAGCCTTTTGGGATCCAGTGGTATTTACGTGTTGGTTTTTTTCTTTTCGTTCTGTTTCTCGCTGCGTTACTCTGCTTTGTGCAGGTATTGGGTACCTAAAAAATAGAATCAAATAACTTTCTATTTTCCATTTTGCTAATCATGCAGATATCCATAATCTAAAAAAAATATCCAAAAACATCTTGATTTATAGTCGTCATTTACTGTGATATTTTTTGAAATATTTAGCTTCCAAATTCTAACTTGGTTACAGGTTGTAGGGAGTTAGTTTATCTTGATTCACATTATAAATTTGTTTTATTTTGATGATATCAAAGAAAAAAAATCATACTTTGAGTTCTACTGTCATGGGAAATCATTCCAAAAAATTTAGATCTTAGTGTTACAAAAGATATCGATCTAGATTTCTAAAAAAATCATATTTTTAGATCTTTGTTTACACCAAAAATAATAATTTTAATATTATTCATGTTCAGTTTAATTTAATACTCAGATTTTATAATTCATATTGATCTTGGTTATACTAGTAGTGTCATCCAAATTTAGTATTATTTTTTGTGGCTTATACTAATTTAGTCTCTTACTTTCTCATGTTCTTTGTCTAAACCTACAAAAACAATAATAATAATAATAATAAGTATTAAATAAACAAAAAAACATAAAAAAAATTAAAGTTTACAAACCTTATCCTAAATCCTACCCCCCTACCAGCTCGGCCGAGATGGCAAACCTATCTCATCCAAAACCTGACTCGAATCCCCCATTCCCTATCCTGCTCGCCCCTCCGCTTCACCTCAGATCCTAATTCACCCGCCAACTCAGCTCGCCCAGACCTAGGCTACCCTGAACCCCCCTATCCCATCCCCAGCTCACCCCTTATCTCAATGTCACTGACGTTGTATATCTTCTAACATCCCTACTCCCAACACCCCGAGACTGGCTACAGCCGACCCGCTACTCTCTACTTCCCATCTTACCCACTCAGCCTCATCTCGGCTCGATAGGATTCCCAACCGGTAGCATTTAAAATATTGATCGCTTTGGTTAAAACCATTGCCTGCCGACTTCAATATACATACAATTTCTCGCCTCCCCCACACGTGCCTCCACCAACACTTTGAAAACCCCTCCTCTGATCCGCTCAAGCTCCCTACAGTCGACCTCGACCCTTATTCCTTACAGCTCGGCCTGAGCTGACATAGTCCCCTCGTTGCATTTGTCTCTCCCATCCCCCATTTCCACAGACCCCTACACCCGCCCACTCTGTACGACGCCATTCCCGCCCATTCACCAAATCAAGCACGTCGAACACAGGCCGCCGCTCCATCTGTATTTTCCCTTCAAACCCGCTGTATACAACCACACAGACATAACACAAGTCAAAATACGAATCAACAACAAACACCATCCGTTTCGTTTCATTTTTTTAGGTGTATATGTTTCATTTTATTAAGGTTTTTGAAACTCCCTTAGGCGTATTTAGTCTTGGACATAGTTTACACGTCGGTTAAAATATTGATACATAGCTTGTTACCTAATTGGTTTCAATAAGTTTAATTCGTAAATTTCCATTTAATTAATTTGTACCTTGCTAGTTATAATATGTCTATTAATTTGATATCAAATTTGCTCAAACGCTTAATCCAAAATTTGTTCATCTAACTCGTTAGATAGCTTATATTGTAATTTGTTATTTAATTCATTTGTAACTCGCTATAATTATCAAATTTGTAGTGTGTTTCATGTTTAATTAGCCATCGTCATCAATTTTATGTTTCACGCTTAGGTCTATATCAATTTTGATATACCGATAAACAAAATTAGGACTTCTTAATTATTTTTCTCATATTTTTCGGCTAAGTGAACTAATACCAATAAACAAAATTAGGACTTCTTAATTATTTTTCTCATATTTGATCTCCCAAGTGGACTCTACGACACATTCTTACGCGGTCAAAGAATAAATTATTTCAAAACCCATACACAATGCACATCTTGTTCGTTTAACTTTTTCCGACCTTTCGCCACTTGTGCCAGTTGCGAATTTATGGTCACAGACGTTTCGAAACCCCTTCGAGTCACTTTTTAATTATTTTGTCATTTTCTAAGCACCATGCACTGTTATCTAATGCTTCTTGGTGAATCTTGTTGTCGTTTTCTCTTTTTTATTTTTTGTGAAGCTACACTTGATACAAACGACTTTAAGAATCAGAAACACGATGGGTTGTCTTTTCTCGCCCACTTTTTTTTTTCATTTGAAAATCAAAAACCACTAACCCTCATTGTGTAAGACCATGTCATTTGAAATTTAATCATTGTAGATCTACTAACTTTGTTTGCAAGATCCATTTCCTTATAGTTTTTTTTCTCTAATTATCATCTCAATTGTTATGTTATTTTGTCACATTATTAATTTTTGTTTAGTCGTTGGTTGTGTAAGCTCTTTTCCTACGCCTTTGAGTGATATGGAAAATCAAAAACAATCACGATCATTTTTCTAAAAATTTATTTGCAGAAAAACTACTAATATGTTCTCTGTAAGACCGTGTTGTTGGAATTTCGCTAAAAAACAAACAAAAATTTCAAAACATCCCCGCAAAATTACCACCATTAAAAAGAAAATTGTCAAAACCAAAAAAATTAGCATGCTTAGGTACAATGTCATTTTCTACTAGTAATTTGTTCAAGTTTAAAATAACTTTGCATATAATCACATCATCATTTTGTTTTTGCACATAGTTGAGGTGGATTTCATCACCACCAAATTTACACCGGTGACATGGACTTCATTGCCATGCACCACGAACATTCACATTCTTATTTGAACTTTAAGACTTAGTTGCATCACAATGTTTGATATCTACGTCACCATTGGTCCCCACTTATAGGTGATGTTGTCATGTGGAACATGCGAGTCACACCTAAATAACTATAACAACGAATCTTGAGCATCATCCCTGTAAATCTTTAGGGAGTAATAAGGACACCATACACACATTCACCCCCCATCACCTTCCACATTTTACCAAAACCTACCTTGGACGTGGTGATTCACCCCACAACAGGTGAGTAAGAATTGGTGAATATTTTTTGGAGATATAAGAGCCTAAATCCACCATTCCACATCATACTCGTACGATTGCATGATACAACGACCATTCCCAAAAAATCTACCTCTTGAGCCAAAACAATTTGATACACACGACTTCTTATTCTTTGTAAACAAAGTAGTTTAGCGTTGTTCTTAGCATAAAACTTGGATGATACCATTGCCTCTGTTGTAAAGTTCAAATCTCAGTTGTGTTCCACAAAACAATTTCTCAACATATTCAATACCAAACAAAACATTGAATCAATCAAACAATGAAGATCAAAACATTACATTCATTTCATTAGCTCGCTTTAGCCAACAACAAATCCTTTATAATTTATTTCAAGCTATATGAAATTGATATTGAGTGACTTGCATTCACTCCATATATCATCAATTGTCAAGCTCGTTTAAGCTTCATCCACCAATGAATCCTTCATAGCTTGTTTTGAGTTATATCAAAACTATGTTGAGTCAACTTGTTTGAGTTACTCTTCCTATCAACAATCAAGATATTTTTCATGCAAAATTTAAAAACATGACACAAATCCCCTAATATCTTGTTTTGAGTTAAATCACAATCATATTGAGATAATTTTCTTGTGTTAATCTCCCTATCAACAAACAAGAGAATACTCAAGCCTAATCTGAAGCACACATGTTATAGCTTACACTTAATCATGTTTTCTCAAACTTCATAGCCTCTTTTAAAACTTAATCAGGCACACACCTATCTCATCATTGTATTCACACATAATCAAAACCATAAAAATGATGAGGAAAAGGTTACACAACTAGAACTCATGAAGAATAGGAACAAGTATCCAAGGTGTTAGAACAAAATGAGAATGAATACCTGCTACGTCTCCTAGCCATGGGGGAAAATATACCCCCTGAATTTGGGAATGAAAAATATAAAAAAATTATAGGCAATGGTGAATCATTTCACCACAATGAAGTACCAAATAACTCAAATAACTCTTGAACTGATAAGTTATTTAATAGAATCCAAGAGTTAACCAAATAATTTCTAAAGCTAAAAAAGTTACATGATCATACTAAAAAAGTCCTTGATACCCCATCCCATGATTCTCCATTCGCACAAGAATAAAAGAACATGAAATAAACCATTCAGGGGTTACCAAAGAAATCAAAATAGTTCAATTTTGGAGAACTATGCCCATACCCATTTGGTATGGAAATGTTATGCTTACCATTCCCATCATCCTTTAAACTCCAAAATTTCATAAATACAAAGGCAAGGGTGAGCCCCGTAAACATGTCAAGGAATTATACATGCAATGTTAGGAAGTAACTTATCATGACATATATCTTTTGCGATTATTTCCTAAAATTTTAGGAGCATAGGCCTTAGACTAGTTTCTTCATCTCCTGAATGGGTCAATCACAACTTTTGTAAACCTATCAAAAAAAATTGTTAAACATTTTTCCTTCATCTTAGAGTTAGAATTGTAGCACTAAGCAAAGGGCCAATGAGAACTTTGCATCATTTTTGCAATGATGGCGAGGGATTGTAAGCCGATTTCCTTTCTCAATACCAGAGAGATAGTTAGTTAGCATATTTTTTCCAAATCTCATTGAAAAATTATCCTTCCAGATACATATGCACTGTTTAAGTGATTTCGAAGAATTCATCGAAAAAGGGACATAAATTGAGAAAGACCTCATTTTTAAGGGCTTACTTAAAATGCCCTTTAGGGAACAACCTCATAGGGAGGCCCCTTAGAACTAGGACAAATCCAAATTCTTTAATCGGAACCATAACATAGTCAATGACGACATTATTGATTCTCTCCATCTCTTAAACATTCAAAACAATCCACCCAACACAATTAAATCCAATAAAAAACCAATTTTCATCCCTAGAAAGGAGGTTACTCCTTATGACAGGAAAAGATAGTTCACTGCACTTAGAGGAAGTCTATCTAGCATCTTCTGTGTCTTTGAAAATGCCAACATTATCACGTACCCCATCGTTAAACCCTTCGAAGAAGGGAAACCCAAACTTAATTGGTATAAACACAATGAATATTGTGACTACCATTGCATAAAAGGAAACTCTACAAATTGTTTCATGCAACTCTGCTATTATGTTCAAGATCTGATCGAACATAGAGACATTGTAATGCCCGCTTCCCTTCGATACTAAATGAACCATGGGCATCCTTTCTAAATTGTTTACAATCGTAAACATGACTGCTGTGTTTTAGTTAGCATGAAAATTAAAAGGTGTGGACACCAAGATTTATATGGTGTTTCGATTATTACTATTACCTTGACTCTATGTCATATCGTGGACCTTGATGTTAATTAAGGATATGATGATGATGATCTAGAATAGTTATCTTGTTAAAGACTTGTTGTTATGTCATTACTATTGTTGTATTGTTTAGGATCTGGTCACTCTTTATTGGATCCCTAGACCTTGATATCGTAATAAAAATAAAACATTTCTAGATGGAAATTGTTACACTCATTTTACTTATTGGATAGACAGTACATACATGTTATACTTGCGACATGATGTGACAATTGCAGAAAATTTATATGCTTGATTCCTAAATCAATATTCGATGTTCTAACTGTTACTACTATATGGATGTATTAGACATAAATTAGGGATATTTCTAGATGATTGTTGATGTTGTGATCTTAGTGCAAAGTGATGGATTGTTATAATCGAAATGTTAGAAAATTAAACAATTGGTGAATTAATTGATTCTAGCATTGGTTTAATTAGGTTGTTCAATGATGTAAATTTTTATGTATACGTGCATGTGTTTTATTAATTCGACATTACTAATATGGTCACAAGGCCGAGGGAGGTATTCTGTATTTTGTAGGAAACACAGCATGATCACAACCTAAAGGGGGATTGGGAACCAAACACAACAGGATGTCGGGTGGTTACAACATTGGTCATCAAGGAAACTAGTAAATTGTGTTGTGTTACCTCTATTCTTATATGTGTTAAGAGAATTTTCTTGAGGGGGAAATGTTCTAATGTGACCATGGGGTTAAGAGTTTTATTTAATTTTTTTTATTTACTTTAGTAGGTGATTTCATTGGTGATGTCTTTTCTTTTATTACTTTTGCTAAGTATGTTTAGATTAATTTAATATCTTGTTTTAATTTTTAAGTTGGGAGGGAAGTCAAGCGGGGGTAATAAATTTTGATGGTTGGCTCCTTGAGCCTTGTGTTCCCTCATGTATTGAATGCTTGGTATTGAGTGTTGACCACTCCAAACTCTTTGAATCTCGAATTTGAGATTGAGGGCAATTTTGGGGGACTTGTGGGACAAGTTAAACTTGTCCCACACTTCTCAAAACCCCTTACCAACCATATTTATGGGTTGGGAATCCAAAAAGGGGATTATTTTATTGTTTTGGGAAGGGAATGTGACTTTGGAGTGCTCTTTTCTTCATTTTGCTTTTATTGTGCCTTATGGCACATGGGAAAAGGGTTGGATTGTGGAAGAGAGTTGTCATTCAACCCAAACACCCATTTATGGTGTTTTGGGATTTGAGTTGACCTTGGGAGGTGGTTTGAGGATGTGTGATGTGGCATCCTACATGGAGCCACATCACCCTCACCCTTTCCTTTGTTCTATTTATTGAAACTTCCTCTCTTGTTGAGGGGGTTGGGGAATTTTGTTTTTTTTGTTTTGTTGAAGAGTTCTCTTTTGTTATTTTGGGAGAGAAAAGAATTGGGACAAAGAGAAAGAGAGAGTGCTTGGACTTGCATGCTTGGATTGATTTAGGAAGGAGCTTGGACAAGTTTCTTGGTTTAGTCTTCTACAATGGAGAGGTAGGAAACCCCCTCCTTTGTTTTGCTTTCATATTATTGATGCTTCTATGCTAAAAATTGTGAAAAATGCATGTTTACTATGGTATATTGTGAAAATTGGATAGAATGCTTATTGTGTAGTATAGGAGAGGTCTATGGGAATACTCATGAGGGAGGAAAAAGAGTAGATTAGGATATTGTGGAGGGAGTTTGAGAGGGATTCCCATCTTGGGTAAGAATGTTTACATTCTACCTTGTCTTTGAGGGAGCCATAAGAGGAGGGAGGCATAAGAGTATGGGAGGAAAAAGTGTTACTTGAGGGAGGCATAAGAGTCATAGGGGCTTGTGTTATATCGTGGAGGGTTTTGGATGGGCATCTCATCTCATTTGGGAGGCATAAGGAAAATATTCCCATAGTTCCTTCTCTTGTTGGCTTGGATGCAAGCCTTGTTGTGTAATGTTTGATGTTATTGTGTGTCTCTTTGTTCTTCTATTTTAGCTTGAATTTTGTGAAGAACTTGTATTGTGGAAGCATGCATTATTGCCTTGAGTTGAAGACCACCCTTTCATTGTGTTGTGTTTGGGGCTCGGGGGTCAATGGAGGAGATTGCTTCTCTTCTCCATTGAGATTTGGTTGGGAGGAGAGTGTTGCCTCTCCCCCTATCTTGGTTGTCATTGAACTTCATGGAACTTGGAGCATGGAATAAGAACTCTTTGGATCACATGAACCTTGTTGTTGACAATGTGAAGACATCATGTATTTACCCACCTTGAGTGGAGGAAAAATGTAATATTGCCTTGTTTTCTTTAGCTTACATTATTGAAAATTTATTTCCACATGAAGTAGAAAGTGTTGTGACAAATATTGAATGAAATTTGTTCTTTTTGAATTCCAAACTAAGCTTGTAAAATAGATAGAATCAAAAGTTGAAAGAATGACAATCTATCTATTCTCCTTCTTACTTGAATTGGGAACCTCTCATGAGTATGTCAATTTTGTTTACATGTTAGTAGACCTTGCTTTGAAATTAATGGAAGTAATTTTGGAACCCTCTTGAAGGGTGTTGGAAATTGGTACAAAAATATATATTAAATTTCATCTTATTACTTGAAGGAGATGTGTTGAAAGGATGGAAAAATAAAAAATAAAAAATAGTGCTTTATTCCTTCTTGTATACTTGTTGGAAAGACTTAAGTTATTAATGATTTGTAATATGCCAATAAAAGACTTTCAAGCTCTAGTTCCTTTATGTTTTATTCATCCTTGAATTTATTGTAAAACCCATTGCGAATGAACAAGAAAAATGAATTCGAATCTCTTAAAATACCCCTGCTATGTCTATTGAATTGTGTGGAAGGAGATTGTAATACAAAATTCTAAACTCATCAAGTTCAATGCCCAACACCCATTAGTATCCAGCAAAAGTATTAATAGGTTTGAATATCTTTCTTATCTAAGCAATACTAAAACTAATGAATCTATTAATAGTAAATTTTAACAATATTAAGGTGTTATTAATCATTATTTTGTTATATATCCACTATAACACGCTATCACTAACACATATGCAATAAACCACAATCCCGTTTAACAATGTCAATGAATTACATATTTAAAATACGTGGTCTCCATACTTATAGTCTTAAAGCTTATTACGCCCTGTATATTCTGGTATGAAACCGATCCACCTCTGTCGGATTTCCTCCCGGGGTGACTTCCTCACTGCCCCAATCGACTCTGTTGCTTGCTGTACGTCCCCTCTGTCTTCAATCATTTGAGAAGAATTTACCAAAAGACAGAACCTATGATGAAGGTTGCAATCGATTCTGAGCAAATAACAACATAACTGGATAGCCTGCTCGCTGTTGAGCACTCCACGCCCCGCCCACACCATGCAGCACCCAATGAAAACGGATGAATTCACCCTAACCATTTACAGTCTCCCTTTTGCTGTCCACGCGGCCGAACTGTAATTCTTGATCAGGGTGATTTTGTTCTATCACTGTCCCAATAAAACTTGCAACTTACGCACTATCTCCTCCTCATTCGAACTGTTAAACGTCTCGTGCAGGCAGAATCCCATGTTTGAGGATGCATTCGATACTGAACTGATAACAACATAGTTGGACACCCTGCCTGCTAGTGCGCCACCTCTTCTGGATTGTACACGCGCCCAAGATCCCTTTTTTTACCTCCTTGCACCATGCGCGGCCATGGGCGAATGAGAGAAGGAAAAACGCCTGCTGCTTCCACCTGCATCCTTGCCTACACTCTGCCTGTTCTTCACGTGGATGGGGCCATTGAAAGAATTAACACGCCTATCTTGGTAGCGGTAGCTACGTCCTTAACCTCCTCGCCTTCCTTCACACGGCTCAGGTCAAATCCCAATGGCAGACCGACCTTGTAGATTTTGATTTGCAAAATCCTTGAGAGTAAATGCTTATGCGGCTGGTTTGAATGGATGCACGCCAGACAGGGAATAATGAATTGAGACGGTTGGTTGTTGAGTCACCCCATTATTAAGTGATTTTCGATTTGTGACTTTTTCTCTATCAAAGTTTCTCTTATGTCTCTTTCATTGATGTATTTATAGTTATGACGACCCTAAGTTTAAATCGGCCCCACATTTTTTTAAAGAAAATTAAACCTTAAATAATTTTTATATCCATCCTTCAATAAAAACAAATAGGTTTTTATATATAAGCAAGTGTCAATGGATAATGGCTAAGAATTATTAGAAGACATCAAATAAGGTAAAATTGTGAATAATGCTCAGAAGGGTTTCAATTGTCACAAATGTTTCAAATTTACTTTCAAGTAGTATTATTGAGACACATTCTAGTTATCATTAAATATTGTTTTTATATTGTTCACCTTGCAAGGCAATGTAGAGTCCTTTAAGTGCAAATCTTAAAAATACACATATTTAAGATGTCGGTTGAATGGACTCTTATTCCTTTATTTTATTTTATTTTAAAATTATAGGAATGTACGTTCATTTGAGAATAAACTTGATAATATATCTATATATATACCACTTAATTAAAAGTATCTAATCCATTTTAAGGGATATCTAAGAATCTATCTTGAAAGATTTCTAAGCGTCAACGAAATAGTGATATTTGTGTTATCCTGATAATATATCTCTGTAAATATATATATTAAAATATATTAAAAAAATCAATAAAATTATAATGCATATTTTACCCTGGTCACCCTCACCCTATTATACATTGGCTCATAAAGTGAAAACGGGGTCAGCAGTCAACTACCCCTATGCAGTCTTGTATCCCCATTCTTGAAACTCGAAATTCATCTGCTAAGGATAGAGGCGAATACAACGAATATTGAAGTGAATCTCGAGTAGATGGAAATGCGACAATCATGTAGTTTTAGTCTTGCGAGCAGAATGCAAAGTAATAGACTGAAGCTTGTCTATTCCCAAGGTCAAGCAGATCTCAAAACTTGCAGATAAAATAAATCAAACAAGAGCCATTACCTTTAAAAAAAAAAAATTGTTGCATTTTCGGGTCGCTTGGTGATTGCGTCATCGTTGTTGCATCGTCGTCGTCGTCGTTGACGTGAGTGTGGCGTCACCTTTTCGGGGCGTTACAGACATAAAGGTTGAAAATACACCTGATATAAAGACCCCAAATGAAAAAAAAACGTGTTCAAAAAACCCTTCCCTAACCACAATGATAATTCAAAGGACAAGGGCCAACCATCAAACAACATTGAGTATGACTCAGTTATCTCGACCATAGACTATGACCAAGATTTAGTGGCTAAAATAAAAATCAGATCCAACTGTGCAGTTACCACTAGACAGAAAAAGTGTGGATCCCCACTACAAAACAGTCTGTTACCTCGTCTCCCACACCACCTCCTTATCCAACGTCTAATTCGACCACCACTTCCACTCCCCAATCTACACCATCATTCAACATTGTCAAACAGTTGGAAAACACCACAACAAAAATTTCCATAATTGAATTACTAAAGTATTCTCTCGCACTACAACACATCCTTAAAAAAACATTCAATGACGATCATGTCCCAAAGGACATCAAATCAAAAAAATTATAGGCCTTGATAGCAAATCCTTCAACACCCAATCCTATTATATCATTTAGTCTTGGTCACTTTCTTAACCCCAACATTTCCAATAATTATTCTTCATACGTCAAGGTTTTTTATAACTCATCATAAGATCAAGTGTCTAGGTTACATTGAAACAAATTTACAAGATGAAATCATAACCATTCATGGATATGATAATAGTGAAAAAACGTTAGAGGGCACAATCAAATTACCTCTCAAGCTTAGACCAGTCACTTTAGACACACTATGTCATGTGGTGGATGTAGAAGTTGCATATAATATTCTCATTGGATGACCATGGATTCATGCCATGAAAGATGTTCCACCAATGTATTAAATTTCCTCACTTGGAAAAAGAATTTACATTAAGTGCCAACACCCAACCCTTTAAATATTGTAGATTCCTCAAAGGCCAGTATAAAAATGATCACTACTATCCATCAATAGATAAATAAACTCCACCTCATGCAATCCTTAACAAAATGCATATTGATCCAAATACACTTCCCAAACATACTATAAAACCATCATCTTCTAATCAACCATCATCTTCTAGCCAACCAACATCTTCCAATCCATTCTCTTCTGCTAATCAATCCCCTTTTTCTAAAACCAGTCCCCCTTCCACTAACCAATCACCTTATTCATCTAACCAACCTTCCTCTTCTAACAATACCTCTTCTGTCAAGATACCTTCCCATTTGGTTAATCAAATTTTATCCTCTAATTCACCCCTATTCTTATAACCCATTCTCCCCATATTTCAAAAATACCAAACTGCCTTCTCCACCATATTAGGTACCTACTGGTCCCCTGTCACACACGTTCAAAATCATTGACAAAGGATGTGGTGAATACCAATTCCAAGAAATTAAGAACTCTTTCTACACTAGTAGATCCTCACAAACCTATGGAAAACCAAATGCTCCACATCTTAGAGTTCATCACACTTATAAATTGGGTAAGTCAGTTTGGAATAAATTCAGTTATCTAGACAACAAACACATTTCAAGTTCCTTAGGGTCTTAGTTATATGATGAAAAATTTGCTCCTTGTTATGAGTCCCCTCCATTTACCAAATTTCATCAAATGATCAACAACATGTGAAGGAAGGGTAAAGGAATTGGTCTAAATGAAAAAGGTCATTTAGATTCAATCACTTGCACCAAACATCATGGTAAACACAACCTTGGTTTCAAGATATTTAATTAAGCTCCCATATTAATCTTGAGTGATAACAATGACACTAGTTTTGAAATTAACGTCGAGTCCACACACAACCTTTTTGAAGACCTTGCTGAAACAAATCTTTAATTTTAACATCTATCCATTAATGTCATTGATTTTAAAATCTATCATCCAAATCTCATATAACATGACCAATTACGTCACATAGACATGGACATGTTTCAGAATGATGAAGCCATTGAAAATTTCCTTAGAAATCATGATCAAATTTCCATTTTCAGCCATAAAAAAGGATTTGAGATTGACCTTGATGAATTCACATACTTTGGCATAGAAATAGTTTGTTAATATCATCCACTTTTAAAAACATTAGATAAGAAGTGAAAAAAAAAAATTTCCCATAGTCAAAATATCGTCACCACCTTATCCAAATAACATATCAATAAAAGGACCCAACATCATAAATAAAAACCCTAAGCTGATCCCTTTGAATCACATGACACCGATGACTTACATCAACCACTAGCACCTTTTTTCGAAAAGGATACATCTAAAATGATGATTGAAGAAACCAAATATATTAATATCAATGCCCCCGAACAACCAAAAACTCTACAACTCGGCATCAATTTGTTTGACTAAGAATGCGTCGTGTTCACCGTGCTTCTCATTGAATTTCAATACATCTTTGCATGGAACTACAAAGATATGTCAAGCTTAGTTCCATCTCTCGTAGTACATCACCTTGTGGTGCATCTAGATGAAAAATCGTGTGAAACATACATTATGAAAAATGCACCCCAAAGTAACATTGCTTGTAAAAAAAAACGTCAGATACTATTATAAGTAGAATTTATCCAGCCTATCGACTATTTTGAATGGATATTAAACATAGTTCCCATATCTAAGAAAAATCCCGACATAAGGGTATGCCCAGATTTCCACGATATTAACAAATCTTATCTGAAGGACAAATTTCCCTTGCGCAACATAGATATGATTGTCAACTTTACGATAGGTCATGAGGTGATATCCCTAATAGATATATTCTCTGGCTATAATAAAATACACATCGCTAAAGAGGATCAACACAAAATTAAATTTACTACACCATGGGGCACTTTCTACTATAAAGTCATGCCTTTCAGATTGAAAAATGCAGGTGCCACATATCAACAAGCAATGATGGTCATATTTTAGGATATGTTACGTGATATCATGGAAGATTAAGTTGACGACATATTATCAAAATCTAAACCATGGATAGGATATCTAGGTGTGTTAAGACACATCTTTGAAAGGTTATGCGAGTATAAAGTCTTCCTTAATCCTAGGAAATGTTTTTTCGAGGTGACTTCCGGAAAGTTATCAGAATTTATTATCTCATGAAGACGTATAGAAATCGATCCCACCAAAGTCAAATCCATCAAAGAAATTCCTCCTCCCCAAAATATCAAACAATTTGGAAAAATCCAATCCATTCAATGTTTCATGTCAAATTCGCCGATAAGTGTCATCATTTTAACCAATTTCTTAAGAAAGATGTATAGTTCTAATGAAAACAAGATTGGCAAGATTCTTTAACCAAACTCAAAGAATACCTCTCCAGTCCACATGTCCTCATGTCAACAGCCGCAGATAAACCCATTCTACTTTATGCATCTACCACTGAACATTCCATACGAGCTTTTCTTGTACAACATAATGATCAAGATAAAGAACAAGTCATTTATTACCTTATTCAGACACTCATTGAGCATGAAGTGTGATATTCCTAAATCGAATAAGTATGCTTATCAGTCACTTTCACATTCGATGAGCTACATTATTATTGTCGTAATCACACAACTAAATTGATCGATAAGGTTGATCCTCTCAAGTATCTCTTATCTCAAATATTCTCAGAAGGAAGAATGTCTAGTTGGGTCATCCTACTTATTGAATTTGACGTCAAATTCATTCCTCAAAAAGTAATTAAAGGACAAGCCCTCAGAGACCATTTTTATGAGGCACATCTTCCTGGAACAAAACCGCTTCATTTTACATTTACTAATGAGGATATTTTGTACATAGACATTGTGCCAACTTGGACTCTATTCTTTAATGGATATTGTAATCTCCATGGATCAGGAGCTGGCATTTTTCTTATCACACCTACCAGACATGTTACCCCCATGTAGTTTTAATTAACATTCCCATGTACCAATAATATTGCACAGTATGAAGCTCTCATAACAAGATTAAAACTAGCTATATCTTGCAACCTTAAAGAGTTGGCTGTATTTGCTGACTCCTTGCTTATCATTAAATAGGTTATCGATGAATACCAAGTCAAGGAAAATAAACTTATTCCATATAAATGCATGGTAGATAGCCTCCAAAGCTATTTTCTATTGATTAGTTTTGGCAAAATCCCTCTAATTTGTAATAAATTCACAGACACTATGATAACTATTGGATCTCTATTGGAAATCACATCTAATCAACCCCAGAGACATTTTATTGTAGAAAACCTTATAGCGCCTACCTACAATCTGCCTAGAAATATTATGGTATGTGAGATTGTGGGTCCTAATGAACCTTGGTACCATGATATTTATAATTTCATCCATGATAAAGCATTTCCTATCAACATGAAACCAATTCATAAACGTAATTTAGCACAACGTGCCTCCTGTTACACCATTTTAGCTGAAACTCTCTATAGGAAAAGTTACGAAGGCAATCTACCTAGATGTATTAATCAGGAAGAGGATTCTAACGTTTTAACTAAAGTTCACTCTGGTATCTACGGAGCACACACAAACGGTTTGGATCTGACCAAGAAAATATTGCATGTTGGGTATTATTTCCCCACCATAGAGAGTGACGCATGTAATTTTGTCAAAAAATGTCAATCCTATCAAAAACATGGCAATCTTATTCACGCATCTTCCCAAGCATTACAAGCAATCACCACACCATGAATCTTCTCTCACTGGGGGCTTGATCTCATTAGTAAAATCAAATCAACGTCGTCCAACGGTTATAATTTCATTATTACCACTGCCAATTACTTCACTAAATGGGTAGAAGCTATGCCTCTCACCTATCTTACTGACAACCAAATATCAAATTTCATTTTTAGTAATATCATCTAGCGATTTGGCATTCCATCCTATATTATCATAGATAATGGAAAATTATTTAAAAACTAGAATGTAAATGACCACGCCAAACACTTTCACGTCAAACTTAAGTGGTCTACTCCATACTACCCTCAGGGTAATGGCGAAGCAGAAGCAACCAATAAAAATTTAAAATCCGTCATGGAGAAAATTGTAAATACACATTGACGAAATTGGTACACTCAAATTTTCCCTGCTCTCTGGGCTTACCGCACATCTTACCACACACCTACAGGAGGCACCCCGTTCTCCCTCATTTATGGTTACAAAGACATTTTACTTGTTGAGGTTGAAGTTACATCCTTAAGAATACCCCTTAAAGATGTAATTAATAAAGATGAATATAAAAAATCACAACTTAATGAGCTGGAGTTTCTCGATGAAAAACAACTTAATGCCCTCAATCATCTTCAAGTCTATCAAAAATGACTGCAACATAGTTATCATAAAAAATTACAACCTAAAGAGCTTGACGTTGGTGATCTCGTTCTCAAATAATAATAAAAAATACCACTAAAGAGTGAGAAAAAAAAGTAACTTTGAACGTAATTGGTTAGGACACTATGTAACTACAAATAAATTTGGCTCTAGAGCCTATAAATTTGCCACTAAAGATGGTCAGGAACTCAACTAACCAATTATTGTTGTACATTTAAATAAATTATATTCTTGAGGTGCTCTCTATTCCAGGAGACAACCACTTGTACATTCCTCCTGGCTTACTCATCTCCAAATAATTCAAAATTATTCATTCCATTGCCAAATATTTTCATTTTCAAAATTTCATCTTCATATTCACCATCATGAGACAAGTGTTAATATAGATTATAATAAGTTTTGTGAATATCATACTTCTTATAATATCTCCCATTTTTTGCTGCTTTCGCCTATGGTCATATCTATAAGCTTACTAATGGTAATATGTTCCCTTTAAAGTAATTATGTATTTCACAACAAAGCTTTAAATTTTTTTACCCAATTCATTTGATCGTCCATATCAGTCTTTGATGTTGAACCCTCACGTCTTATTATTCGTGTGGGATTGAGATTAGGGGAAAAAATTTCTTCCCAAATGAAAATCACTATTTTACAAGTCAATAAATCAAATAAATTAAGAATAATTCACTGTTACACCTTTCGTCCTTCACAGTCTTTGGTAGTGTGAGACTGGGAATGGAGGAAGGTTCCCTTACTCAACTTCATCTTGTCTTTGGTGATAAACCATTTCCTTTTACTCGTGCCATGGGGAAAAGTGTAAAGGGTCATTCATAAATCACAATGCTGAAAAAGTAATAAAAAACACAAAAAAATCAAAACAAAAAAATCAAAAAATGTACTCTCCTATGTTTTTCCTTCAGTGATGAGCCCTTGCTTCTTACTAATAGCATGGGGCAAGACATAGGGAGTCTTTACAAAAATACAAAATCTTATAAAGTATGAACGTGCTTACAATTATAAAATTCCCAAAGAATTAATTTATATGCCTAAGTGAAGATAGGACTATCTCTTCACCTCATATCTTACCAATCAGTAAGCCACATAACTGTCTAAGTCTAGTACATGACCTATAAAGAAAAAATCAATTCAAAATTGGTTCAGTAACCTTAACAAGAATTAAGTCACAATTTCCCAAATGGATTGTTGTTAGCACTTGTCTATATATTCATTATCTACATCATACGTCCTTCTTCATTTTCGGTGAGGAGCCCTTGCATCTTACTAGATGTGTGGATTCAAGAATGGAGCTAGACTTCTTTTCATTTTATCATCACCAACGTATCCTGCCAATGGAGTGAGGATATTTTGTATTATTTGAAGCATGAGTTACCACAAGGAACACAATACATACAGAAAATGTCCTATTTTATCACCTCTTATAAGAAGTTTTCATTCCGGTCTATCAATTTCCAAAAAATTCCCCAAAAACATTAGAAAATCTCAAAAATCCAAAAACTTTTGAAAACCCGTAAAATTACGAAAAAAATTAAAAAACTCACAAAATCCTAAAAATTTGCAAAACCATAAAAAACCCACCAAAAAATTAATAATCAACACAATTCATCCTTTTAACTATTATCCCCAACAAATGTTCCGACCTCCTTATGACTATAAAATTCAAACCACTTGCCCTCATGTGAATCCTCGCTTGAGGCAAATCTGAATGTCATTGTTTCCTTGTTTGAGAACAATGATCCAATCCATTCTACACCCTTGTACCTTCACTTGGGGGCTCATATAATTAATCATCATTGTGGAACACACTAGGGGCATGTTTAGTATTTCTTGTGTTGCATTATTAATTACAAGTTATTAATTGTTTTCTTGTATCTTGATATATTATAGGGGACATCTTGATTTTATTTATCCTGGTGTTTCCTATAATATACTTATGTTATGTGATTGCATATCATACTAGGGAATCATACCTTCTTGATGGCCTCTACCTATGCTATCTTACACTTGCAAATAGTACCAGAGCATCATACCTTTTTGATGGCCCCTGTTTATGATCTCATGCCTATTACAGTCTAGTCATCTTAATACTTTATAACATGATCCATCCTGTTATGTGCTATATTAAAATTAATATAATTTCATCCTATGATTATATTCCGTCATGATCAAACACTTACTTGCACCCCATCCATTCACCCGTACTAATACATTCTCCGGTTTGGGAATTATACTTGATGACCATTGCAGTTTGTGAATTCTATTTGAGGATCTTCCTCAGGTAGCAGTCACTATCAAGTAAATCCTCATCCCCCACCTGATCACCTTGTATTTGATCCATTTATCATTGCTCCCTATTTCTACTCATTTTTCACTTATCCACACATTACCCTTATCACCATACATGTCCCCTTTCACCACTATGTGTATCTTCCTTCCCTTTCTTCCCAATTTTCCCTTTTCAATATTTTTCTTTTAGCTTGAAGATGTTACTTAATCAACCCTTCCATGTTAGAATCTTGGTTGAGGTATAATATCTTCCTAAGTTATTCCTGCTGTAGAAACTTCTCCACCATCTTGTCTTTAATCAAACAACAATCACTACCACACACATCTTTCTGCTCCGCCTCTTCTACTTATCATTCATGCCTCATCACTCTCACCACATAGGCATCCCAATTAAGGATTCCCATAATAATCTCCATCCTAAACCACACATATTCCTCCATCTATTCATGTCACATTCCTTTGCTTCATTCATTACTTGTTATCCCCTCCTCTCCCCTCTTGTTCAACTATCACCTACATCATTCACCCTTTTCTAATTCTTCTTAATAGTTGTCTTCTACTTTGTAATATTTCTTACACACTTTCACAGTATGAAAAATTCACTTGAGAGTTCCCCTTCAGTCCATAATGTCCAACCCTCTTCCCACCAACTGCATCAATCACTTACTTCTTCCCATCATTCTTCTTCTTCGGCTTAACAATCCTGCTTAACCATCCCTATCGCATTGAAATATTACTTAAGAATCTCTCTTAAGGTTGATATGGCATCCAACCCACTTGAATCCTATCATATTTCCTCCATCTCACTTTTCCCGCATCTCAGCACCATCATCTACTCCAACCAAGCATTCCACATATATACCCAATCCATTCTTGTCTTTCCCCTTCTATATCATCATTGTCTATTTGTGTGGTCTTACTTAACCACTCATGTGGCATGGAGATCTTATTTAAGAGTCTCTCTTAAGGATGATCAGTCATATTCAACTCCCCCATTACACCACATTCTCGCTATCAACATTTTCTCTCCATTCCCCATCATCAAATCCTCTCACCTCCTATTCCATTCTCACAAAAATCACCCCATGTTGTACTAATTTTCATCTCCATCATCCCTCTATTGGAAATAGTACTTAACCACTTCCACCACATGACAATATTACTTAATGGTCCTCCTTAAGTTGAACTTGTTATTCTGGATTTCTCCCTCACCTCATTCTTCATTTCCTCTATTGATCGTTTCTTCGTCCTAGTCTCACCTACCAACCAAATTTTCCTCCTACAATTATCCTTTCTCAACCTATCATATCAAAGAGTGTGTCTTTCATCTTTCACTTGTAATCATGTTCCTTTCCCCCATTTTCCTCTTCTAAATCCGCCATCCTTCTTATAATTTCCTCCCATTCTTTTCATGTATTGTTTCTTTATCCTCACCTCATCCATCCTCATCCTCTACATCCTCTCATTGCCTTCACCTTTTCACATTTCATCACTCACCTTTTCTTCACTCTTCTCATTCCATCTTATCGAGTTCTCCCACATATGCACCGCCATTACTACCCACCATTATCGTTGTTCTTCCCATAACATTATTTCATCATCATCTTCCATTTACATGATAATAATTATCGGTGGAATCCCCCTAGAATTAACTCATCCTCATTCTACACGACATTTTTCACTCTCTTTGAACTTCTCCTTGTTTTCTTCATTCCTTCCTTCCTCTGTGCCCACTGATCATTATCAGGAGACTCCCCTTAATGTCCCTTCATTAGCGTTCCCTCTTCCATTCCTAATTTACACTCTCCCTTTCTTCGCTTTTCCTCTCATCCATCCACACCAATCATTATCGATAGAATTCCCCTAACATCCCTTCAATAGCATTTCCTCTTTTATTCCCCATTCTCTCTTCCCTCCCCTCACTTTTCTCCACTCCCACCCTTTCTTGTCTCTTCTTCCCCACCTCTCCATATTCCCTTCACCCTCTTTAATATTTTACTATCTTCATCATACACCCTCTATCTATTTTATCATCATCTTCTTATCCTCATTTCACTCATCTCCACATATTTTTCAATCCATGCCATTCCTCATATATTTCTTCTCTTTACATTTCTGATATTGTAAACTCTTCACTGAATATCTCCATTCTTTGTTCCTTCTTTATGCATCATTTTCTCTGTTGTCCTCCCATCCTTCCCAATCCTCTTCTTATTTCACTTCCTTCATGTCATCTTCTTCATTTTTTACTTCATGTTTCCTTCTTACTTCCCCATTGATAACGTAGCTCTTCAGCATTGTCCCATATTTTTTATCGTCCCACCCTCCCCATGCATTTCCACGTAGTTTGTTCCATATTATTTACCTAGGTATTCCTCATGAGGACCAAGTTACTTCAATATTTTCCATGTATCCACTTTGTCATCTCTTCTTCCCCCATCATTTTCACCTTTCTACTACCCTCTCTTTCCTTTCTCTATCACCCCTACCTTTTCAATCATTCTATACCAGTTTCTCTTCTTTTATTTGATCTTCTCCACATCTTTCTGGTCCTTCATCATTTCTATCTTTTCTCTATTCTACCACCTCTTATGTCTTCTTTAAATTCTTCATCATCCTTATCCTCTTCATTTTTCCATCCTTCTCTCCCTTTTTCCTAATTTTCTCCCTACTCTCATCTCGTCTTTTTGCTTGTATTTTCTCCTTCCCTTATCCTATCATCCTTCTCTATTATTCTCTTCCACCTATTTTTTTCTTCTTCACCTCTTACTTCTATAGGTTTTTTTTTTTAGCTGTATCATCTCTTTCATGTTCCATCATTTATCTCCCTACATCTCCTTCACCCTTCTTCACTCCCTTTATTTTTGAATCTCTCTCTCCATTTTACATTATTTAACCCTCTGCTATGTCATTTTCTTGTCTTCTTCTTGTTTCTCCTTCATCATTCCCTTCTTCCCCTATCATCCCTCTCTATTATTCTATTCTACATATTTCATTCCTTTTTTTCTCCTCCTATGTCTCCTTCCACTTTATTCCATACCCTTGTCTACTCCACCTTTGACTTTTCTTGCTCTTCTCATAATCAACCACTACTCATGTCCATTCCTTTTTTTATTCTTTATGTCCTTCAAGACATCCTCACACCTAGAATTCAAGGCCAATTAAATCCTTTCCTCATTTACGTAGTGCATTCATTCCATTCTCTTACACCCCATTCTTGTCCTCCTCTCCACATAATTGATCTCTCCTCTTTTCAAGAGTTTTGTCATATATTCAATCCTTGTCAACCCTCTCAAGGGGGAATCATCACATATATCCATAATCACATCTTCCCATGAAATTAATCACCTAAATACCTTACCTCTCCCTAAAAAACATTTGTTCTACTTTTTGTTTAGAAAAAGTAGATTGAATTCTTCCCCCATTCTTATAAGTGAAAGTTTGTTCTAGTTCTTGATTACAGAATGATTTCTCTTTTCTTCCTATAAAAAATTCTTATCGAAGGAACACTTTCCTTAAGAAGAATCTCTTCAAAAATATTCAATCCTGCCACTTGGGGCATATTCATCCATCTCATCTACTTTCTTTAAAAGGACACTACTTTCATAGTACCCTTCCAAAGAGGGGAAAATGTATACACCCCAATTTCACACCTATCGTAAATTAATTAATTTCACCATTCCATTTCCCAAAAAAATACTCATTGAATTAATTTATGTTAATCGATTAATAAATCCGTTTCAGCTCCTAAACTAAACCCAATCTTCCTCACATGAAAAATATTATCCATGTCCCCCCCACTTGTGAATTAAATATTTAACTTTAATTACGGGCCATAGCTCATGTCTCCCATTAACCTAATTGTGCTTACTTTCCATAATCATGATTACTATAAATCCCCAAGTTAACCCCACTTTTAGGCTATAAATAGAGTATTTCTTCACCTCTTTCAATAAGCTTGAATATTCAGTCAGAGCTCTTGCATCCTTTGAGCAAATATCATCCTCCCCACCTCGTTCTAATTACCAAATATCCCCATTTTGATCATCGCAAATCCATTATCCTCTTTATCCAATGGTGCAAATTAAGTCGATATTGTTGTAGAGAAGGCCTTGCTCCAGTTCGTAGGAAAAACCTACATTTCACACAATCAGGGATCATCCAAACTTCATTTCCCATCCTAAGGTATGCTAAGAAATCACGAAGGAGAAGGTATCTGGCTATTTTATTTACTTTCTTGTTATTAGTGTATTTTCCTAGCTCACACCTTGATATTCTATTCTCCAATGTGTGTCATGAAACATTACAAGGACTTCCATTAAAAAATTCCTAATATCATAATTAATATTTAAGTCTTTGACAAAACAGGAAACTTAATTTTTGCATGCATTATAAGTCCTCCTTAAACCCTCCAAAGACTTAATGTATTAATATTGGGCTTACCTTTTTCTTGATATAAAGTCTTCTCCAAAAGATGAAAGAATTATAGGGTGGCCTTTCACAAGTCTACATGTAGTTAAATATTTCCAATGTAGGTATTACCACAACACGTTTTTTATATATTAACTTTGATAGGTTGGTCAAAATGTTCTATATTTTTAATTTTTGAGAAGTGAAAAAATTAACAAGATATTTTGACATATATTTAAAGGGTCTCATTAAAATAGTTTCCATATTGAGGAGAAAACAAGGCGAGAATATTTTGGTGGGGATTGCATGGATATAATGAAATAAATATTGATTAACATGAGTCAACTTAATAAAAAATAGTATCGAGATTAAATATAACATTACAATGCATTTTTCAGTCATATGGAGGGGTTACTCAGTTAACGTCATTAAATTGTCCATCATTTCAAGGCTGACAATTGTCCCTTTGAAAACCGAAAGAAATTAAAAGTTTTGAGAAAATATGTCAAAAATGGTCTTTACGTTTTTTCAATTTTATTTTTTACAATGTTAGTATTTTTATAGGATGGTGTTTCATTTATTAACTAAGACAAGACATGAATGAAATGTTGGAAAGAAAAATGTAGTCCTTAGTGCTAAATTTAACACTTTGTGTTTGGTGGAACAACGTCAACATACAGTGAAGTAGGCACGTGAAGGGATACAAAATATAAACAAATTTAAATACAAACTATATTAAAATGATAAAAAAAAAATTAGTTTAAAAAATATTATTAAAATAAATAAAATCACTATTTGTATATTTATTAATATACATTATCAATACTTTTTACATGTTTTGATGGGAAATATTGAAAATACACCATCACTTCCCAAAAAATATTTCCGAGCATAGGTTGCCTTAAAATTAAAACCTGCACGCCACTAATAGCTATGCAGATTTAAACATAAGGAAAGAAACTTCCATTCTTGGAAAAGGGCACAATTTAAGACGTTAAAATGGTAAGGAAAACTTTCAGTGAATTCGAACGAATAAGAATCTTACATGTATTATACCAGAAAGTGTAGAAAATGGTTTTAAATATAGACTGGAAAGATGGAGGTTGCGTGGATAATGACTGTATACCATAAACTCAAATTCAAAATGTCATTCCATCTTGCACCACCAACATTTGTGTCAATATGAATTGAAGGCTTCTTACGTGGTGCACCAGATAGACAAACAATCATTTACTTGTAAGTGGAAGTAAACAAAAAAAAAATAAATCTGTCAAGAATCGAGATATTTGTGATCCACCTCACATCTGATCATATCACTTCAGGCTAATAGTAGGAAAATTATTACTGATAATATCACCACGTGGAGGGATGCAAATGGATCGTGTTTCAACGTTCGATTAAATATAGACCCTCAATTATGTATCGTGTGTTAGACATAATAGATCTCGCTCCCATTTATACAATGCCTTTGGCGTGATTATAGTTACCCCATAATCTAGAAGAGGATAACCAAACACATCAACACATGCATCAAATAATAAGCTTTCAAACATTTTTGACAATTCCAAAATAATATGATAATTATTACTAATAATATCACCACGTGGAGGGATGCAAACAGATCATGTTTCAACGTTCGATTAAATATAGACCCTCAATTATATATCGTGTGTTAGACATAATAGATCTCGCTTCCATTTATACAATGTCTTTGGCGTAATTATAGTTACCCCATAATCTAGAAGAGGAAAACCAAACACATCAACACATGCTTCAAATAATAAGCTTTCAAACATTTTTGACAATTCCAAAATAATATGATATTTTATTAATAGATAAAACTCGTTCTAAAGCTACACTATTCCAAATTAATACAATTTTAAGAGATGAATGAGAATTTCAGTGACTAAGGCAAAACAAAATAAAACATGTAGTCATCAAGATGCTTTAAGGTTGAGAAAACGAGTAAAATGTTGTATTTTTAATTCACATTTCAGAATAAAGGCATGAATCTATTTAACAAACTAAAAAACATTCTATATTTAAAAATGGTATAAATTAAAAAAGAGGTCACTATTCAAAATTTAATTTTTTACACAACCTTTTTCTTATTGATTAACTTCTTGTTTTAACTAATTCATAAAATATTTGATCCATTAGAAACTGAGTAGCCATTAGGAAAAAAGAAAACTCTTGGCATTTTTTTGAGAAAATAATGAAAAATGCCTCATTGTTATTGGTTTATGACAAAATATGTACTAGTTATGATAGAGAAAATACATTGGCATGATAATAAAGGTACTAGGATGGCCTTTCACAACCATTAGATATACTCTATATAAAATGCACCATCTAAGCATGATGGAACCCCCATAACATCACCATAATATCTATGCATGGAACATGCATACCCATCATCACGATGAAAGGCTTTGACATGATAACTCAACACCAATAGTGACACACCACACACAACCCATAAATGTTGGCATGTATGTTCGTCTTTGTTGAAAGTAAGGGGCACATTGTTTAATGATAATTTTAAACCTATTTAACCCAAAACAACTGTAATTTTTCCCATTCCATTTTGTTAATAACATGTTATCATGTCAGTTTATAAAGGTCGTGAGGAAAGAAAGAAGCAAGGAAAGATATCAAACCAATTTGGAAAGCTATCTCCATTGGATAGAGGATGGAAGAAGGAGTCACGCCACCACATGAGGTAGGTATTTATTTCTGTCATGTTATATCTACTAAAAAATAGCTATTTTTTCATGTTGTAGATCATTTTACATGAAAATCCAAAGCCCTATTGGTGTAGTTTTTAAAATATTTGTGGAATTTATTTGCAAACATTCATATGGCATCCAAAATTGGCCGATATTTTATAACTTGGCCACTGCAAACATATGGAAAAAAAACACCATTAATATTCTGAGGTAAACATCGAAAAGGTAAATAAATACCTTTCAAGTTGAAAGTTTAATGAAACTTCTGGAACGAATTCATAAGAAACACACCATGGATAATACCTTAAAATCCTATAGCTTGAAAATTTTTATAAATAAGGAAAAACCATCTATGTATTTTAGAATACAAAGTGTTCTAGTTAGGGCATGTTTCATGTGAGTTTGTTTGAGGCATCAACTATACTTGGTGTGTATTTCAATCTCCTCTTCCATTCCATACCATTTGTGTATTTTCTTAAATAAAACTTATTTTCTAAAAACCATTGTGTTTAATCTCTTGCAAGGGATATGTTTACTTTTCCATCCTATATTTCTTCACCCAAATAAATTAAGGGTATGAAAAATGTTTTCCCTATACTTGCATGTCATGAGATGACCTATTTTTTGAATTTCCCCTTTTATTGTTTCTCCCCATTATAATTGAGATGGGTAGTTAATTATTTCATGGTATGTTTGCACAAAACCACAAGAAACATGCCCTTTGTAGGATGATTTAATATAACCAATATGAAAAATGTGAGTGGTTTTGAATTTAGAAGGGCTAGGAAATGAATAAATGTTCCAGCTTATAACGATGCTTAGATTGATGTCAGTTACTGTTATGCATGAATAGCGTAAGTAAAATTTTATTTTACAGTTATATAATGGGAATAAAAAAAATATGAAATGATAGATGTAGGTCATCTCAGCCCCTACAAGTATAGGGAATACATTTTTGTCAAATATAAAAGTAATTTTGTTTATGAAAGCCCTTGGACATAATCACAAGAAATATGCCCTAAGTAGGATGTTTAAATATAATAAATGTGAGTGGATTTGAGTACTAATTAACAAGCAAATGCATTAAAGTGAATAAGATTAAAATGTTATTAAGTTACGAAATACACATTGTGTTTTTCAATAATGACATAACCACATTATTTCCTTTTAATGTATTGTAATCCATCAACTATTAATTGGGTTTGGGATGGGCATACATGTGTTACAAATGTTTTTTGGATTGGGGTTCACACATTTTGTATAGATATTATACATGTACCATTTTCTATTTCTAATTATCCTTCAAGTATGGCATGTGTCTTGTGACTTTTTTTAATTTATCAAGGTCTGATCAAATTTAAAAATAATTTGTATTATACATATAATGGTTTTTAATCTCCTAGATTAATCAAGAAAGTTTCTACTAATGTAATTAGAGGGAATAAAACTCTATTTTCTATCTAGGATTTCTTCAATAAACCTTTGGCTATGTAGAATATAATTTTTTGATGTTTACCATATCAATGCTCCATTTGACATGTTGGGGAGTTAAGCTGGTGAATGGATCAAATATTACTTCGGTTAAAATGAACCTCATTTTTTCCCTGTAACTCTCAAACTCATGTCAATATGCTTCTCTGAGTAGTCAGAGTTCGGTTTTCCATGGCCATACATTTGTTTATAACACTTTTTGGATGGGGATAGGTGTATTCTTTTTAGAGAACAATCATCCTTGAGTTCAAATATAATCAATGTGAGTGGATATGAATCAAAATCAGAAGCAGAGGTAGATATGTACCTAGTTCAAAACCATGCGTAGATTACTGCTGAAAAATAGGTGTTTTTCAACAATAACATAACCACATTTTCTTTTTGTACTAAAATAAAACCAATATTCCTTGTCGGTGAAAGGTAAAAGTACAATGAATTTGAATGTAATTTAATAAAAAATACCAAACAATTGTATAGTTGCAATTATATTTATAATGTGCTTAGGTTACTGTTGAAAAACACAGTTTTTTTCAACAATAACTTAACCTCATAGTTTATATGAATTTAATGAAAGGTATGAACATATTAAAAACCCACAGAGATTCATTTTAGCCTCAAATGGATTAATATATTCGAAATGGGTGAATCCTCCTCCATAACCTTAGCCTTAGAAAACTCGGAAGAAACCCTAGAAACCTTTTTGTGTCTGTCATTTATAATAAAAAAATCTCCATGCTTCTATCCAGGGGAAACATAGGATAGGGTATTGTAATTTGATAAGGATTTGTTCTTTCTTTTCCTAAAATGTTTTTTAGGGTCACGATCATATACAAAAAATCGTTGTGTTCAAGAAGATAGGGTTTATGATACTTAGGATGACATTTCACCCATTTCAAGAGAGAATCTACCATTTATTTTTTATTTTTTTATTTTTCACATGAGATGGGGATTTAGCCTTATTTCAATTATTATTTTTTGACATCTTATCCATTCTAATAGATGCATCAAACAAAACTGAAGAAACTAAAACAAAATCAATTTGATGCTTACTCGAGAAGGCCCTATGATTTTTTTTGCCTTAAAATTCTTTCCATATCAACAAGAAGAACATGAGAAAAAAATAATAATAGAATTTTCTAAACCATATTCCTAAGGTAGGGTTTTAATTTGTTACAATAAATTAGATTTTTTTAGAATTGAAAATGTTTATATTAATAATAAAATTTACTTAAGTCAAAACATTAATCATGAACAACCATAATGAACTAGCGAGGGACATTTTAAGAATATAAACATTACACAAAATGATCTCATAAAAGGGAGAGGAAACTAGGAATGATTGCATTTAATAGTCAAAATTGACTGTTATGATGACTAGTATCTATAAAAATGCTTTGATCCTGTTGGTGAGAAACTTTATCAGGTGAAAAATTGGTGGGTGTCTTGCCAATTCTCTATTAATCTAAGTCTATCTACTTGAACGATGCAATTACGTATTTGTATGCACATGTGAAATTTGATTCTATGGTGGCCTTGTGGATGGGGATCTAACAGGGGCACTCCACTGACCCTGTGGAAAAAGCTTGCAATTTCTTGCAAGAGAAGAATTTTTTAGGAGATTGAGAAAGGGGGTGATAAAAAGATAGGGGGATTAACATTGTAGGTAGAAACTAAGATTCCTACTATCATTAACCAGAAAATTCCAACACGCATAGATTTAGAAGAAAACAATCTTACAAATGTAAACAAGACAAGTTAAGATTTTGAACACAAATATCCTTATCAAAGAGGCAAAAAAATCCTTTCTTCATTGATGCTATAGTAAAATTGTACACAATGAGAGTGGGAAGAACATATAGATGAGAAATAGAGGAAGTGCTATCTTTTTTATTTCTTCACAAGTGATACTCTCTCGTGAACACACAAAATCGACAAACCTTTGGAAAGAGGGTGCCATTACAATTTATAGAGATAGAAGAGACTCTTTGCCTATCCCCACATGACCTTTTATATTCCTTTGCACAAATTGTGACTTTTCATATTCTTAGGAAAGAAAAGTCCCCTTTTTATAAAATAAGAGCGACTTATTACATTATAAACATAAAGTCACTTTTTAATTAAATAAATAAGACATAATGAAAAAGTACAAACCCCAAAGAATAAATAGAACATGGAGGTGAGAGAAAATGAGGGGGCCAAATAGAAGAGAGAGAGAAAGAAGAAAGAGAGGACTAAGCCGATGAAGAAGCTGCTTTTGCTGAATTTTTCTCGCTTCTTGAACGATATTTTTTGAGCTCCATTAGGGAAATTTCAACTCCTTTGAACTCCTTATAGAATTCAACTGCTGCAGTTGCAACCTTATCCAAAAGAGGAATGCGTACAGAAATTAGGGACTTTTTCCAACCATTAGAAGCATCATTGATATCCTTATATTTCTCAAACCATGTTTGATGTTTTCTGCAATGAATGAAATGGTGGCTTGGATCACAAATATATACTTTAGGGTATATTTGTTGAAAGATAGTGAGTTTCTAACTTCTTTCTTTATGTGCTTCTCAAATGGTCCCAAAAACTCATTTATAATAGTGTTTTTATTTGATAAAAAGTAATTCAAGCTTCTAAATTATGTTATTGACACGATCTTGCATCTTTTAGGGTCGTTACTTGTTTTATTTTAATTCACCAAGAGCCTGATTTATCATTTCATCTCTGGTCACTAGAGTCCTTTCCCACACATGTGACAAGTCCTCAAATGGACCACTAATATTTTCCTTCTTATCAACTCTTGAGAATGATTATCTCCCATTCCCACCACTAATGGATGAATAGGGTCCCAATGCTCCTTTTCCTTTTTCCAAATCCTCCCTTAACATCTGAGCCTTATCTGTGGTTGCACACATATATTTGAACAATGAGATTACCTCTAGAAGTAATGTTTTCCTTTTCCAATGATCATACTCGTCCACTTATTTTTTACTTGTCCCTATACTATGAAATTCAGTGTTCTTTGGATGGACTAAGGATTAATATTTTTTTATTGAAGTTGCTTCTTAAATTGGGATTGATGAAGCATTCAGGTCCATGAGATGTTGCATGTATGATGAGAGTGTCTATAATTGATCTTTCAAATGGTCAATATTTTCTTTGTATTATCAATTCTTTGCAAGGAGGTGGGTGGAATATTCCTTGAACATATGTTAATTTCCTTCATGAGTGGTTGGGCCCAAAGGAATAGTGCTCATTTTGTGATTCACTAGTGTCATTTATTCTACTGGCTTGATCAATTTTATTCTGACTACCTTTGTGTACTGATCACCTGTAGCACCACTAAAGAAATGAGAGCCCGCTTGAGTAAATTTCTTCTTCTTTTCTTTGGCTAATGATGTTATTGCTAAAAGATCATGAACTAACTTGTTGGACAATATAAGCCTCTTTGGTAATCATTTCCTTCATCCAAACGAACATATCACCCCCATCGAGATTTGGAATTCACAAATTTATCATCTCCTTCTTGGGTGGAAAATATGCCTCTTGTGAAAGAGGGGCACGGGTGAAAAACAAGAGGTGGAACATCTTGGGGCAGTTTGGGAGCTAGAATCCAGAATTGATCATTTTCCTCAACTTGCACTTCTACTACAGGATATTTTTCCTTTTTTATCTTCTTGTCTGACCTCTCATAGTAGGGGGCTCCTAATTCTGCAACCTTACGCTTCGAACTTCCTCTGAATTGGATTAAACTAGAATTTACCTCCATGATCTTTGATGATGAATGATGCTATACTTGTCTCTAGAGTGTGAGGAAACTTCCTGATGTGAGGGAAACAACTTTATTCTTATGAAACCATTATATTTATATTTTGATCACAAATTTTGTCCTCTCAATAATGTCACCTAACTCACACACACTCCAATTCACCAGTGGAAAAGGATAAGCCTTCAATTCCTTGTACTATGAATCATATAGGTCCATATAATCATCCTAAATACCTTCTTCGTACCAAGGAAACATGTACTTATTCATTTATCCAATGATCATCCTCATGTAATATTTTTCTATGACATTGAATTCATCTGTGTAATTGGCACAATAGTATTCAACCTATGGGACATGATGTGACTCTAGAAGATGGAAAGTATCTAGATCTACTCAGATGTCAAAGTCAATCCTTGGAGTATATGAATGCAATCTCAAAAGAGAAAATTTCACTTCCAAGTATGATGAATCATTGGTAATTTTGTAGGTGAATATCCCAGTGAGATAGGGAAAGAGATATCCTTCCTTTTCTAGTTTCTATTTTTTCTTTCAACATATATAAGTTTTCCACATAGATCAAACAATGTTTTCTGGTCACTGAGGTACGGAGGTAACATTAGTGCTCCATGATCGCAAGTATAAATTTGGATATACAAAAATTATAGAATTGGATGAAGAATGAGTCATATATTTTGATTAAGGAAGCCACTTGTGGAGACATTCTAGAATGCAGGTTACCTTCTAGAGTCATGATGATGAACATTATGAAGGTATAATTCATTTGGGTGAAATGCCTATTGCTTTCTTCAACAAAAAATGTAGAAATTTCTCAAAAGCAAGAGATTTGGAAGATATGTCATGTATGAGAGCTAGCCCCTTGATTGGATGAAATATAACGATAAAATACACTAGATAAGAATTCATAGAGAATGCATTTGAGACTAGGAATTAGAGCAAGTGACAGTGCAAATTATCACTTATGATATGGCCTTAATCAATATTTTTCTTCCTTTTAATGATCGTTAATATAAACAATACCATCCACTCTTGGAAATATCTAATGTTCGCTTCTCTCATCACTTGATTGAGAAGGGTTATCACATCTAAAAATCCCTCATGGAATTCACTTATTGAGGGATACTTTGGCATTCTAGAGGGATTTCTTCCTGACTTCAACCATGATCCTAGTGCAATAACTTACAAGTAAGAATATGTGTCATTTAACTCCTTCATCACAATTTATTGCGAGATGATAAAAATAATTCTCTAGGTGGGGATTTGTAGGTAATAGAAAATGGCCTTAGGAGCGATCAATGCCATAGCTGAGCCATCATCTGATTGAATATTTCTCATCTCTAGTTCATAGTGGTGAGAACATGCCAGTAGAAGCTCAATGCTCTACACAGATACTAGGTGACCACCCATAGCATACAACCTACTCATGGACACTTTATATTCAATTGGATCCCTTGGATGATTGAGCATGAATTCTTTGAGATTGTTAAAATCCATGTGGGTGACATCATTTTCCCCCACTTCCACATAATTAGAGGAAAGAACACTGACTGGTTGGACACCCACAAACTTTAATTTCATGGTTCCAAATTTTCATGAACCTGAAGAGGGTGTTTAATATTTTTAGTAAATTATGATTTTCCATCCTTTTCACCTCTGATCACTCAATTTTTCCTTATGGATGACGTTCATGCACACTTCTTTCATTGAAATTGCTCTTTGTGATGAATTACTAAAATAGTTGGTCCCTATGTAGGAGGATTAGTATTTTTAGAAAGTGGTGTTATGGACCTCATATTTCAATGAAATCATTTTTTTTTATATGGTTTTTTTCATTTTTGTTGCACCTTTGAAGTTTTGTTTTGATCCAGTCTCCAAAATGAGAGATTTTATAATTTAAAATTTGTCATTAAGGAAACTGGGGTTTCTTCACTAAAAAAATTTGGGGCATGTATGTAATTTGTTTTCTTGGATCCTAAAGGTGCATGGGAATTAAAAATAATGCAATAAACCCCGTGTTTATTCATGCATCAGATGTTTAGATATAAAAAATTCCTCCTTGCGAGTTACAAAGTTTTTTAGAATAAAAATCTTGTATTTTAGTCTTCAAAAATAGGCATTTTTTTGTGTTTTAATATTTCTCAACTCATATGAGCATGTAAGAAATATATGGAGGATGGAAATGGTGAAGGAATAATTCCAGAAAAAATTCAGCAGATTTTGGGTAGTTTGTGGTTAAATGTGGGGGAATGAGTGAAAAAGTGGCTAAGTCCCATATTTATAGGTTTTGAATGGATTGAGGGGCTGAGGTTCCTTTTTCTGTCCCCATTTTCTGATTGGAATGGGAAAATGGGTGAAAAAAATTTGCCTTAGCCTTATCATGCCAAGTGTCACTCATTCATCGACTGAGAGAAACAAATGGGGAGCTAAAAATGAGCACTTAGGGGATCACTTATGGTTGTATGCGTGAATTGAAGGAAACCTAGGGGAATGGCATAATTTTTTGTTCCCATTTTACCCTTGGGATGGGAAAATAGGTGAAAAAAATGTGCCTTAACCTGGTAGTGCCACTTGTCAATCATGCATGTAATGTGGATGGGCGTTGTCAACTTGGTCTAGAGGGGCTAAATTAGGTCGCCAATGTCACATAGTGTGACCAACATGCCAAAAGGGGGAGGGGGAATTTTTTTTTCCCTCTTTTCCCCATATAAAGGGAAAAATAATACACAAAAATTTGCCTCAACCTCATTCTACCACGTGGCATCTTAAAAATTTGACTAAGTATCGAATGCATACCTTGGGCGACAACTTGAAAATACCATAACTTAAGCTCCCATATGACTTTTTCCATGATTATTTATATAATTTCACATGGAAAATTAATTTCAATATAGATGGGATGGTTAACATGCCTTTATTATGACTTAAACACCCTAAAAATATATATTTTTCTTTGGATGACCAACTGCACTTGGAAAGACCGAGCTACCTAGATAAATGCATGGGGTTTTGGTTAGATCTGATTTTTCCAGCATGTAGAGGACTAAAATTATTTCCATTGATATATTTTTTAGTTATAAAATCATTTCAGATCTCTTGGAATCATATCTTGAAGTTCAAGTGTATTTTTGCATTGTAAGCTCCTTCAGCCTTAAAACCCCACTTTTGGTGAACTGTCTCCTAGGCCTCCAAATATTTCCCTAATATTCATAAATCAATCGAAAAATGATCCCAAATATTGAATAATCCTCCTTGATGAAATTAGGCCTTCGGAATTTCTCTGGTGAATATGTATTTGTCTTAGAAAGGTTGATGATATGCCATCCTAAGCTTTCTTTAAAACCCACTTTTAGAGATACTGCTCCAAAAGTACTTAAAAGATATTATTCTTCCTAAATCACCTATGAGGAGGATGAAACATATAAATGAACCACTGGAAGGACAATATAGGACTTACGCTGGGGAATAGACTGACCTGGGGGGTTTTCCAAAAGGTATGACATAGAATTATTTTTACACTAGGGTATGGTTGTCCTCTTTCAGGTAAATTTTTCCCATGCAAAAATAAAGGACAATATATCCCCATCTAAAATACATTCCAAACACATGTATTCCCATCCCAAACCCATTTAAATTTGGATGGGAGGAAATTAATATTGAATGCATTGTATAGGAAATGGCATTTCATCAAATAGTTCACTTACAATGATATTCCTTTATGCCATGACCTATACAAGTATTCTATATAATTTATGCACACATCTCCATCCAAAATAATTTGAAACAAAATAAATACAACTAATGTGATTGGATTTGAATACAAAATAGAAACTAAAGCCAAAAAACACATATTTTTAAAATATGGTTAGGTTAATGTTGAAACACACACTATGTTTTTCAAAAATAACATAGCCACAATTTATTATTTGTATTCAAATAAATTCACTATTAAGTTTAGAAATGTTTATAATTTAACGACATGAGATGCCTAGCATTTTCCATTTCCTCTTTCTTTTATTGATCAACCACGAGCCACAATCAAACTCATGGAAGAACACTTTTTCAACTGTTAGAATATTATGGCTTTTGGATGAGGATGAATGTGTTTCCTATGTAATTTGGATGTAGTTCAGTGCATTATGTATATATTATATTCATTTCCGTTTAATGCATATATTCCATCATTATTATAAGATGCATTCTGTATAGAGTATTGTTAATTTCCCTTGGTGCTTGGTTTTTTCTTCCAACATTGATATGAATATGCACCTACAAATTTATTATTGTGTAAAATTCTATGTATTTGTATCAAAATTACATTAACCATGAGCCAAGTAGGCTTTTAAAAATAAAAGATCTAATGTTTTTGAATACAAAATTGTGCAATCATTTGCAGACTTCCGTCTATGGAGACAATGTTGTCAAGAAAATATTACAAAACACACTACGTTTTTCAATGTTGAAATAATTTATTTATATTTATTGGATTGAGATATATTCCCTATTTTTTTATATAATCTTACAATCTTAAAAAAGATCTTGACAATAGGAGGAGGAACAATTAGGAAATTTAGATTAACCCAAATTATATGTTATCAATTTGGTAGATATCCCCCCCAACTTATGACATGATACATTGATATGGTAATTAAATAATGAACATATTACAGTCCGCAAAGAAATAATTATAGTCTTGGAGTTAGTGTAGGTACGTTCTTAAAATTATAGCTATTAAGTAACTAAATAACCTATAATACGACCAAGTTAATAAGGCTTATGTTATTGGTGACAAAACACAATGTGTTTTTCTAAAATGACACACTTTTTTTAACAAAATAAATATAAAAATAATCAATAATAAAACAATTTGGTTTTTTTCTAGGATTGTAATCATGTCATTTTGGTCTATGCAAGTATCAAGAATGAAAAAATCATGATACCTACATGACAAAGTATAAACCAATATCTCAATGCATGAAATAAGCTTAGATTATTGTTTAAAAACACATTGTGTATTTCAATTACTACATAAACCTTATTTTCAATGACTCATGAGCCAAGATATTGATATGTACACCCCTTAGAAAAGAAATCAAAAAAATGAAATAAAATGCTAGGAGTAATAAGAATTAGTGCAAGTTAGAAACAAAGGTCATTTCATTCATTCCACTCCTATTTCATATTTGTTATATGACAATCACATACATCAAGTGATATTGTATTGGGGATATCCTCCCCATCATTCTTGTCTACCTTTTAAGGAGCTTATTTCTTGGAAAATAACAAAAAAGTAACACCATAAAACATTGCAGATGACAACTTTTACAAAATTATCTTGTGAACATCTTTAAAACTAGCCGAGCTTATCAATGATGTTATTGCCTCCATGTCAATATTTCTCTATCTACTATGAGGATCCACCTTTGACGTCCTACTATATTGTTGAGAGGCAATGAACAAGAATTATAATCATATATGTGGATGATAATATACAATATTACTTAGATTACCATTTAGTGAATTACTTTTAAGTTAGTTTGAGGAGGATATAAGAAGCATGCATAGATAATGAACATGGTTTGCACTAGTTAAACATCATCCATGAGCATCTCCTCCAATTTTTTCTTAATGCGACACATAGTGACTGCACTAAAAAAAGTATCTAACATATACTTGCAACATTTTCTCAATAAATTTGCAATACATCCAAATCTTATTATTTTAGTGTGCAAAAAAAAATCAAAATAAAAATCCTTTTTATGCATATGAATAAAAATAATAAATACATAATCAACTATAGTCCTTCATTTTAACTCACACAAAAAAAATAGATAAAAACATGTTCCATCTACCATATAGTCATGAAAATTGATAGAAGGTTTGGATGGAATTCCGATACATATTATAGGTCCAATAAAAATTCATACATACAAACATACACCATATAAAACAATGAAAACTAATTATATTTTTAAACAAAGGACTAAACATCGATAAATCAATAGATGCATGGTTGGACATGTCATGACTATGATAACAAGATTTTGGAGCCAATTAATTTACTAAAATATGAAATTCTAGTGTAATATGATGGTATAAAAATAAATAAATAAATGGGATAAGGAAATACAAAAATTACCCAAGAAAACTAAGCAATATAATGTAAAAAACCCTAAATACAAAGAAAGGATAGAAAGACTTAGCTAATTTGCAATGATATTGACGGTATGTTGAGCTAAAAACATGGTAAAATGTAAGTATAAACTGTTGTAATAGTTCTCACAAAATTGTACAATAGTTGGATAAACCTAGACTAGGGAACTTATGAGGACAAGAGTGCCCAGGCTCTCCCGTCCTTCTGGGTACTAGTAACCCGAAAATTTTCTAGGATCTGAATTTTTCTAGGTCGCAAGGGTTTCACACTTTTTCATCTTTGGTCATATGTATGTCACAATATAGTCACAAAATGTCACTAAATAAGAAATGAAGATGAGACCTGAAAAACCCCAAGGCAAACATCAAACCCTAAAAAAGAAAGATGCAAATGAAGGGGTCAAAATAACCTTAGCTACCTTAATGGTGGACTTACTAATTAAGTGTTGCAATACATTTCAGACCCGCTATAGTTCTATGTGTACTTGTGTGCAATCATTCCGTAGGATGCTCTTGTGTCAATCACACTTTTTGAAAGTAGCAAGTAATAACTATGTGTATAAAATGTAATATAATGTGTGCATGGAAATAATCGACTCCCCTCCTATGAAGTGTGATGCATATGAACAACCCTTGTGCCTTTATGATTGATCTAGATGGATGCAAGTGTAGCCTTTGATGTATTACAACCCTAGGTAAATGATAGTAGAGAATAGTGCTTAGCCCTTCATTAGCTTATATTTATAGGGTTATCTCGATCTAATTTTTCAATTAACCCTGAAATGTTCGACCACCAAAAAGATAAGAAGCTAAAATGGCTAGAAAGTTCCTAGAAAGTGGCAGGAAAGTTCAAAAAGGATCAGGGCACCCCTCGTGGGTCCAGGGCACCCATGGACACCCCAGTACTAGCCTATACACCTCATTCAAGGATAAAATGATGAAAAATAATGAAAGTTGACTAAGCATATGGGTGAAAGAGGCCAGGAATGAAAAAAGAAAAAACAGTAAGATGACCAAAAGATGGGGGTTAATTAGTACTTTCTTCACTCAAAAACCTTCTAAATTGTAGTATGATACAGAGACTAAATAATTCCTAAACTACATGATTTTGTGTCTACATTTTCCCCCACTTTATGTTGGTGAGAAGAAAGCTCAGTAACATAAAGTAGATAGAGATGCGTACCTAATAATTTGTGTAGAGTGATGTCGAAATGCACCGAAGGACTAGAAAAAGAGTGGAATGAAAAAAAGATGATGGAGTGTGGAAACTAAAGATGAAAAGATAAAAAGAGTGGTGAGAGTGAACCTAGGATAGAAACGCATATGTAGCTGCTGATGTGTGTGATGTACCTGCATGGTTAGTATGGTTTGTGCTTCCACACAATTTTGCTGTTGAGGCTATTATTGTTGTTGCCCCAATTTGAATGCTTGTTTCTCATACGACTGGACCTAGAAGGATAAAAATGATCAAGTAGTCAAATATGTATATATGCATGTGTAAAAACATAATGTAGAATACACATGTATATATATGTAAAATCATGTAAATGTGAAATACGTAAATGAAACATGTGTACCTGATCCATGTCGAGAAAGAGAGTGTAGAATGATATCCTATATTTTCGGGGTTTTTTTTGCGATATGACGTCATAGGCCAAAGAAATATAGGGAGGAATTTCATTGTATCCTCCAAATTTTAACTGCATCCTTGAACATGTGTGAAGAGATCTCTGTACATCCTGGTTTTTTTGGTGATCCGACGCCACTAGCCGAAGAAGTATAGTGAGGAATTCCATTGTATCCTACAACCTTTAACTACTTCCTAGAATGCTAAGGACTACCATTCCTTTAAAACCATTGTGTACGAGGTTTGTAGATTGATTTGAACCCACTCGTTGTATGTAACCCACAATGCCAAGAGTAGAAAGTGCACTGAACTGAATTGGTCTAAATGTGTTGTGTAGTATGTAAAACCCCAAATGATGCCCCCCTCTTTGGGGGTGTATGTGACGTCACTAATAGGATACTATGACACCAAAAGAGGACCAACTACATGAACTATGAAACTCTTCTCTGCAGGGGGAATGGAATGCACTTGGTAGAAACCAAGGTACCCAAAAACAAGAAGGATAGCCAAAACAAGTGTTAGTACAAATAATCATGCATATATAAAGTAATGTGTAATCTACGTAAAGAGAGTAAAATCTACCAAGAAAAGCAGTAATGTAAACATGTAATAAGAAAAATAAGTTTCAAAAAGTGGGCTACAAACATGGGACATCACTCATGATGTTGTAAGACACACAAGACCATCATGGCCACATACAAACAAACAACTGTGCACACCAAACATAGGGAATTTCACACAAACAAGATAAAACAATAGACACACAATATAACAGAAAAGCATGGAAGCAAATAATCCTGTAAAATAATTATGCACATGAAGCATCCATTAGCATGTTAGAAAGATAACTAATATGTCAAAAGCATGTGTAAAAAAGTAAAGTAAAGTGATAAGTACAAAAGTGAAACAATAACACCTGGAAGAAATGAATGTGGATGCCCCCAGTGACCAGTGTAGGAAGGGTATAAGGAAAGAATCCACGTTGCATGTAAGAGACCTGTACATGCAATCAAAGATAGAGAAAGACGTGAACCCACTTGTGGGGATGCTATAGATAAATTACATACAAGTAATTTAAATAGCAGGTGTAATAAAGTGATCATGAACAAACAAAAGTAAGAAAGAGTAAAATAAACCATAATAATCTGTATGATGTGGATGGATAGAATGGAATACCCGATGGATGATAGGATTTGCATGCCCCCTAGTGAATGGAAATGTATGTAGTGAGTTTCATTAGGTTTTCCTCCTCAGTAGTCAAGAATGAACCATAATTGAAAGTTTTTCAATAGGAAATGATCGAATAGTGTGTATCATGTTTAGTGTGTTGTAATGAGTATGTATGCATAGTGATGAGGATATGTGACACATAGAAGAGATGTGCATGAAATAATAACATAAGCGTACATATCATGACAAAATGAATGTATAAGTGATGATTTATCCCTAAAGTGTGTATCACTACAAGATGAATAGAGGAAGTGACGATTTATCCTATAGTGTATGTCACTACAAGATGAATAGTAAGGGGTGGTGATGTAGCCTAAAGAATATACCACTATAAGATGATAGAGTAAGTGATGATTTAGCCAATAACATGTGTCATTATCCTAGAAATGTCGCATGATGAAAGGTTGAATGATAAACACATGATGAATATAAGGTCTATTTAATTTGTACATCATACGGTAGTGAGTGCACCGCATAGAAGATGTAGTATATGTAATGAAAATGGTAAATGACCTTGTGATGTGTATGTAATGTATAGTATTGGATGCAATAGTGTGCCTAAGAGTGTATAGTATGTATGTTGTAACGCAAGATGAGTATGATGAAGACTAGTATGATGTGTGATGTATGATGTAGAATTTATGACGCAAGACGTGAAACAAAATGTGTGGTGTTTATAGTGCAATGTTTGGGGTTCATGTGTAGTAATTCCTCAACAGTCAAGTGTGAACCGAAGCACAGGAGTGTGTCATCAGGTAATGACGATGCTAAAGTATGAATGAGTATACATATGCTATGAAATTTATGTATGATAATTTAAAGATGAAAGATGTGTAAATGTTAAGCGTGATAGTAATATGTAAGGATTCTAGAATGGGGTGTGTGAATGCTATGGCCCCCTTGTGATGATACATGTATTGTTTGGAAACAAATAGAGAAGTTATGTATGAAGGTGGCTGTACTCATATAGAATTTTTCCGTGCTAAATAACAAAGCTAACACCTAGTACCTTCTAATAAATCAATCAAACCCTATAGAACCATCAGTATAAGAGCTTATGAGAAATAACTTCTTCAATGCATACACAATCTTAAATAAAATGCTAAGCTATTTCTTACTCTCTAGATTGCTAATCTAATAAAATGAACCTCTTTAGATCACTTCTATAAATCAAAGGGGAGTGGTTTCCTCAAGATTTGAAGATGGGATCTCACCAAAAAATGGATACAAGACCATTTTGGTTCTTCCCATGCTCTTCAATTTGAGAGAATGGATGCAAGATGGAGAAGCTATTTCCTTTAATGGAATGGTTCAAGATCAAAATGCCTATAGTTTATCCTAGGGAAAATAAGGTGTAAGAAGAAATGTAAGGGGGAGAGTCCTATTTATAATACATTGGTTTGAGAGAGATTTGCATCTTTCTGTTTGTGGGATAATAACAAAGAAATATTAGAGATGGATAAGCATACTTTAGAAGAGTTTAATTTATCATTAGTGACTCATGGGAGTTGAGGCAGTGTCTTAATTAATCAAAGATGATTAATTAATAGAGGGGGTAAGCTTATAGAATCTTTGAAAGAGATTCGGTATGATTTAAGAGATTTTAAGAGAGGAAAATGTTCAATAAATGGTAGTTTATTGATTTAGGCTAATAGTCGTAATTATTTAAGAATAATTAATTGACCTATGTAGAACTGGACATTAATTGACGAAAGGTCGTTAATAAGCATCTTAAGCAATAAGAAGGTTAATTAATTACCAAAATGTAATTACTTAATGATGATACATGAGAAATGGTGCATTATTGACGAAATGTCGTCAATTTTCAAGAAAGGGGATAGTTAGTGCAATTTAGGTATTAAGATTGCTTGATCAAATTGTGGGTGTCTACATTTTCCCCTCTTTGGGGTGGTGTAAGGGACATCACTTCAAAGATAGTAGAAAAGTATAAAAAAGTGATTTTTTTTAAGTGATAGAAGAAAAATTAGCAAAGTGAAGGATGCCACCTTGATTGTCGATGGGGTGATGAAAGAGGTCAATTGGCGATCGAAAAGAAGAAGGGAAAAGATAAAAGTAGGGGAAAATCCCATTGCAGTGGGAGACAAAAGACGATATACCGATAATTGATATAGAGGAGAAATGTGTGCCTTGATCCCTACATAATACCAGTATGAACTTTTTTGTTGAAAAGTTCATGTGGGAATTTTTGTGAAGCGCAAGGAATGCCTTTCTTTAACAAATTTGTAGAAATGTTGGAGGAAATGAATAGAAGAATAGGGAAGGAAAGGGGGCGACATGAGGTGGTCTCCATTTCCCCAAGTGATTTGGAATAATAGTGGTAATAGAAGAGAATGATATGGAAGAAAAATAAGATGAAGGGGATGGAAATAACTTGTGTCTAGCTGATGTAAAAACCACATTATGTCATCATATTGTAAGTGATCTATGTCATCAATCCTTATTAAAAATGTAAGTATACAAAAAGTGTATAATGACATAAAAATCCATAGTATGAACAATTTTTCATTGCTAAAACACTAACTCCATGAACATACAAGATACAATGCAATGAAAGATAGTAAACAATCTAACTTGATAGGGAAACAAGTACAAACAAACATACTAAAAAAATCAACGTTCAAGACAGTTGCACAAATGTTTTTTTTTATCAAGCTTCAGTTCTTGATTGTTCGTGATCAACGAAAAAGGTTAAAGATGGTGCACCAAGAAAGGATAGATGTGAGGGGGAATAAATGGAGGACTCAGGGGTCTAATGAGAAAGCATTCGTGTGCTGTAAAATAGTACCAGGCAACTCATTGTGATAAGATATTATAGAAGGAGCTAGAAAATGAACGTTTCTAATGGGGGTAGATCCAAAGGATCCGTGAGTCACTGCAACAAGAACGTGAGAGGACCTAGGAAATACAATGATTAAGTACAATGTGTTTGAAACAAGCTTCAGCTACATGCATGTCGTTTACCATTTGTGAAATGTTTTGATTTTTATTTTATTTTTGGATTTTGTGATGATTTTAAATTTTTTAAGATTTGTTGGTTTTTTGCAAATTTTTAGAATTTTTTGTTTTCGACATTTTTTTATGTTATATATTTATTTTGAATTTTTAAGATTTTTAGAATTTTTAAAAGAATTATTGGAGAGAAGATCATTTGAAAGAAAGAAAAATGCCCCAAGGAGAAGACATGTCATTAGGTAGCAAAAATATGCCTCGATGGGACGAAAATGGGTGAAAAATGATCAAATATTAAAAATAAATATTGCAGCGAGGGTGGGCTGAAAATCGGTGAAAAATAATGAAATATTAAAAATAAACATCACAACAATTGATAGAAGACATTAGAATGATTTTGGCTTTCAAATCATGCCTCCTGATGAAAACACAATGTGGGAGGGGGGGAGGGGTATAAATAGTCATATCTGTAACCCGCTGTGGTGGGGGGGGTAAAACATCATGAGTAATTTATTTATTACTAAACATTTTCTGATTTTCCATTTATTTTTTCTCTAACCCCTTAGAGCTATAGGATGTGCACAGACACAGTCTGGGAGAATGCACAGTATCGTGAGGACAGGCCTCACGTAAGTATACCCTATGTTTTTTAATTTATTGACATTTATTAGCATTAGAAAATGTCATGGGAGAATATGCACGTGCCTTGGGGCACCCATATGCCGTTAGGGGTTCACATATGTGGGAGGGTAGGTTTAGGACATATGTTCTAGTGCACATGTACAGGTAGGAGTACGTGCGCACTATGGGTGTGGTTAGGGCATATGCACTAACACACATGTGTGATCAGGGACATGAATGTGCCAAAGTAGAATCCTGGGCATAAGCGTGGATGTGCGGGTGTTAGTATGAGTGCATATGTTTCATCAAGGGCATGAATGCGCTAGGGGTGTGAGCATATGAGTGTGCATGCATACACTTTAATGAGTGCATAGGTGCTAAGAAGGGGTCATATGTGCTAGGGCACACATACACTAGGAAGAGAGTGCGTGCAATGTGAAGAAGGTGCATGCACTGGGGGAGGTTGTTGGTCAACTTTAGAAGAATTTTGGGCAATTTCTAGAGGAATGTAGGGATTATTGGGATAAATTTAGATGATTTTAGATAGAAGAAAATGAATCTAATTATTTTCTTTGCTTGATATTGTAGATCAAGCTACCTATCTTACAGACTTGAGAGCAAGATGGCAGGTTTTCCACCTTTAAGGAAAACTTCTCTTGATGTGAGAGTGTGTTTCTAGATATTACCTTAGATGTAATGTGGATTTCATATGTGGTGTAAAATCCACATATCACCCTCTATCATAGCCTTCTCACATCCTTGGCTGAGAGGTACAACAATGAGAGTCAATGTTTTAGGTTGCCCATTGGCGAGATGAATGTGACTCTTGAAGACATCTGGTGGATACTTAGAGTACTGATTCAGGGCTAGTTGATAGAGTATGATTGATACCCTATTTAGATAACAAATTGTTTGATTGTAGTTTTTGGTGTAGATGAGATACCATGAGAGGAGATGTTAGCGCGGTTGTAACCGTGCTTCAAAGATCTGAGATTGTCCTGAGTTGCAATGTATCTTATGGCTCTTGTCAACGAAATCCTACTGCCTGAAAAGATTGGTGCTTCATTTCCCCTAGGCCTTATTAGAGTTATGCATGGCTTGATTAGTGGGGAAAGGTATTTTTTGGGTTAGTGCTTTCTCACACATTTATACTGTGACCTACATATTATTACTTACAGCAGTCAAAAGACAGTGATACCAATGACCTTGTTACAAATATATGCATGGGACCACATTGGTATTGGTCATCCCTTAGGAGTATTAGGAGGTTAGGACCTTTATGAGCCCTCATTTTTTGGTTGGGTACATGTGGGTGATGATATTCATGAGGACATGGGGGACACTTATTATTATCATCGCACTTTTGATGAGATATAATTATGGATGATTATTTGGCACCCATACAGAGCATATCAGTGGCCCAAGGATGTGTATGAGATCAATGTTGCATTATTTCAGAGTTTTATCATTGGTATGTGCAACTATATCACAGAGTGGTATTAGATTAATTGTAATCATAGAAAGTTTGGTTTGGTGTAAGATATTCCTACAGCTGAGTTGTGCTATGGTCGCTGCTCTGGGGAGAATTTTTATCTTGGTCTGCTTATTAGGAATCATCGAGCTTGAAATAATTTTGAGAATTTGGTTCCATATAATTAGATATAGTTAGCACATATTGTATATCCGGGGGTGACAATAACTTATCTGACGTGGTACGCTACAGTGATACTGTGATGGATGATCACTTCATAGGCTGCACTAGATGTAGGGGAGTTTCCAAATGCAAAGGATCGACCCCATAGAGGGAGAGCACAAAAAATATCACAATAGGGTGGAGGAGATGATGTGTTTGATGGTGCTAGAGGAGATGGTGATGGGGATGGAAAGGGAGCGCAGGGGAAAGGATAGGGATAGGCTCAGTCATCGCGATATTTATAGGTGCCCCAAGTTGGTATATAAGTTGGGCTTCATGTGCCATTATAGTAGGCTCCTCTAGTACAAAAACTTGTATAAAAATAATAGGTTCCCCCACAATAAGCCCCAGTAGATCAGTAGTAACAGGTGATACTACCACCACCATCACCACCACTCATAGCTAGTCCACATCAGAAAGGAGGAGGTGGAGGAGATTGGGGGTATGGTGGAGAGATAGTTTCTGTGAGGCTACAATTACAGTAGGTGGTAGCCCTTTAGCTTCAGGTCGCCACTAAGAGAGATCAATTGTCTATTCAGTAGGTATAGTGCGTTGGAGAGAGAGCACAGTTGGTTACAAAGAGAGACTAACTGGTTGCAGAGAGACTTCAATGGACTGTCGAGAGGGTTCAGGCTTAGGAAGATGTGGGGAGACACATGGTAGAGGTCATTTTACTTAGACAGGTGGCCATAATAGTAACTAACCTAAAGGTGTTTACAAATTTAGCCACAACTAGTGGCGATGAAACATACTACAAGGATTTGTATCATTTCGATGTCCTAGAGGGGTAGTGAGTTATTCCATTCAATTATTTTTCCATCATTAGGTCGACATCGAGATCACATAGACCATCTCACTCCTCGAGATCAGTACAAGGTTCTTTAGCTTAGCAGGGAGATATGGCCCATCAAATGCCACTTCCAAAGGGTACACATCAGATGCCACCACCTGGTGGCTCACAATAGATGCCACCATTTGGTGGTAAACTGGGAATTCCATAGATGGGAGAGAGTCATAGTTGACTCCCCTTTATTGATGTATATATACACATGTATCTTTTTTATGTATGCCTCGATATGAAGGCGCATTTTTGATCGATGCCCATGATCGCATACTATGTATTTGATGATTTGTAGAGAGACACATTGTATCTGGATATTGAATTTTTGACATATTTATATGTTTATGATGATGTTATGATTGTATCACATGTGTTTTCTTTATGAGATATGATTAGATGATATCACATTGTTTTGCATGAGATACTTATGATTGTCTAAGTTTTTAACTTTTGATATTGGGGAGGGGGGACAAAAGGTGGTCCCTATTGCCCCATTGATGATATGACATGATGATAGTGCTGTAGCATACACGTTGGATGTCTATTTTCATGATTATGTAGCTTAGTTGTTATTTATGAGATATTTATGATGTATGATATGATGTATGTGATGTTATATTTGATGATATAGATGATGATGTGATAAAAAAACAATGTACAAGTAACAAACAAGCTCACACACAAAAGTTAAAAAAATCTACCAAATATACAACACTAAACAAACAAAACAACACAACACAATTATGTACAAATATAAATAAGCATGTAAAACACACTGAATATAAACAAGAAAGAATAAATCTAATCTAAGAAAGAAAAGTCAATCTAAAAATCATTTTAAGAAACATACTATACAAATGTAGAAGAAAACAAGAAAAACTATATAAAAAAGTACAAACAAACAAGGAAAAGCAAGAAAGAAACAAAAAAGCAGTAAGAAAAATACTACTATGTTTTTATGGTATAGTTTTTGATGCGTTTTATGTTGTTTTTGGAAACAATGTTCTATTTTTAAAATATTTTTGACGAGATGGTTTTGTAATGTTTTGGGTTTATCAACCATATTTTAATGTTTTTGAAGTTTTTTTTAACATATTTGAATGTTTTTAAAATTTTTTGACATATTTTAATGTTTTTTGTGTTTTTCTGAATGTTTCCTGAAGCTATGCAGAGAAAAAAAAGAAGTGTGGATGCCTCTGTAACGCCCACATCTCCAACACCAAAATATCATAGTAAAATTATCAAAACATTTTTTATGACTTTAATTGTATGCTACACAACACCACATGGGATCCAAATAAAGAAACTAGACATCCTGTAGGACACTTACATAAACATGAACCAACTCATATAATAGGATAACATAGGGTACACATAAATGTCTTACTGAAACGACGTAAACGAGGACAATGATCCAATTACAGTAAGAAACACAGGATATGCATACTCCACGACATGGCCTTTTTTATGGTTTACATATTTATTACATGTAGGTTCCATTATATGACCTTATAGCTTTTAACAAAATTAAACACATAAGGTTTGAAATTTCTTATTTTTCAAACTTCAATTACTTTATTTTGCAGACCATTAATCTTTAACAGAGAATGTACGATTCGTTCCTTTCTCCAATTCCATTAGTTATCCATAGCTCATTTGTTAAATAATTTCATTTTAAACAACTATCAGTCTCCTAATATTCAATTCTTATGTCAAAGGTTTATTTCTCAAAAAAAAATTAGTTAACTATAATTTTCTAAAGAACACATAACATGGGGCCCTTTGTTCCTTTACAAGTAGGTTGCATATTTTTGTTTAACATTTCCCTATAGTGGTTCCATTAGAATTTTTCTCATTTTGCTTTCGGAAATAACTTTATATAGCTTGATTGTGATTAGGAACATATATACACACATGAACCTTTTAATATTTGATTTAAGGATTTGTTTGAAAGAATCAAGTTTACTTGGTTTGGTAAAATACTCTCGTTACAAGGAGGAAAATTCACAAAAATAAAAAGGAAGGTTACTAGATCAATAGGAAACCTATCCCGAGTTCATTTCATAGCACTGTTTGATAATAACAATACAATTTTTTCATCTTCCAATTATTACAACCAACTATGTAGGTTAACTAATTAATTTGTATCATTATTGATTCAAAATCCATTGCTCCTATTAGGAATTCATATTTTCACAATCATATTGCACATGGAAGAGCAAATTACACCTATGTTCCCCTTATAGATATATTTTTTTGAATCTAGGTGACTATTTTCACATTTCAAACTACTTCTATTTCATCATCTTAAGGGTTTACTCTCCATAACAACAAGTTAATTACATGTTTTGAACATAGATTCTACTTCCTGAGTGATCCTAGATTTAATATATTCCTAACCACATCAAGAGTTATGTTAATGTTTACAAGTCCAACTAGAGTGCAATCTCCTTATCTCAGAAGACCTTGGCTACAGTTGCAGGTATCCCATTCTCAAGGTTACATTTTATTATTTCATTAGAATCTTTGTTTGATTCATATTTATGCAAACAAATCATGTGATCATGCATCATATTTGGGTTTTCAATTTATTTGGATTTTGTATTAGTCCCAGAAATCTACTTTATTACATTCATTTTATAATCAAATTTGACATTTTAATTGATTTTGACATCACTAAAAGGTGTACCATTTTTCGTAGCGGTCATTCCTTAGTTTAATCTTATTTACGCTTTTTACCAACTAAATTTAAGTGGTTACTTTGGTTCTATGTTAACATCATTTTCAAACAGATGAAATTCCTGTAACAATTATATAACACTAAGGAATTTAAGACTATAAAGAGTACAAAGTCACAAAAGACAACTCATTTCAATGCTCTTGGACATGTAAGTATAAGTGTATATTGAAAGAGAGATATCCCAAATAATCTTATGCATTAAAAAACCCTCCTAAGGACCTATTTAAATTGATGGGTAAATACGCAAGTAAATTAGAAACGTAGTCTCCACTCACATAATTTAGATCTCACAAGAGATCAATTGTATGTCCAACCACCAATTATATTGGAAGGCTTTGGCCACCCACTAGGGTTTCAAGGGAAATTACGCACAAAATGGTTAAATTGATTCAAGATATGGTCATACATGCAACACCTAGAAATGATCACCTCACTCATCCCAATATGATAGGTTTCACAACATATAAGCACCACATCATAAAATATCAAGGAAATGGTCCTTAATAAGATGTATTAGGTGCGAAACAAGAAGATGATTAATGAGGTTAGAGTATTTTATTAACATGATCATTATTTTATAACCTTGGAAAAAGACTCAAATGGGAGGAGGTAGTACAATAGGAATTATAGCTTGTTCTTTTAATTTCGTTATTTTTGATGAGAGGAGATTCTACCTAGCATTGTGGGTGTTAGGGAAGTAAACCAATAATTAACATATCAAAAGATTTGTTTAATATCTTTATAACATAGGTGCAACATTGAGTACAACTTCATATCCAATTCAACACTATAAAATATAACCACATTGGTATTCCTTTTTCAAAATATACCTAGAACAATTCTTTGAACAACAATACATGCCATTATTCTATGGTAATACATGTATTGTAAGATGAATACAACTTTACAATGACAACTCATTAATTACAACATATCACATCTAAAAAACTTCCTCTTGTTCGGAGTACCTGCAACCAATGTTGTGTCAGTCCTAAGACTGACTATGGAAATCCCCTACACTCAAGCATAAGTCCACACATTCATCATTCACAACATTTCAATTAGACAGAGAGAGAGAGATGAAAGAAGAAAGTTTCATTTATTACGCATTCACGCTTTCATATTTAGTTGCACTTAATATTTTGGTACTAGAGAGAGAGTAATGATGTGAGAGAAAGTTAAGAGATGTTTTATTTTCCACTCACAGTGTCATAACTATTTACATTTCATTTCCATTATCATTTAATTTCAAACCAATTCATATTTCTCAATTCATTTATGTTTTCAAATCAATAAAGTATCATAGTCATTTCTAGAGAGAAAAGAGGGTGGAGAGAGAAAATCACCATACATTTCAAAATTAATTTATGTAAGATAAAAGATAAAATAAAATTATGTAGCATTGTAATGATATTACGAGGTCACATGCGTGGCTGAAAGTCAAACAAAACTAAAAAGGAGATTCTAGCTATGGTCGAGAAAATAGTCCAAAACAACGAAAGTGCTTGCAAACTGGGTCTCGAATACACTCGTTTCAAGTTCATTCACAAAGTTTGTTGATTCCTACATTTTCTCCTATACATATAGAATCCATCATGTCTGACAGAGGTTGATTATGATGAGAAAATCTATAGCTACAAGGGCAACTTCGGGACATGTTATTGTAATTGCCCAAGCTAGGTGACAACCGTAAGATGAAACCGATCATGTTTTATTAGAACAAACACATCACACAAGTGACTGTTAAGATAAGAGGGTTTAGGAATATGACTCGTACGAGAGTTAATTAATTTTAAACAACTCAATTAGGGTTCCCTAAGGTGTTCCATGTTACTAGGGGTCATATAGAGAGTTCCGATTTTGTGGTGTGTTTGGGTGTGGAGCTCCATGCGCATGAATTTTGAGATTCTTGGTGCATTAACCTCCATACAGGCCTATGATCTACATTGGATGATACAGGATTCTTCCTTGAGAAGAAAATTTCTGCAGGTCGTTCATGAGGTGTGAGAAAAAAACCATTTTTCCACACATTCCATGTGGAAGTTGTACTTGTACTTTGGTAACACTCTCACCCTTTCTCCTTCCATGAATTCTGTCAGGAAGATTGGGAAATTTTCTCCAATATTATGTGCCTCTGAGATCATTTTTTCTATAGAGGACATAGGGCAATGCCTTTAAAACCTTCTTTTCCAAGATAATATTTTCTAACCTAGAAACTACATACTCCTCGTGACACCTCCATATGCAGTGCCATGAGATTACTGAAAAAAATTGACTATAGATATTAAAGGACAAAGCATTTAGATAATACCCACCATCATACTTTGACTTAGATAAGGATTGAATTCAGTCTGTTGGCTTCCATCTAATACACCCATTGCACTCATGGTGGAGGCCTCCATAATCATGCTTCCTCCCATGTTTGAGTCCTTAAAGTACAATCCTCATGATGCTAGAGATTGGGTTACAGATAATGGAAAATGAACCCAGGTGAAATTAAAGCTCTCAGAAACAATAAATACACCAACACAAAGATAAATCAATGAAGTCGTGGCTTGATATAAAGCTACACAAATAAAAACCAGAACTCTCCTCTCTAAAATATGACGTCCAAGGTGGACTGACAAAAATGAACACAGAGATAAGCATGAAATGTGAACTAGTAGAAAAATAATAGTTCACATGCCATGAGTATGCTCCCATGTTTTACATACCCTTCCACTAGAGCATTTACAACTGCCACATTTGATAAAATTCCTTTATCTATCTGCCTTGTTGGATGTCCATAACCTGTTGGAAAAGGCTACGAGTGTGCAAGACAATGTAACAGAGCAGACTGGAGATATTTTTTTTGCACAAATGAAACAATGTGACTGTCTCATAAGGAAATCCATGTATTCTATAAACTACCCTCACTGCAACTATCCAACTATTGCTAAAATTTACAAAACTGGCACATGGGTTTCACATGATTAACAACCTCAGATTATCAAATAATGTGCTTGTATTATTATTCAATGAAATTACATCTCTAAAAAGGCTACGAAGATGTGTCACTCTCCCCTTGCAATGGCATGTTGTCACGTAGGGGTACTACAACCTCTAGTGTTAGATGGGAATTTAGAAGGGCAAAATACCATGCGTATGTGAAAGAAAGTGAAGATGTGAAGATTCCACCAATGTTAGATAGGAATGTACAAGGGAGAGTTTCTTCACACATATATATAGGATTAAATCAGCTGGACCAAGGCCATGAAGGATAGGCTCAAAAGGAATATTAGACTCAAGAAAAAAAACTAGACCTAGATTAAAACAAGTGTACGCCTTTTAATGCGAGATTGTTTATGAACAATGAATCCTCCCAAGGCATCAAAAAAAAAAAATTCACCTTAAGACTTGTCCAAAGTACCACAATTGTGTGGTTTTCACACTTGGATGACCTATTTTCTCTTTACTCTTTTTCTCGATTTTTTAATTTTTTTTGTATTTTTGATCTTTTTTACTTTTTTTGTTGTTTTTTGATATTTGTTGCCATGATTAAGTGTATAACTTCTTGAGATGCATGCTATTCATTGGTTCAGGGATCTTTTATTCATTAGGATAAGCAATCTTGTATGCTCCTAACACATATTTCGCTATCACCACAGAAGGTCCTAATCAGTTTAGCTCAAATTTTCCTTTCTTTTCTCTTTCCTTGATAGTGCTAAATTGGTTCTCTTTGAGGAAAATATCCCCTAAATCAAAATGGTGAGGTATGATGCATTTATTTTAGCTCTACAAAACTCGATTCTAATACACTTTTAAATGGTTGAGTGGACACATGCATTTCTCATCTAACAGTTCCAACTCTTCCAATCTAGCTTGTCGGTATTTTTTGTCCTTATCTAGATAGTCTCTAAGATATATTATTAGGGAGGGAAGCTCAATTTCTAATGGTATGATGGCCTCATTTCTAAATACTAATGAGAAGGGCGTAGCACATGTGGGGGTGCTGGTGGAGATTCGATAAGCCCATAGGGCGGGATGGATTTATAAGTGCCATTTACGATGTGTTTTTCTTACCATATGTTCCATAATATGAACAAGTGTTTTGTTGGTGGCCTCCACTTATCCATTACCTTGAGGGTAATAGGGTGTGGACCACTTTAGATGGATTTGGAAGTGCTGACATAATGCTTTGATTGTATTATTTTTGAAATATTTACCATTATCAATGACAATGGTGAAGGGGATTCCATAACGAAAGATGAGGTCCTTCATGATGTATTTTGAGATTTTTGCACCAGTAACATATGTAAGAGGCACAACCTCTACCCATTTAGTGAAATACTTGGTGGCGGTGATGCTGTGTGTATGGCCATTTGAGGAATTAGGAGTGAGATTCCCTATGAGATCTAGTCCTTTTTTTGAAAATGGCCACGACGTTGTGATTGGTTGCAAGACTTTTGATGGCACGTATGAATCAAGTTTCCATACTTTTGACGTAGTTCACACTTCTTGACATAGTTGCAATAATCTGATTACATGGTAGGCCAATAGTAACCTAATCTTAACAATTTATTAGCAAGAACCATTCCTCTTGTGTTTTCCCCATAAATACCTTCATGTACCTCTTTGATCACTTGGATTGACTCAACTAAATTAAGACAACGTAGTTGATTCTTATCATAACCATGATAATAGTGGGTCCCTCCTAGGAGGGTATAACAGGATATGTGTCAGATAAGGTTTCTTTTCTCAAGGTGGGAAATATCTGGGGAAAGTTACCTACTTGTAGATAATTTAATATGGGTTCATACCAGGGGAGAAAGGACCAACAACTTCACATACTAGACATGATTCCGGCATGTCATAAGTTGACACTCATAAATGTTCAACAAAGAAAGGAATTTTATTTTCTTAAGGTAGAATGTGAAGAAAATATTTGATTATGGCCATGGTGTCTACTAATTGATTATGTGCCCTTGACATCTGTTAAAAAGTAACACGTACAAAATATTCCTTTAGAGTATTGAAAATCTTCTCGTATGGGATGATCTTGTCATCCTTGACCTTATACTCATCACTGAATTATTTAATGATCAATTGTGAATCACCAATGAATATTAATTATATGACATTCCATCTAATAACAAATTTCAACCCGAAAATAAGTGCTTCATACTCTTCTTTGTTATTGGTACATGGGAAACTCAGACAAAAAGTGTGTGGGATGAATTCTCCTATTAGAGTGATAAGTACCACATCAGTTCCTGAACTGTGGTAAGTGAATGATACATCAAAGTGAATTTTCCATAAGACAACCACTTCAATGTACATCATGGAGGCATCTGACATTTCCAAACACAATGGTTCTGTTCCTTGTAGGGGAAATTCAACTAGTTGATCAGAAAGAACATGTCCTTTGAGTTATTTTTGGTTTACAAATTCAATGTTGAACTCACTTAGGAGGATGATCCAATTAGCCATCCTTTCAATAAGTGCTGGTTTAAATAAAAGGTACTTCAAAGGATAAAATTTCGAGATAAGTTTGGTTTTGTTATTTAGTAGGTAATGGCGAAGTTTTTGGAAGGTAAAGACCAAAACTAAGAATGATTTTTAGATTTGGGGATAATTTTTCTCATAAGCAATTAAAGTGTAGCTAAGGTAATAGACTGATCTTTCTTTTTATCTTAGATCATGTTGGGGTAACAATGCACCAATGGCACATTAGGTGGTTGACATGTATAATAGAAAAGGCTTTCTTGGGGTAGGAAACATGAGGAAAAGAGGAATAACTAGATATTACTTAAGTAACTCAAAGGTCTGTTGGCATTCTGGGACCCTACGAAATGTAATATATTTCTTAAGCAGGTGGGTGAAAGGATGGAACTTATCCGTAGACTGAGAAATGAAGTGGAGGATTGCCTAAATTTTTCCTTGTAAGTTACGTAGCTGCTTAAGGTTCTTAGATGGAGGTATCTCAGTAATAGTGGAAACCTTAGCAGAATCTTTCTCAATATCTCTTCTCGAGACAATGAATCCCAATAATTTTCCTGTTTTCAAGCCAAACACGCACTTATTTGGATTAATTCTAACTTTGTAGTCTCAGAGGCATCGAAAGATATGCCTCAACACTTATGGATGTTCTTTTTTGGTCTTGGATTTTCCCAGGATATCATCAACATATTTTTCCATGATGTCATTCATCATGTCATGGAAGATTACGGTCATTTCTCTTTGATACATTTCCTCGACATTCTTGAGGCCAAAAGGCATCACTTGATAGTAGAAATTATTCCAATCGGTGGTAAAGGTAGTTTTATAATGAACCTCGTCTATAATATTGATATGGTTATAACAAGAAAATTTGTCCATGAGGGACAAAATTTCGTAACCCGCAGTTGAACCGAAAATCATATCAATGTTGGGTAGAGAAAAATCATCTTTAGGGCATGCCTTATTGTTGTATATGAAATAAGTGCATACTATGATACTAATTGGTTAATTCTATACTAACAGTATGTTGGATATCCATTATGAATACTTGATATAGGTCTAATAAAACCTACCGCCAATAATTTCTCTAGTTCTTCTTTGACTAGAAGTGCAAAAAATGGGTACATCTTCTTTAGATTCTATTTTATAGGTTTGGCATTTGGATGCACAAAAAGGTTATGTATGCTGAAGGTTCGGTCCAAACCTGGCATATCTACGTAAGACCATGAAAATATGTCTATAAATTTTTGTAGTATGGAAAAAAATTTATGCTCTTATGCTGAGAGTGAAGCTCCCAACTTTACCATTCTCGGATTATCTTTTAACACAATATTGACGTATATGGTATGCTCTACCAGAATTTTGGATGCATCCTCCATGCGCTTGGGATCAAGAGGGAGATTAAGGTCTTCTTCCAAGGGCATCTCAAGGAGATTTTCACCTTGTGTGTAGTAACTTTTTATGTCTTTTAATTTTATTTTATTTTGTAATCTCCTCAAAGAGGTTTTCACCATACGTTTTGGAATTTTTTTTTCTGAGGATTTTTGGAAGTACATTTTCCCTCACTTTCATTTATGTTTTACTGACCAAAAATTTCATCCTCCTCTCTAAAATATGAAAACACATCTAAATTGATGTAAAAATAATTTTTTGATCGCCGATCAGAATAGTATCATGGATACCCATGAACTCTGCGATTGCCTCATCATTTTCTAAGAGGTAAATTGGTGAATAAAGTTGTTGGTACCAGTCAATGAGATCAGGATATACAAGGTTTAGTTGGGAATCAAATTGGGAATTGGTATGGGAAATGGTGTGGGATTTATATTAGGAAAGGATAAAGATGAAAAAATCCATAAAAAGGTTTATAGAGGCAAGATCCTCGTATAGGCTACAATAGTAATATACATTGTTATCTGACTGAGATGATCTATCCTCAGGTTCTGAAGACGTAATATCAATTTATGAGGGTGGAGCACCCTGAGGCATAATGCCAAGACTGTGTTTAAATGATTTATAACGTGGAATTAGGACAAAATCCAATCTGTCTTGTTCATTTTCACCACATCCTTGTCCATGATAGCCCATGACATACATAATCCTATGAGCTTTGATATATTCTTGAGCTTGGTAACATGAAGCTTTTATATCTTCAAGGATCCATTTTTTTGGTGAATCCAACATTTTCTCATCTGATAAGAGGCTACGAGGAAAAAATTTCTGAAAAGGACTATCACAACTATCTTGGGAGCTCTTGAATTGGAAACTTGGCCTACCACATGTTTTGATGATAGTGAAAGGTCAGAGACTGGAAGGGCCTGTTGGAGGTTATACTCTTCAAATGAGACATCTGACATGACTTTTATCTCTCAGACAACAAAGGAAGAAACAAATGTGGAAGGCCCTTTATCATTAGCACTCAACGTGTTTGGATCGATGCAAGATTTCATAGATTCAGTTTGTAATGCGACAACAATGTCAGCAGAAGGATATTCATATGCCACAAAAGAAAAACTATGCAAGGATCTGCAATGCGCAAATTTCTCTAGATCTCCTCGGATGGTGATTATCTATCCTCCATGATATAATTTAATGCATTTATGGAAAGTGGATGGTAAAACCTACATGGTATGGATCAATGGGCAGCCTAGGAGCATGTTATAGGGAATATCCAAGTCAAGAATATGGAACTTCGTGTTGTGATATGTTGGCCTTAATTCCATAGGTAATACTATTATCTAAGTTGATTCTCATTTTGAATTATCATAGGTTGTAATTGTGATGACATGATAATCTAATTCTGCCTCTTTTCATCCCAATTTTTTGACTAGCTTTAAGGTGCAAATATTTTAACCCAATGCATTGTCCACAAGAAATCTTTGGATCTTTATACGAGTGAAAAATACATCTATGTACAAGGGAAAGTTATGCGTGTGATTATTAATTAGAATTTCACTTTGGTAAAATGAAATGCAGTCATTATGAGAAAGGTTTGCGACCACATCTTGGAGGTGTGAAGGATCAATATCAGTTGACACTCCTGGTCCCTAAAGTATTTTGTAAATAATATCTTATGAATGTTCGATATCTTGAGAATATTCAAGATTAAAATCTTAGTTGAGAAGATTCAAGATTCATATTGACCTTCTTCGAGGGGTAGGGAAAGGAGGTTTTGGAATTAATAGATGAGTTCATCATGATCCCATGACACAATCATTGCTAATGATTATGATGGTGTTTACATGCTCATCAGACTAATGAACATAGGTTATGAGTGAATCGAATGGATTATCAATTTGAGTATACGCGTAGTTTGTAGCTCTGTAGTCATTTGAAGACTGACCTTGATACAATTTTTTTGTTCCTTACCTATCATATTTAGAGAATGATTATTTAAAGATTCCCATTTTGTTATTAGGTCCTTTTCCTAATTAAGGTGAGTCTACTTAAATCTTCCCATCGTTAATGAGGTCTTGGACGAAGTGTCTCAGTTTTAAACATATATCAGTTTTATGTCCCTTGACACAATGAAAATCACAATAGTCATGATCTTTATACCGTCCTAGTTTAGACACGTCATCTACATAAGGTACCATGGACAAATACTGAACCATGTTCACTACATCTAGTTGTCTCAAAATTGTGGACAAGAATTCCGTAATGGGAGTGAACACTCTTCATTTAATTGGGTTCTGACTAGGTCCTTTGGTAAGTTTTAGAAGAGGACCACTTTGAATTATCTAGACTTGTTTAGAGTTAGTGATGCCATCTCCTACGATGTTTTTAAATTTTTTTAAAGAATTTAGGCTTATCCGTAGGTTTTGATTTGTTTCTGTCTTTTGAAAAGGGTTTTAGTGTTCCATTTTCTATCAAATCCTTTTCAATTTGGCTCCCTTTTTTGATAATTTCTTTGAAGTTAGTGACACAATGCATCTGTAGGTGAAAAGAAATGTCTGGATTTAAGTTTTGTATGAAAATACTAACCAACTGATTCTCTAGGACTGAACAAGGGAAGAGTCTAGCTGACCCTCTCCATTGTTGTAAAAATTCAACAAAGGTCTCATTCGGTCATTGTTTGGCACTACATAAATCTAACATAGTTATGTCACTTTCCATATTAAACGAAAAATGACATATGAATTTATTTTCTAGTGCAGGCCATGTGACTATCGTCTCCTTTGGTATATGAAGGAACCACTCCAATGCTTATCCTCCCAAACTACAAGGGAACAACCATATAAAGTAATTTTCACCAAAATATACTTCTTGGCAAGCCATGTAGAAGTCATTGATGTGATCACGAGGATCACATTTTCCTTTTTACTTATCCAACTTTGGATAATCAAAGTTTTTTTTGGAATGGTATATGTAACATATATCTTTCAAAAGGGTAAGGGCATAACTCTTCATATTGATACTTCTTACTGTTTCCCACATTTCTTTCTTGAAGGGTTATAAGCATACTTTTCATCAATTGCAACTCTTATGTGAAGAGTTTATATTTTTCATGGGAATATGGTATACGTACTTGATTACTCTTTGATGCTTCACCTTCTTGACATTTGGTATGAAGTACACTATTTTTGTTCTTAGGTTTTTATGAATGTTTTTCCTTGTTCGTGTCCCTACTTACATAGGAAGTTATGTCTGCTATTTGTTGACTAAGGTCTTGTATTTGACATTGTATAGCGACTTATTCATTTTCAGGGTGCTCTTGGTTGTCATTAATAAGAGGAGGTAACTCTTTATGTTCATGTTCTATCCTAACTTTGTGAGGGACACTAAGGGGTGGAAATCAAGAACCACGGGTTTGTTTTGGTATTTTACTCTCATTGTTATCATTTTGGACACCCAAAGTAGAAGTGTGTACTCCCTTAAAGATTTCATCTATGTTAATGAGGGGAGGTCTTTGTGGTTCTTCTTCTTCCTTGTTGACATTATAAATAGGACCTTCTCATTCTTGGGAATTTTTGCAACTAAATCTAAGACTCATGCAAGTACTATGTCTCTATTAAGATATATGAGGTCATCAAAATGAGTGATATCAAAGTCATTTTTATCTCAAGGTGAATCATTCTCATCTCCACTATGATCAATCAATTCATCCATGTCTTTTTCGGTGAAGAAGATGGGAGCTAAATTGTGACCTACAAAAGGATTTGTTTCCTACTTCTTGGATGGAATTCTCGTGATAGGTGACATTGAGAGGTTTTGTTTACTAAATGTTTTTGTCTAATATGATCAATGATTCAATCATACCTAAGTACATCTTGTGTCAATTTTTCAATGTATGTCAACAATGGTTTAATGAATCAAAGAATTAACGGATTGTCCTAGAAAACAAATTTTCAAGATTGGTAATCACAAGGAATAATCATGAAAGTTTTGGTATAACCGATAAATAAAAAAATAACTACTCCCTATGTGTTTATATGATAGTTTGACGTAAGATGATAAACACAATGTCAAAACTTATGTCAAGTTTAAAATTAAAAAATGCGCAAGTATTAATAAGGGGTTGATGTGATTTTCGATCAAAGTATACATAGCGAGTTTAGATCCAAGCAAGACATAAATCCTGAAAAGTGGAAGTTACGAATGTGAGAAACATAGCAATACCACTAAGATACATTAACCAATATTTTTAGGAAAGCGAGAAATTAGTATCGAAATAGTATTGTTATGACACAAACAATGTAATCAATACTTTTTAAGGTTGAGGTTAACGTTTGAAAATAAAAAAAGGCCAAAGCATATTAAGGAATTGTTAAGATACACAGTGTGTAATTTTACAATCAAGACACTTAGGCTGATTTTATGAGAAACAAGACGTAAGTATCTAAATTGTTTCGATGCGATACGTGCAACCTAACCTTTCAAAGGAAAATTAATGAATAACCGAGCCTAAATACAATGAAAATATTGACTTGGTTATCAAGATCAAATGACTATTAAGACATGAATATGTACCAACACAATTTCAATGTTTACCATAAAGTCTCAAGCAAGGACAAATGTAAATAGGTGCAAAAGTGGTGGAGACAATTGATTAATAACACATGTATGTTTTTCCTCTTTTGATCTAGAATATGAACAACATAGAAAAGCATTAGATCAAGTGAGCTTGAAAAATTCTTGGCATCACTTCAAAAAAGTTTCGCCTTGCCTTAGGGAGAGTGAAAAGAAAAGGAAAAGTAATGCTTCGCAAATTTCATGATAAATGATACTTAGTTCAAACTTTGATGGAATCTCCCCTTGTTTGGTAAATAAGTTTTTGACTCCGAAAAATTTCTTACTTCACTAAATCTCTATGAAACACAATTGGTTTTGAGTCGGTTAAGTTGGCTCCAAGATGAAATGGCTTCCTATTTGGTTCTCTTAACTAGATATCACAATCAATCACTACCAGTATGCTTTTCCAAGGAAGTCACACTGACTAAACCTTGGAGTATCTCGGCTTTACTTTATCCCCTTAGATACAATGATTAATAAATGCGTTCAATTGTATTTTCACAGGGGTCGCGTGAAGATAATTTTGACTTTCAATATCACAAGTGTATACTAGATAAGTAGGTGTGCGGATTCCCATTTTTTCCACAAGGTTCCCTCTTGCATGGACTACTTTAGGGTTCCTAGGAGCATCCCTCTTGTTATCTTAAAAATTATTCCAAATGGATTTTCTCCTAGTTCAAAGTGGACGAGCCATAATATCTAAATTGAAACCTACATATACAATGTTTTGAATGTGGTGTTTTTTTTCTTATCTTTGAACTTAATGTGGTTTGGTTGAACACCGTTTGATAACCCACATAAAAAATATATTAGTATTTTTTTTAGATCCCGATTCTTTGACAAGTGTATTTTGGTCATGCATGTAAAGTTTAGTAGTTTTTCAAATGATCAAACTATCATAAAAAGAGGACTTTTTTTTATGATTCTCAAGATCATCCTAAGACACAAGAGAAGAGCATACACAATGAATAATCCTACTAGTTAGTAAATGTAAGAACTTATGACTCAAATTCATGAGTGATTCATTTTAACCAAATTGGCATTCATTCCTTTAGCAAATTTCTTAATGAAATGTCTTGAAATCATGAAAAGGGTATAAAATCGTTTATGATTCCCAAGATTTCCTAGAAGGTGTGAGGGAAGAGCATACATGATCCTAACCTCATAAATGAAACTGCAACATTCATCAACCTATCCAAACAAGTTAGCACAAAGCCTGATCAAATTCATATCCTATAATCAAGAGTTATCTCTAAAAATACCCGTAAGAAATGTTAGAAAACAATACCAAAGTTTCTTTTGATTCTCAAGATCACCAAAAGTTGCAAGAGAAGAGCATACACAAACTTTGATCTAACTAAGTAAAAAATGGAAAAAAACATTCATTAAAGAATTTAAATGTGTTAGAAAAATATCCATAATCATATCTATTTCTTATTCTCAAGGTCACTCGAAAGTGAAAGAGAATAGCATATGTGACATTGATCAAAAGTGAATCTAACATGCAACAAAAATGACTAGTTTTATTATAAATGAAAACCCTATACTTTCTGTAAGTCTAAATATCTAATTTATGTTTTCATTGCATAGCTCACTTCAATACCTTTCTAACACAAAACAAATGGAGTCATTTCGAGTTCAGGAGAAAAATTTATGGAATTTGGAATATGGGTTAAGCATATGCTCTTATGCTCATAGGTATGGACTAAAAAATGTCAAAAAAATGTCCCTTAATCTACAAAAAGGTCAAATTTTTCCAACCATGATTCAATTTTGAGACTAACCCATATCATTAATACATGCAAAGAAGACTCTACACTATCAAACATTAACATTCACGATAAAAAACTTAACATTTTCAACAAATTGACAAAACTAGCATGCAAAATGATGAAAAATAAAGCTCTAAAAATGCAAACATTGAAAAATATTGATTTTTTCTCATCAATATCTCATTTGGATAGAAACCCACTTCATTAATACATAAATAGAAGACTCAAAACTATCAAACACTAATCTACATACTCAAGAATTTAATATTTTGAAGAAATTGAAAAAACTAGCATGTGAAATGAAGCTCAAAAAAATGAAAATATGAAGAAATATTAAAAATTTCTTATCAAGATCCAATTTTGACAACAATTTGTCTCCTTTATACCTATGAAAACTCAACAAAAAAAAGTTAGGAAAAACAAGTTATGTCATTATATTCAAAAAGAGGGTTAGTGACCAAAATTTAAACGTAACTACAAATAATTGAAATTAAGTCCAAAGGAAAATGGAGTAAGTCCCATCAGGTGTGCCATATGTGTTCATATAGAAATTTTCCATGCTAAATAACAAAACTAGCACCTATTAGCTTATAAGAAATCAATCAAAACCTATATAAAAATCAAGATAAGAGCTTATGAGAAACACCTTCATCAATGCATACACAATCTTAAATCAAATGCTAAGCTATTTCTTACTCTCTAGATTGATAATCTAATAAAATGAACCTCTTTAGATCACTTCTATAAATAAAATGGGAGTGGTTTCCTCAAGATTTGAAGAAGGGATCTCACCAAAACATTGATACAAGAACATTTTGGTTCTTCCCATGCTCTTCAATTTGAGAGAATGGATGCAAGATGGAGAAACTATTTCCTTTAATGGAATGGATCAAGATCAAAATGCCTATAGTTTATCCTAGGGAAAATAAGGTGTAAGAAAAAAGGTAAGGGGGAGAGTTCTATTTATAATACACTGGTTTGAGAGATATTTGCATATTTCTGTATGTGGGATAATAACAAAGAAATATTAGAGATGGATAAGTATACTTTAGAAGAGTTTAATTTATCATTAGTGACTCATGTGAGTTTAGGGGGTGTCTTAATTAATCAAAGGTGATTAATTAATAGAGGGGGTAAGATTATATAAGCTTTGAAAGATATTTAGTATAATTTAAGAGAATTTGAAGAGGAAAATGTTCAATAAATGGTAATTTATTGATTTAGGCTAGCGGTTGTAATTAATTAAGAATAATTAATTGACCTAGGTAGAAGTGGAGATTAATTGATGAAAGGTCATTAATCGGAATCCTGAGTGTTAAGAGGGTTAATTAATTAGCAGCATGTAATTAATTAATGATTATAAAAGAGAAATGGTGCATTATTGATGAAATTTCGTCAATTTGCAAGAGAGGGGATAGTTAGTGCAATTTAGGTATCAAAATTGATTGACCAAACTCTAGGTGTATATAATTGTGAAGTATCATAGATATTGTAAGATATATTAAGTGATACGATAAATAATGAGAGATTGTATGATATTTATGATGAACGATAAAGGGTTGTAGATGTATGTATTAATGTAAGATGAAACCAAGTTCTTTATTGTAACAGACCCTTCAATAGTCATATAAGAACAACAAGAATATGATTGTGTCATTAGGAGGGTAGAGTGACAAGAGTCACCTACCAAATACAAAGTTTGCATTTAGCAGTGGAAGCATGGTCAGAAAAAGTAACAGGAGTCTCATGCGATTGTGGCAGAATTTGCAATGTGTCATGACCACTAGTAGGAGGATTAGTTGGTTTACGAATGTAATTGGTTGGAGATTATACTTGAGAGGAGGCCAAGTTGCACTAAGTTTTAAAGGAGGTTTCCTAGGTTGACTTGTCAATACAATAGATAAATTAGTACGAGGAGGTTGTGAACTAATTTTGATAGGTGGTTGATTATGTTGACTTGGTGATGTCGTAGGTGGTTGCGTAGGATTCTTTTGACTAAAAAAACAAATTACATTTGATAAAGAGGGAAAAAATTTAGGAGACCATGTGAGTGTAGAATTTATAGATGGCCATGCAATAGAATGTTGTGTAGTGAATGTTATAAAAACTTGATGCACAAGATGTTTAATTCTTCCTTGTAAATTGTAACAATCGGTGTTATTATGTCCATTGATTCAATGGTAATTACATTCTGAACAACCTTGGTATTTTTCTAGTTGATAAGGATGATAACAATGAGTAGGTGTAAAAGTTATCAATTGATGACTAAGGAGCTTAGTGAGAAGCTCATTTTGCTTAATATTGTGTTCAAATATGAGATGCTCATGCAATGGCATGAAATAAGGTTTAGTTATATGAAATGCAGTGGACATAGATTGAAGATGAGATGTAAAGGGAAAACAAACATGAGCTCGAGAGACTTCCTTAACTTGTTTGATTTAAAATTTGAGAGATGTGATTGTGGATTCCATAACCATACATTTTTCTTGAAACAAAGAATATAAAATTTTAATTAAGTGCAATAGGAGTTGATTAGATGGAGGCTCAATAGGGTCAATATAAATAGAAAAGAGAGAATTGGACTTAGTTCATGTGCTGACATATTTTCATAAAAATAATTGGTGTCTAAGGATATTTACAAAACAACCTGGTAATTAGGGTATCTCCTAAGTAAATTAGATGAAGAAACTCGACCCATAATAGAAGAAAAATGAGGATCTTGAGCATGAAAGACATTGGGTTCACCAAAATGATTTACTAAAATATAAAATTCTAGTGTAATTTGATGTTATACAAAGTAGTAAATAAATGGAATAATGCAATACATAAATCACCCAAAAAAACTACGCAATGTAATGTAAAAACCTTGAATACAAAGAAAGGATAGAAAGACTTAGCTATTTCACAATGATGTTGAGGGTATGCTGAGCTGAAAACCTGGTAAAATGGAAGTACAGACCATTATAATTGTGACAAAAAAAATTTGAGATCATCGTAATATCCTGGAATAGGGCGCTTATGATGACATGAGCACCAAAGATCTCCCTTCCTTTTGGGTACTAGTGTCTCGATAGGTTTTCAGGATCTAATTTTTTTTGGGTCACTAGAGTTTCACAACTTTTTTTCTTCGGTCAGATGTATGTTGGAATATAGTTTCCGAATGTCACTATGAATCAGAAATGAAGATGAGACATGTAAAACCCCAAGACAAATTTCAAACCCTGAAAAATAAAGATGAAAATGAAGGGGTTGGATTGACCTTGATTGCCATAATTTTGGACTTATTAAATGAGAGTTGCATTACATCTCACACCTGATATAGCTATATGTGCGAGTGTGCACAATCATGCCCTATGATGTTCTTATGCCAGTCACACTTTTTGAAAGTAACAAGTAATAAATATGTGTAGAAAATGTAATAGAATGTGTGCATGGAAACAACAGATTTCCCTCCTATGAAGTGTAATGCATATGAACCATCCTTGTGCCTTTGTGATGGAGTTAGACGGATGCAAGTGTATCCTTTGATGGAAAAAACCCTAGCTGGATGATAGCAGTGCCTAGTGCATAGTCCCTCATTATGGTCTCATAAATTTATATTTATAGGGTTCTCTTGTTCTAATTTGATAAATAACCCCAAAATGACTGACTACTAAAAAGATAAGAAGATCAAAAGGCTATAAAGTTCCCAAAAAATGGTGAGAAATTTAGAAAAGGATCGGGGCACCCATGTTGGGACCAGGGAACCCATGGGCACCCTAGTCAAGGCTAAAATGATGAAAATTGATGAAATATGATTGGGAATGTGGGTGCAAGAGGTCGATAATGACACAAGAAAACAAATTAAGATGGTAAAAAGATGGGGTTTAATTAACACTTTGTTCACTCAAAAACCTGCTAAATAGTAGTATGAGATCAAGACTAAATAATTCCTCAACTACATGATTTTTTGTCAACACCAAATGATCATCCCAACTACTATTATTAATTTATTTCTTATCATAACATGATGGGTAGGTGTCCTCATACTCATACATCTTCCTCAAAATTTCACGTTCTAGCCATGCGTCATATTCAATTAATGGTTATTCGACATCAAAATTTAATTTTTTCATAGATTTTCCATTTTCTCTCTTTTGATAGAGGATCTATGAGATGGTCAACTATTATTTCATTTCATCCATCAATGGGGGTGGTAACATTAGTTGTCATAAAATTATTCTTATAATTTTTATAATGAATGCTAGATGGGGCACTAACATTATTTTTATTTTCTATCTTCATTTTTCTAGGCCTTCTATGATAAAAAATTTTCTTAGTAGGGGATACCTTAACAGTCCCTAAAAAATTACCCTTCATAAACTTATATCTTGCATTGGAAGCACTTGAAATTTTGGGTGGAGAGCCCATCTTGACTTAAATAAAAAATTCACCATTTAAATTTTAACCATGTACTATAAAACAAGGCTAGAGAAACTAGTTAGTTAGGTAAATTAAATTATTGAAAAGAACAAAAATCTTATTGTTGAAAAAAATGTTTTTTTTTTCAAGAAGTTGATAAAATAATTTAACCATGTTATTGTCCATACTACTATCAAAATCATGTTAATATGTTTTTCTTGTTTTAGATGGGCATACAATCATTGTGTTTAATCTCTTACATTGATGAAGAAAACTTCTACATATGTAATTAGAGTGAATGAAACTTTGTTTTCTATCCAAGATTTTTCGAGTGAATGTTCTATTCAGAATTGTTGTGTTTTTTAATCTCCTCTTTGGTTCCCTACTATATGTTTATATTCATAAACACATTGTACTTTCTAAAAATTGGTGTGTTTAATCTCCTACAGTGATAAAGAAATTTTTTACATATGTAACTGGAGGGAACATAACTTTTTTTTCTATCCAATATTTCTAGAGTAAATTTTTTGGAGGGAACAAAACTTTGTTTTCTCTCTAGGATTTCTATAGTAATTTTTTGTTTCAAACTTGATGCTTTTTTAAATAGCCTCTTTAGTTCACTAGTATTTTGTCAACTTCATAAACACATTGCAATCTACAAAAATCAATGTGTTTAATCTTCTCCATTAATCAAGAAAGTTTCTACTTATGTAATTGGAGGGAATACAACTATTCTTTCTATTCACGATTTTTATAGAAAACATTTAGTTTCAAACTTGGTGTGTTTTCAATATCCTCCCCAGTTCCCTAAATTTTTTTCAACTTCATAAACACACTGTAATTTACAAAAATCAACATTTTTAATCTATTGCATTAATCAATAAAGTTTCTAGGTTTGTAATTGGAGGGATTACAACTCTATTTCCTATCCAAGATTTATGTAATAAACATTTAGTTTCAGAATTGGTGTGTTTTTAAATCTTCTCTTCCATTCCTTACCATCTGTTTAACTTCATAAGAAAACTAAATTTTCTAAAAAATATTGTGTTTAACCTCTTACATTGATGAAGAAATATGTTATGCATCTAATTGGTTCAATAACTATGTTTTTAAAAATCCTCTTTACTTTCCTATTGACCATCTTTCTAGCTTACAAAACACTCTGTATTTTAGAAAAATACTACCTTTTTATCTCCTAGATCAATTTTATCTATTATGTTTCTATTTTTAATCCACACCTTCTTCAATAAACGTTATGTTGTGTAATTTTTTATTTTATTCAGCTCATTTTTCACCCACAAAACCATATTCAATAAATTAATTTTCCTTTCTTTGGATGTTATAGGTGCAATTGAGGAAATTGTTGTTTTAAATGCCACATATTAGTATACACCATCACCGTTTGGAGAGTAGAGAAGTGATCTGAGTTGGTGAAGAAAAAAATAAAGGGCTAAAGTTAACAATCGAAGATGTCCTTACCATTGTCAGAATCTTATTAGAATTCTTTTCCAACTACCATATTTTATTGCCTTTGTAATGACCATGCATGTGTTTCCTATGTAATTTAGATGGGGTCAATGCATTTTGTATAGAGTATAACTATATCATCTATAGACTATACTCTATAAAAAATGCACCATCTAGGCATGATGGAACCCCCATAACATATCCATAATATCTATGAATGGAAAATTCATACCCATCATCATGGTGAAAGACTCTGGCATGATGAATTGATGCCAACACTGACACGTCACACACCGGCCCATGAGTGTTTCCCCGTGTGTCTATCTTTGTTGGAACTATGAGACAATACATTTAATGATTATTTGAAACCTATTTAACCCAAAATAGCTGCAATTTATTTTATATACATTTTTTTAGAGTATAGTCGTTGTATGGTCTTCTCCACTTTCTTTAAATGCTTAATGCCTCTGTTGAGAGGCTAGAGTTTTCAAATAAGTGTTTTTCAATGTTTTTTGGATGGGGATCATTGCATTGATTATAACCAATAACCATATTCTTTGTAAATCTTGGAAAATGTACACATTTTGTGTCAATATATTGGCTCAAAAGTCATTAGAAATAAGGTTTATGTTGTAATTACAAAACATGTTGTGTTTTTCAACAATAATCTAAGCTTATTTCATGCATTGAGATATTGGCTTATATTTTTTCGTATAAATATCATCATTTCTACAGTCCTAATACTTGCACAAGACAATATGACAAAGATCATTATGACTACAATCTTAAAACAAAATCGAATAGTTTTAATTGTGACAATTTTTTCTATTTAGTTGAAAAATGTAGTGTGTCACTATAAAAAAACACACTATGTTTTTCAACAACATAAGCCATATTAATTTTTTCTTCTCTAGGTTATTTAGGTACTTCATAGCTAGAATTTTAAGAATGTACCTACACTAACTACAAATATTTAATTATTTATATGTGGATTGCAGGTAGTTTAGGATTTAATTACCATATCAATGAACCATGTCACAAGTTGGGGGGAAGACCTACCAATTAGAAAACATATAACTTGGGTCAATCTTATTCTCCTAATTGTTCCTCTTGTTACTAGGATATCATTTAAGAATATAAGACTCTATAAAAATTGGGGAATGACTCCCAATATAATAAATATAAATAATGTCAATGTTGAAAAATACATAGCATTTTTCAACATTGATCGGAAAACATTGTCTCCATACATGGAAGTATGCAAATGATTACAATTATATATTTATAAACATTAGCTCTTATATTTAAAAATAATACTATGCTCATTGTTAAGGGATGGTTAATGCCATTTTGGTAAAAATAAAGAGGAGTGAACATAATGAGAAATTTATAGGTGTGGGGTAAAATCAATGATGGACAACAGAACCAAGCGTCAAAGGCAACTGGCCATCATTTATATAGAATTTACATTCTAAGAATCATGAAACCCCTATAAAATCTATGCATGTAATGATGAAAACTATACTCTATATACATAATGCACCGAACCACATCCAAATTATGTAGGAAACACATGCATTCCCATTAGAAATCCATTGAATCTAGAAGTCAGAAAAGTGTTCTAACACGAGTCTAATAGTGGATCATGATTGATCAATATAATAGAGGTAAATGGAAAATTCATAGCATTTCAAGTTGTGCAAGTACACAAAATATGTTTTCCTCTAATATAAGTGTAAATAGAGACCTTGTATGTAAACGATTTGACAAATTGGCTCAAATTGAACCACAAGAACACATGCACTAAGCAAGATGCTTAATGTAAAAGAATGGGGTACAAATTTTCTATACAAAAAATTCATGGATTCCCATCTAAAAATAAATCTGAACACATTTATGCCCATCCAAAATTCATTGAAATTTGATTAGTCAGAAAATGAAACAAAATTCATTAGGGAGGAATTTGAATTTAATTGAATAGTTTACTTGAAACGAAATCCTTGTGTGGAGTTACTGTTGGTGTATATCACTTGGTTAATCATCATTTGAGAAATTTTCCACCATAGATGGCTGGTCAACTCACTTAGTGAGAATAGGTCATACTAGAATAGGTCAATAGGGTTAGTTAGGGTTGTGTACATGAGTCATGCATAGGAGTTACACAACACTTCTATATATACCTATCTTTTTAAATCTATGAGCATTTTTGACACACCAATGTATTTTTGTACTTGATTCTTATTTTGTGATTTGATCTCTTACTTACTACATGGAGCGTTCATGACACCATTGAAGTGAAACATTGCTCGATGTGCA